>JARWKJ010000016.1:37557296-37927296 GCA_029959095.1 Rhinichthys osculus | reverse complement strand
TTATAATGTTTAGACCTGTGTTTACTGTTAAATACTGTGTTTGTGGATATCTGCTCACACGTAGATATGTATAATATGGTAAGAATAATGTTTCATAGTTTGGAGCGGCTCTATCGCTTCAGTAAATGTTCTCTGCACGTGCTGTGGCTTTGAAAAGTTCAATGGAAATTACGATCATAGTTGGATAACGATGCTTTCGGGAAGCGCACTCCTGGTCGGTCAAATGCCTGGAAGTCTGCTAATGGAACTCAGTCGCTGTTGTCTCTTGCTCTCGCTGTCTCCCGCTCTCGCTGTCAGATCACCAGAAGTTTTCACCGGAAGTATTGGCCCACACACTCAAGTTCGAACGGTAACGGTTGCCATTTGTGCACGGGGCGAATTCACTGCAGTCGGACATTAGAGATCCGCGCTCGTAAATTGTCAAATTGGCCATAACTTTTAATTCATTGCTGCCAACTGGGGTGGCAGCAGGGGTGGCAAGGCTTCCCCTGCCTGGAAGATAAGTTTATCTATATATCTACCTGTTGAGCCACTCGTGATCGACTAGTTATGCCGCAAATTATTTAAAATCTCCCGGAATCGCCATTTGCGCACGCGAGACAGAGATTGTGGTCCAAACCGCGTAGCGTGTGCGGACGGCAGAGAGGGAAAGCGTGCGAGAGACCTTGAGACCCCCCCCCTCTCTCACGCCAAGCTAAACTCAAAAGTTGTCAGCTATGCCTTGGATATGACAGGTATGTAGCCTACTATGTTTTAGGAATGGCACAAATGTGTGTGACTGACCAAGTCTCTGTCTTTAGATCAGTGTGTTTACTAATGTGCTTTTTTTGTCATTTGTTGTGTATCTTTGGATTATGTTGTGTTGTAAATAAATCCAAACAATCTAAAAGCCATTCTTTCAGAAGTCTCTCCTCATTCTTTGTGCAAGGCTCCTCATAATGATATAACCAAATAGGGCAATTAGGGGAGTGTCTTTGGCTTTCTCAGGTGTGAAACACTCAATATTAATGGGTGGATAACGCCTCCCCGCATAAATTGATTCAAATGTATTAGGTTTACAATTGGTTAGCTGAGCCAATTTTTTTACCAGGAGTTATAGTTATCTAACGATAGAATATAAGGCCTTTTCTAACTGTAAATGGAGAACTTCGTCCATCCAGTTTCGTTCATGCTCTGAGAGGAGTTTTCTTTGTCCTAACAGGCAGTTTTGATAATATTAAAGGGTTAGTTCACCCAAAAATGAAAAAAAATGTGCGAAAAATGTGTCACCCAAATGTCACCCAAATGTGCGAAAAAACAACAAAAATAACGACTTTATTTCAACTATTCATTTCCTTCTCTGTCAGTTCACTAGTGTAATAGCGTAAGCTTCTGTTGTTGTACGTCACACGCATCACGCACATGACCAGCGTCGGCCAATAGTGAGCCTACGTGTGACGTAGCTCTACGGAATCACACTAGGTTAACTGACTAGAGGCCCAAAGAGAAGGAAATGAATAGATGAAATAAAGTCATTATTTTTGTTTGTTTTTGCGCACAAAAAGTATTCTCGTCGCTTGATAAACTTAAGATTGAGCCACTGTAGCCACTTGGACTACTTTAACGATGTCTTTAATAACTTTTCGAGGCCGGCAAGTTCAATCCCTGAAGAAGCCTATGGACTAGTATGGAGGAGTGATCCAGCTGTCAGATTTCATAAAAAATATCTTAATTCGTGTTCCGAAGATGAACGAAGGTCTTACGGGGTTGGAACAACATGAGGGTGAGTAAATACTGACAGAATTTTCATTTTTGGGTGAACTAACCCTTTAAAATGTAGCACTGCAAGCTTTCTTCGTCTTTACAGAAACAATTTTAATATTATGAACTGCAGTTTACTTTAGTAATCAACAGTGGCAAAAATGTTAGACATATTTTAGCAGCTGTTAATGTGCTGAACTGAAATCGGCTTTGTGCCTTACAGTCAGTTTAATCAGTGAGCTCGCGTTGCCCGACTTGTCTCACGATTCGAAACGCGCGTGCACAAATTAAATAACAATATACACATAGATTGAAACTGAATTGCTCACAAAACAAAGTTTGAAATGTGCCCGCATTCTCCACCATATTTCCTGTAGCGATTCTAGCTCAAATAAAGGGAATATAATTTTAATAACTGATCATGAATATGACCAGGGATCGCATACACAGATTAAAATTACCCATAAAGGGGATACGTTGCCAATGTATCTGTATGGACACTTAAATACAACGGATTATAATCAATTATCCATACAGGTAGGCAAAAATAGATCAATTGTATATATCAATAATCAATCACAACGAATTATAATTAAATATTAATATGTCAATTGTCTAGGATAGATCGATTCCAAGGATAACCCTTATGGAATTAATTTGTTACCCAATAATCTGTTCGCCCAGCAAACTGATCGTACGATCTTTCATCAACCCTCAAGAGAAATTATCCTTATAGACTCGCAAGAAAGGCTATCTTTCTGGCCATGAAAAATAACTTTCCTGTTTAATAAAAACACTAGTTAAAGTATCAACAAATTGTAAAGCTTGTAGCTTATATCGAACATTTAAGGGACTTTGTAATATGAGCAACAGACAGAGTCAATAAATGAATATATTGGATTTAATAAAGGAAACCCTACGTATACCAGTGACTAACATTACAAGGAATAAATGTATATACAACAAAATAAAGCAACAAACAATGAAAGAAAATGAGAATAAGAGAGTGATAGGAAAAGGGAGAGAATGATCAGTCAGTTATGCAAAATCACAGACAAAAGGAACCTTGAGAGAGAGACACCAAGATATCAAATCACCCTAAATGGGGTAAGCAAATCTTGAAACGCATTGAAAGCTCGATAAAGATAAAGAGTTTTAAAGATATGTGCAAATGAATTAACTGACCCCCTAACAAAATTATTTCAGTCTTTATTAGACTTACAGATCGTACCAAATACATGGAAGTTATCATTTATACGACCTCTTCCGAAAAAAGTGAGAGCAAAAAATTTAGAGGACTTTCGTCCTGTGACTCTGACATCAATACTCGCTAAAAGCATGGAAAGACTAGTTAGCTACCACCTTAAACCATACATATCAGAGCAATTATATGTACTGCAATTTGCATACAAATCACAAAGACGGACAGAGGATGCCATGCTCACCATGGTCGATACAATTGCTAGCCATCTACAACGAGCAAAGGCTTATGTGCGCATTCTTTTCATTGATTATACCTCTGCCTTTAATACCATGCAGATACATTTGCTCCTGGAACGTCTCCTGGTTCTAAGTGTAAATGGAGGAATAGTTCACTGGATAAAGAACTTTTTATCAAATAAACCACAGCAAGTTTGTGTTAGGAGGTTCAAATCAGATATTATGTTTTTAGGTACGGGGGCACCACAAGGATGTGTCCTGTCACCTCTTTTATTTTCTGTTTATACAGGTGGTGTAAGAGTGAAGCATTTGAATTATAAATGATATAAATATGCAGATGATATGGCACTTGTGGCACTTTTATGGAAAGACTGTGTACATTTTGAATACGAGGAGCAGGTTTTGGAACTAGAAAAATGGTGCGAGGCAAGTTCCTTATTGATAAATGTAAGTAAAGCAAAAGAGTTGATTTTAAATCATTCAGAGCCTCTAACAGAATTAATGTTAAACGATCAAACAGTTGAAATTGTGAAGACTTTTAAGTATTTGGGAACCATGATTGACTGTAAATTGAATTTCTCTGATAATGTTAATCTTATTTGTAAGAAATCAAAGGTTATACCTGCTAAGAAAGTTGAGAGAATTTTCTGTAAGTCAGGATTTTCTGCAAAGAGTTTATATAAGTTTAATTGAGAGTGTTTTAGGGTATAATATAACTGTGTGGTTTGGACGAGTTACTTCTGTGAATAAAGTAAAATTAGATAGAATTACAAGAGTAGCGGGAAAAATTGTAGGATCTAAACAAAAATCAGTCGCACAGTTATTTCAAATTGCTGTTCAGAGGAAAGCTTTGACTATAGCAAGAGACACAACACACCCATTGAATCATGTTTTTAAATTACTGCCATCACGTCACCAAAAGCGATTAAAGCGATTTATAAACAATCTTTTGTACCAAATGCAATAAGACTTTTGAATAAGAGGAAGTACATGTGAATATTTTAATTCTTATGTATGTATATTGTGTATTGTTAATTGTTTTGTGATTGTATGGCGAGACCAAAGACCAATTTTCAGCCAAGGCTGAACAATAAAGTACTACTACTACAACTAAAACGAATAATTGCACATATGGTTCTCTTGTGTTGCTGAATAAAGAAGGTGCGTATGTGTCGTTCCTTCGGAGCGTCACGCGTTCTCTGTGGTTCTTCCGGGGCGAACGGAGTCGCGGCAAATTTAAAGGTCCCTTGAAGGAGAAATTACTCAAAGAAAATAATTCAGGCTAAGTTCATTTCACTCATCTGTGGAATAGAACAAAGTAGAATACGAAACGGGAAAAAAAAGACAAACAAAAAAAAACAAAAGCAAAACTAAACTAAATGGACTGAAGAGAAGATCTCGAAGAGAATAGAGATGTTGAAGAGGAAGTTGAAGAGCGTTGAAGAGAGGGAGGAAACTGGCGTTCCATCCTCTTAAGGACAATGAAGTTCACACCTCCTTTAGGGTGAATGACCAATCACCTTAGAGATATTCGAGAGGGAAAAGACTCTCTTTGTCCTGTCAAGGCAGCTCATCTGCATAGTTTATGGCGGCATTAAAAGTTGTCCTTTCGACTCAAGAAAGCTGTTGCACATAGAATCATACATTTTACTGTAATCTCCTGTATGTGACTAACTCAGTTCGGCAGAGAGGATCAAAACGGTACCAAGCAGACATATAAAACGAATAGGAATTACAAAGATACATGTTAATGCATTATTATGAGCACTTATAGTTCATTTAATACTACGATAAAATAGATACCCCAATATGACATGGCCAAGCAGCCCAACATAAAAACATATCAAATATATCTTAGTAATGTCCAGGGCCGGCGCTAGCCATTTGGGTGCCCTAAGCACAAATGCTTGGTGGTAAACCCCCTCACCCCCTCACCCACCCACTCACTCACCCACCCACCCACTCACTCACCCACCCACCAAATAACAACCATTCAGAATTTCTTAGTCTGATGAAGCACAATATAATAATTCTGTACATAATTTGTAGGGCTGGGAAAAGATTAATCGCGATTAATCGCATCCAAAATAAAAGTTTGTGTCTACATGAATGATATATGTGTGTGTACTGTGTATAATTATTTTGTATATAAATACACATTTGCATGTATGTATTTAAGAAATATTTGTTATTTATATATAAAATATTTAAATGTATATATAATATAAATTATATATAAATATATACAGTATATACATGCAAATATTTCTTAAATATATACGTGCATATGTGTGTGTATTTATATATACAAAATAACTATACACAGTACACACACATATATCATGTAGACACAAACTTTTATTTTGGATGCGATTAATCTTTTCCCAGCCCTAATAATTTGACAACTCTGTGAATATGAAAATATACAAACACTGAGATTGTGTTTTTAAAAAAAATTTTATTGCAGTTTCACCAACAGATGTCGCCCTTGGGCCTTGGCCTATGAACCTCTTGCAAATGACCGCATTATCCGCATAGAACAACAACGAAAAAACGTATCTAAGCGGTCTTCCTTTTCTTCTCAAACAAACTAACTGCATCTTAAACAGCCCAAGTTTCAAAATTTTCCGGGGGACAAACCCCCGAACCCCCGTTAAAATAAAAGATTCAACATGCAGGGCTAAAAAAGCCCCGGATCATTTCATTTGCACTACTAGCGACGCCCCCCTGGACATGCATACACGACGCAAGGGCGCCCGCGCTACAAAACTAACATTTTTATTTAAAACATTGTCTTACCTGCAAAGCGACGCGCGAGTATCATCCCGCTGTCTATTCTTTTTCCTTTTTTCGCCCCCGACTCTTGGTGCCTTTCCGAGGCCATGTCTGCCAAATTTGACATTGAGTGAGGCATAATCGAAAAGGGAGATTCACCTTTTTCTCGACTAATTTGGTCGTCTAGGCCTATATTACTTTTGTATTGCTTTTGTATATTAACATGCTTTAGACATATTTTATTTGTTATTTATACTAGTAGCGTATTGTGATTATTTTTCACGACCCAGATTTTTTGGTGCCCCCCCAAGCACTTGGTGCCCTACGCGCAGCGCGTGATGTGCGTGTGCGGAGCGCCGGCCCTGGTAATGTCTTTATATGAGAATGTTAATGAAAAAGTCTGTGTATGTGTGTGTGAGATGGCTTCGTAGTCTCTAGGGTGAATTTGCGTGTGTGAAGCACACAACGGGGGGGGGGGCTTGGAATTCCTTTGATGCTTGGCCCAAGTGAGTGGAGAGGAGTCTCCGATGTTCCAGGAGTGGATCGCAGAGTCGTAAATGGTGTCAGAAAACAATCTAATCCCAGACATTACGGGCTTGGAACGACATGAGGGTGAGTCATTAATGACATCATTTTCATTTTTGGGTGAACTAACCCTTTAATCCTTATTCACTCTGAGTCTGTATGGTAGAGATGATCTTACCCCAGAAACTCCAGTTTACAGTGAGGATTCACCAGTCCAGCAGAGAAAAGCTTCACTCCTGAGTCTCCTAGTTTATTCCCAGACAGATACAGTTTTCTCAGGTGTGAGGGGTTTGATCTCAGAGCTGAAGCCAGAGCAGCACAACCTTCACCTGTCACACCACATCTCCTCAACCTGTAGAGAACAATGACCCACATTAAGCCTATATACAGAGATAAACATGACACTTAAAAAATAAATAACATAATGCTGTCAATATTAAATATATACAAATACTCATTCAGAGCCGATCCTCCCTATACGCACACTACGCAAGTTGCGTAGGGCCCCGCAAATAACTCAAGGCCCCATTTTTGGCATATAAATAGCACGAGAAATTAAATTCGTGGTATAGATACGCACTTTCATGAGATTACGTTTGATAATACAAAGGACAACGGTGTTTGTTTATAAACTGCAGCTCGGAATAGATAACCGTGTCGCGCGTTAACATGAGTCCATAAACGCGTGCACGAAATGAAACGCGCACTTTCCAGTAAAACATCTATGGGGACCAGTTACCAGTACAATATGGGCGTGATGGCACTCCTCATTAGGCGCTCATACTTTTAAAACAAGACAATGATTATCTAGTCTCCCAGTCAGTTTAGTTACAACTCTGCAATGAAGCAAGATGGAAAGCAATCTATTGACATTGATATTGCTTTTAAAGTGTTGATTGGCTGGACATACTGGTCAATATGGATGCACATCCCTCAGTAAATAATAACCATCAAGTATCAATTATTGCTTTTATCATTTAAACACAGTGACATGCAATGGCAAGCCACTTTAGCTTTTATTAATTCGCAGGATGCATTTTTGATATCAATAATTAAATTTGTACTATTTCAAATGTGAATTATTGATATTCATTTAAAACATGTCTATTTCTGATGTCAGGACTTACATTTTCATTAGTACTAACTAAACGAGGGAGGATTGTAGTGGGAGAACTCGGGTGTCAGGTATGACTGTGTGGCAATGGCAAATGGTTTACATGGCTCGAGGGTCAGGTAGGAGGGCCCCTTCACAGATTTTTGCTTAGGGCCGCAGGGAGGTCAGGATCGGCTCTGTACTCATTAGTTCAAGTTGTTAAATTACATCAGTTAGGATTAGGGGATTCAATATACAGTTTGTTACGGTGGCCGAGAGAGCTCAACGAGCTGCAACTGAAGAAAACACATGCAAATAGAAAACAACGCGTGCAAATAGAAAAAAACACATGCAAATAAAATAAAAGGCATGCAAATAGAAAAAAACGCATGCAAATAGAAAAAAACGCATGCAAATAGAAAAAACGCGTGCAATTAAAAAAAATACCCGCAAATTAAGAAAACATCTTCATCAGTTTCACAACACACGTGTGCTCCAATAACACAAGAGCACAACGGAAATGTTTCCAGGGGAACCAAATAAGTGACGAACCCGGCTGGGACGTGCTGGCATATCCATAAATCTATGCGTGCTGGTGCTTACAGCTTAAAATTATACTTTATTTATTTGTTTATTTATTTATTTGTTTGTGCAAAACATACAGAGATTACATTTTTTTATGACATACAACTTGTATACAATGTACAAAATGTATTAACAATATGTTCAATGTCATCAGAATACAAATGAGAAAAGAACAATGAGCTGGAAACTAAAATAAATAAATAAAAAAGATAAAGAAGAAAAACATGAAGGAAAGATATTTATCTATAGATCAGTTACACTGTACAAATTGTTTCATGTTATTACATTTTCATAAAGAAAAGTTTCGTAAGAAATGTTAGGTAATGTAGGGTCCAAAATTTTAAAGTTGAGACACAGATATATAACGCATATTTTAAAAGCTTTTTTTGTAAAATAAAAATAAAAATGTATTTGCATCCGTTATGTTAACAGCATTATATTTCTGTCGTAAGACCAGCTGATGGACACCGTGCTGCGTTGTCATGGGGACATCCCAGGTGAAAATAATGAGGAAATTACGTTGTCTTTCGTTGCTCCTTCATCAAGTGCGTTCCACACGGCTGCCTAACAGCACACTAGAGCCTTTCTCACTCCAAAAGGGCTCTGCAATCTGCCCTTCGAAGGGAGTATGGCATAGGGAAGCTCACGAGCAGTGAGCACGTCTCAGCCGGGTCCGTCACTTATTTGGTTCCCCTGGAAACATTTCCGTTGTGCTCTGTGTTATTTGCAGCGTGTTTTCTGTATTTGGTTGTGTTGTGAACTTTTGCAGCGCGTTTCCTTATATGGAGCACACGTGTGTTGTGAAACTGATGAAGATGTTTTTTTTAATTTGCAGGTGTTTTTTTTCTATTTGCACGTGTGTTTTTCTATTTGCACGCGTGTTTTTCTATTTGCACGCGTGTTTTTCTATTTGCACGCGTGTTTTTCTATTTGCATGTGTTTGCTTCAGTTGCAGCGCGTTGAGCTGTCTCGGCCACCGTAGTTTGTACAGTATAAAAATCATTATTTCTATGGAAATAGTTTATAATAATAATATTTGGGCTATAATACTACTACTACTAATAATATCTATCTTTTCTTTTTTTAATGCCATGTCAGCTTCTATGGATATATATTCAAGGCGAGAAACAGGTTTTTTTATTTAAATAAAACTAAATAAGATGCCAAACTAATTAATTTAAAGTGAAAAAGCCTACATTTCTCATTCGCAACGAATCCAAATGTTTTATTATTTGCGAATCAAGCTAAACTATAATGCTGCGTTCACACCAAACGCGAGTAGAGCGTCAAATTCGCTTCTATCACGTTGGACGCTTGAACATTTTGAATCCATTCGCGCGTCCAGACACGAACTATGTTCTTATGGACTAAAGTCTGTTCGTTGTCTTTACATTAGACTAATAATAATGTTTCATATAATCTAGATTAGATTGTACATTTCCTGAAGAAAATGTGAGTGGTGCTTGCAGTGGCAAAACTCACCACTCGGTTGCTAGAGTGTGGTAAATGATTCCATATGAGCCAACAAACATGTCTGTATAATGTTCTGGTGCTGAGATATGGCTTATTCATGTTGTTCAGGTGATTGCTAGGGCGTTACTAGGGTGTTCTGGGTGGTTGCTGGGCGGTTGCTAGGATATTCTGGGTGGTTGCTAGGGTGTTGCTGGGTGGTTGCTAGGGTGTTGCTAGGTGGTTGCTACGGTGTTGCTACGTGGTTGGTAGTTGTCACAGATGGTTGCTCGGGCGTTGCTAGGGTGTTCTGGGTGGTTGCTATGGTGTTGCTAGGCGGTTGCTAAGGTATTCTGGGTGGTTGCTAGGGCATTGCTAGGCAGTTGCTAAGGTATTCTGGGTGGTTGCTAAGGTGTTGCTAGGCAGTTGCTAAGGTGTTCTTGGTGGCTGCTAGGGTATTTTGGGTGGTTACTAGAGCGTTTCTATACAGTTGCTAGGGTGTTCAGGGCGGTTGCGAAGGTATTTTTGGTGGTTACTATGGTGTTACTAGGTGGTTGGTAGTTGTCACAGATGGTTACTATGGAGTTTTTACATAGTTCTTAAAATCTTTAGTAACGAGTGCCTTTAGTACGGCGTAAACGTGTCTTTACAATGACTTAACATGGAAATCACTCGCGCCAGACGCTCTATTCGTGTTTGGTGTGAGCGTAGCATTAGGCCTAATATGTACACTAAGCTTTGTACTTGGCATTATTGACGTAAAATATCATCTTTCCCATATAACAGCACAGTGAGCCCGTCACGCTAAACGTCACAGATTATATTACAGACTATTCAAATTGAGCGCTGTAACATTTTATATGTTTGGTTGACTGTATTTTATTTTAATAATGAACAGGCTGCGATGTCAAGTTAGCAATTCAAGAGATGAGACATTTTTTTTCAGTGATTATATAAAAGCTGATAAAGCAAATTAAAACTTATCACATAAAAATATAGAAAAATTGTAAAAGAAGAGGTTAAATGGAATGAACAAAAAAAGTCATGAAAACCCCATTTCAGCTCAAGTCTACCTCACAATCATTCTGAAAAATCCTCTTAAATGTGTATGTGCAGCTGTGAGAAGAAGAGAGGGAGTGTGTGTGGCAGAGCGAGACAGAGGAGAGAGAGAGAGGGACGAGCAACTGTGATCTGCCCATGCCGGCTCTCACTGCATATCGGGGAAACTGGAGGATTTTAGAGCCGACAGTTCAATTCCTACCAAATCATTGAACACTATCTGTATTTTCCCTTTAACAGTATGGGCGACAAACGGGAAACAAACCAATAAGAGCGTCATATCACATTCCCTTTAAGAGCATGATGAACGAGGTGCGCTTGTTCCATGGCGCAATACTATTATAACAGCGCATTTACCAGGCGCTTCAGAATCGGTTCACAGCCGAGGAGATCGATGTTCTCGTCAGGGCCGTAAAAGAAAGAGAAGTGACATTGGGGATGGGACAAACCCACCCAAATTAGCTTCGGTTGAACATGCATATAATAATTTGGGTAATTTGTGTAAGCTTTATGCCTATTTTCCCATCGTCATGGACACAACAATGATTTCCCTCGTGTTTTTATATTTTTCCTTATAATAATGTATCATTTGCAAAAAGTAAAATGCGTCTGTGTAGATGAGAGAATCATCTACAGTTGTATGCGCGTTGTTCACACTCTGTATTATGGCCAAGCATGCGTGCTTAAAATAGCATCTGAATGTACGCGCAACGGGCCACTGACTTTAGACTAGGTTTTTTCTGGTCAGTGGCGCAATTGTTTTCTGGAGTTGCAAAATAGCACTAGGGAATGTTTGCGCCGGAAAACGCCTCCTTTTTTGCGCTGAACCGCCCAGGGAGCGCAAGTTCATTCCCTAGTTTACAGACGTACATCTGTGGAGGGAAAAGTCCGCTTTGCACGGGTGCAAAATACGAATGATACATGCGTCGGTCAATTGCGCTGGGTGCAAGATAGGGCCCATAAAATGTTTATATACATTCACTATAAATCTATAAATATGTCAATCATTTTCTCATACAACTGTCATAAAAACCGGTTGCGTAGATCACAAATCGACGTACCTTCAGGCAGAGATGGGGACTCGAGTTTGAGACTCGGACTCGAGTGCGACTTAAGTCCCACACACAGTGACTTCAGACTCGACTTGAGACTCATCCTCGAAAGACTTCAGACTCGACTCGGACTCGAGCTGCGGGACTCGTGAACAATGTTTATTTTTAGGAAACGTCTGATGAGCTCGCTGTTATCCCCCTCCCTCCGTTACCTATAACCTGCCTACGTAACCACGTACTACGTGGCCTATTGCTGGCAGCGCGCGCGCGACCGCACATGAGAGGATAACAAACAAAAAGTTTGACTGCACCGGCCGCTGCTGTGCCATTCATCGTTAGCTTTGGGTTAAAAAACTTCAAACAAGACGCGCTCAAAAGAAGCGCTCAATGCAAAATATGCTGTATCACGATAAAAGATTCTGGCTCAACCACATCTAATTTTATCAGGCATCTGAAAACGCACCCTCAAGGTGAGTAAACATGTTTAGCTCAGCATTGACCATCTACCGTTAGCTTGCTTATTGCTTTAAGTTATGAAAGGTTAACTCCGACTGTCTTCCTTATGAAATATGAATGAGCGTTTGTTTAATTGCCAAACTTGTGGTGGTCGATTAACGTAACGTTAATCATTAACGTAACGTTAATCAACGGGCTGGCTGCCCGTTGTCTACAAACAGGTTTATTGTTGATCATGTAACGTTACTGTTTCATTTAATTATAACGTTACACTGGTTTGAGAGTCTGGGATGTGTTGACTTACAGTATATAAGCTATGATTAGTTGCATAGGCAGTGCAGCCAGAAGAAGCCAGAAATGTTTTGTGGCCCATACCTAGTGTGTTAAGAGAAGAGAAGGTTAACCAGTCTGATCTCACCCTTTGGATTTTTTTATTTCTAAACATTTTGTTCTTAACAAGTTACATGCCATAAGTTGGTCAGTTGCTTCACATTTACACTAAAGATTTTGAGCATTTTAATGTTTTGGAAGTGCACTGTAGTGTTAAATTCATTTGGATGCAATAGTTTATTTGCATTTAGCTACACTGATGTTTTGCACTAAATAGGAGTGTGTCAATTTTAGTGTTGCGAGTTATATCATTTTCTATATTTGGTCTTATGTCTTGGTATGTTCAAGCTACAAGGCGAAATAAAGAAATTAACTAAAAGTAAAGCATTCTTGGTGTTTTTGTCATGTTGCAATAGCCTGTTTACACTGATTATAAACCAAAATCAAAGCTGATACTGTATGCTAATAGATAAAGGAGTCATAATAACATTATGAGTTATACATTATACATTATAACATTATAACTCTCATTAGAGTATTAGTAGGCTGTCTGCTTAATATCTGCTAATTATATATTATAATATCTTATTTTGTTGGTTCCCCAACAGATATTCTACTGACTATAAGTAACTTGGCAACTACAAGTCAACTTGTTCTCCGAACCCACATCATAACCTGACAGTCTACTACAGTCTACTAATACTCTAATGAGAGTTAGTTGACATGTAGTTGAAAATGTACATGGTTAGTAGAATGTCTAAAGTGGACTATCGAAATAAAGTGTAACCTAACATATTACATGCTTTGAATTCCTTATATAAAGCTATGCAGTGTTCTAAGCAACCTGGATGGGTCGCTGTACGTGATGCAACACTTATAACCACAAGAGACTTGAGACTTGACTTGGACTCTAGCTCAGAGACTTGAGACTTGACTTGGACTCTAGCTCAGAGACTTGAGACTTGACTTGGACTCTAGCTCAGAGACTTGTGAGCATCTCTGCCTTCAGGACACTGACAATAAAGATGGATAGTGACAGAGAAGGTAGAAATTCTCGTAGCTCTCCTCAGAGAAACGCTTGTTACACACACACACACACACACACACACAGTTTGATTGTGTCTGTAGTTTCTGGCCAACCAAACGCCCGCAGCGAGTCTCGGCCTGACAGCATCATGGGGGAAGCCTGCAACACCCTCAACTCTTGCACTATAGACACACACACTTGCGACCCATGAACGCCTCTCTAAACTACTGCAGGATTTTACAGGTTGAAGCGTCTGTCATAGAAAAACACCATGTGCTGTCATGAATAAGAGAAATGTCTTCTCATAGGATAAGAACACACAGTTTTAGTAATAATACAGACACTGACGTGTCATCGATGTACTATAGTGTTTCTCCATCATAATCTGTGACGTTGACATGATGTAGATTTTAAACCTGAAGAAAAATCTCTACAGTATCTAGTTTCCCCCTAAAATTAAAATGAATGGACTGTGTTAATCCTGACTGTGCTGAGATTGAGTGTGTTTAAAGTTAAGGGTGTAAAATGTATTTCACAATGTCAAAGTGTGTTTTTCAGTGTGACTATCAGTCCTGCAGATTCACCTTAATGAGGAGCAGCTCAAGTGTTCAAGCATTTACAGATCAAACACATGAACTCACAGCGGCAGGAGAAAGAGAGCAAACGCTTTACAAATATATTAATTCTCTTACATCATATGAACAGACGTAAAAATAATTTGATGCATTTGATTATGTTGTTTTAATAGCTTTGCTTGTAATTAATGAAATAGTTATTTCTCTGCATTTTATTCCATTTTGATTATACTTGATGAATTCACAGTGAGTTTCATGTGAGAGTCATGTATGATCTTACCACAGTTTCTCCAGTTTACAGTGAGGATTCTCCAGTCCAGCAGAGAACAGCTTCACTCCTGAGTCTCCGAGTTTATTCCCAGACAGATTCAGTTTTCTCAGGTGTGAGGGGTTTGACCTCAGAACTGAAGCCAGAGCAACACAACCTTCATCTGTCACACCACAATTATACAACCTGAAGAGATCAATGACACACATTAAGCCTATATCCAGAGATAAACAATAAATAACATAATGCTGTCAATATTAAATATATACAAATACTCATTAGTTCAAGTTGTTAAATTACATCAGTTAGGATTAGAGGATTCAACATACAGTTTGTACAGTATAAAAATCATTATTTCTATGGGAAATCACCATACAACATGGAAACCCAACATGTGTGTGTAAAATGTATTTGTAAACATTTTAAGTAACTTGTGTGTGTTAGGACTGGGAATAAAAAAATCGACTCACCAAAGTATCGCAATATTTTGGCTCACGATTTTAAAATTGATAAAAAATAGATGTTTTTATTCCAGAATCAATATTGATTCAAATTAAATTGCTTTAGTTTTGTCCTTGCTTATAGACGAGGTTGACAGAAGTTAGCCACTTTTGTTCCAACAGAGGATGAAGTGTGTCGTTATCTATGACTGTCGTAATATCCATTTCAAGTGGACGCGTGGAAGAGACGTGAGACTGAATGCACTGAAAAGCCCTCGTGCTACTCATATACTGAGAGAGAGAGATAAGACAGTAGAGCTGCACGATTAAACCTATGACAAAATCATATCGCAACATTTTAAATCTGTGTTGGCGCTGCCACTGACCCGGAGAGATTCGTCATGAAACAGCTTAAATAGAAGTACTGGGATAAAAGTTTAAAGTGCAAATATAAACACAGATGTCTACGGTAGCGATCGAAATAGAGTAAATCACTTTTTGATAGAAACAATCGCAAATCGCAAAACATATTGTATCAGCACCCAAGTAATATCGAATCAGGAGATAGGTGCATCGTCCCAGCCCTAGTGTATTTGTGTGTGTGCGTCTCTGTACATGTGTGAGCTTAATGTATTTGTAAACATTTTGAGCGAATTTCTTCAAGTTATTGAAACTTTAGAGTGATTAAAGGTCCCCTGACATGCAATTTTCACTTTCTGAGGTTTATTTAACATTAATATGAGTTCCCCTAGCCTGTATTTGGTCCCCTCGTGTCTAGAATTTTCAATCGGTGTAAACTGAGCTTTGGCTATTTTTCTCTTCTCTGCAGCTCAGACGCGCTGATCTTGAATCTCCCCCGTATGACGTCATACGGGGGAAAGGTTACCTCCCCTTTCTTTGCTTTGCCCACCCGGAGAATTTGGCTCGCCCATGAGAAAACGAGCTAGGAACGGGAAGTACGAACGCGCCGGCGCGATTTTAGTTTTTCCTAGAGAAATAGCTTTGAGATTTGAGTTTTTCCTCGAGAGATATCATGGCTTGCAAACGTGCGAAGCATGGCAGTTGATCAGTGTTCGGATGTACAAATTAACACAAAAGTATTTTTTAGTTCCTTCATCCGAGCCTCTGAAGAAACAATGGGTTAATTTTATTTTCTCTGGAAATGCGCCGACAAGTTGTGTATGGTCCAAACATTTCACAGACGACTGTTTCCTCAACTCGATGAACGTCTGAAAATAAATCGATCGAGCTACCAAGCAACAATTTCTGATGTGTAGCCTAATTGTTCAAGTTCAGACAGGTAAGTTAATCTTTCTCTCAAAATCGTTCAATACTGTTTATGCATCAGTAAGTCAAGCCAGTGACTAAAATATCAACTTCACATCGTTTCTTTTAGTAGGATGAAAATAATCTTATTTAAATTCTGAACAAATTATACAGAAAGCGATCAAAGAACAATCTTTCCACACAGCGCGAGTTTATTTGGACAACTCGTTATGAAATCAAGGACGCACGTTACACTGAACAACGAAGCTCTTACTGTATTAGGTATTTACATCATCGTGTTCGCATTGGTGAAAGCATCAGAGAGAGCAGAAACTGAGTTGCAATGATAAGATCTTTATCTCCCGATCAACAGACTGTCATCTGCTTGCTCAATGCTCATCGCGGCAACATTTTATGTGATGGGAATAGATCTAAATACTTTAAAAACTTCTCACGATTCGTTAATCTTGATAGCTGTAATAGTAAAAACGTATAATAGCTGTAGTAAAAGTATTCGAGAAAGGTTCGCATGTAATACATAGCTATTTCATATGCAAGCATGTCAGCCAATCACAGCAGTGGCTGGCTACACTGAATCCCACAGCAGCCAATCACTGCAGTGGGCGGTTCCACTGAATCCCACAGCAGTGGCCGGTTACACTGAATCCCACAGCAGACAAGCCCCTTCAAACAGAGCGTTCAAATCAGAGGCTAAAATCAGGCTAGGAAAATTGCCTTTTATTTCTAAATTATGACTATTTTTTATCTAAAAAACATACTAACATTATAAGGGCAACCCAGGAAACATTATAAAATAATAAAATAACCCCATGTCAGAGGACCTTTAAGAAGCATGGATAAAAGAACAATAAGGAAGGGCTTGATGGTTTAAAAACACATTAGAACTCAAATCGGCACTCGCACAATGTCTTCTTGTGCTGCCTGACAGTTTGTGCCGTTTGAATGGTTAAATACACACAAAATTACGTAAAAAACACCCATCTTGCTTCTTGTGCGCGCTAATTTTTTTAATTACTTTACATAACAGTTTGAAAATTATGAAATCCGAGTCACATGACAATGGTAAGTGCTTAAAATCTTGTATATTAAGTATTTCTTATGGCCAGTTACAAGTGCATTCTGAAGCTCACACGAGAAGTGATGCGGAAGCACAGATGAGCGGCATTCCTCTGAGTTTCACAGTTCGCTTATATCACGCTTCAAAACGTGCTGACGTTTAAGTCAAACATGAACTCATGAATGCGTGTGTGTTGGCCGGAAGCAAAGGTTTATATTGTAAAAAGTTTTAAATATTTGTATTTCTTACACCTATTGTTTGACTTCAGAAGCATTGATTCATCAGCTGGGGTTTATGGATTACCGTCGTGTTCACTTTGTGTGGTTTTTGAATCCACTTGCATTACATGGACTCACAGAGATGGATTATTAGTCAACACCACAATAAGGTTTCATTTGTTATGAAACGGCCCGTAGTGAAGTTCTCTGGCACATGACGTACATTACCAGTAGGGGGCAGTGCTGTTTCTTTCTCAGTTATAGCGTGTCCTGAAGCCAATAATATTCAACGGTGTGTTAACATCTCTCTGGTGCGTATTGACAGCGACCGAGCTCATAAATGTGCGAGAACCAAATTTTTAAGTAGACTATATTGTTTATGAACAGCTCAAATAGAAATAATAATAGGGGGGGGGGGGGGGGGGCCTGAGACCCACGTTTCAATAGCGCGCGCTCTCTGTAGGCGTGTTCACATTAGCAGATAATGAGTTGCCATGAGAAAGACTGACATCTCTATCTTTTCATACAGATTACATAAACAGAGTATATTTGTTTTGAATTAGATCATTTAATAGCAAAGACTTAAATGTTTATGAAGATATATTGCTTATGCCTGTGTGACTAGTATTCGCAGAGTTTTGTTTAAGTTTATCAAGCAAGATGCTTTTATACCAGGGGCTGAGCCAATGGCTGGTGCCTGCATACGTCACACGGCACCACAACTTCCAATAGGAAAATTCCACTGCAGTAGCCACCGTTCAACCTGAAGAGGGCAGCACTCAGACGCTTTTACACCATATCTTGTAGAATTAGAAGATTTCCTCAGAGAAACACTTGTTACACACACACACAGAGTTTGATTGTGTCGGTAGTTTCTGGCCAACCAAACGCCCGCAGCGAGTCTCGGCCTGACAGCATCACGGGGGAAGCCTGCAACACCCTCAACTCTTGCACTATAGACACACAAACTTGCGACCCATGAACGCCTCTCTAAACTACTGCAGGATTTTACAGGTTGAAGCGTCTGTCATAGAAAAACACCATGTGCTGTCATGAATAAGAGAAATGTCTTCTCATAGGATAAGAACACGCAGTCTCATTAATAATACAGACACTGACGTGTCATCGATGGACTATAGTGTTTCTCCATCATAATCTGTGACATTGACATGATGTAGACTTTAAACCTGGAGAAAAATCTCTATAGTATCCAGTTTTCTCCTAAAATAAAAATGAATGGATTGTGTTAATCCTGACTGTGCTGAGATTGAGTGTGTCTAAAGTTAAGGGTGTTAAATGTATATCACGATGTCAAAGTGTGTTTTTCAGTGGGACTATCAGTCCTGCAGAATCACTTCAACCCTCTGGGGTCGGCAAACACGCCGGCGCGTTTTGCTCGATTTTTTCCACATAGCAAAATATACTTAAAATACTCCGTCATTTTTGGTCATACAGACTTAAGAAATATGAAAAAAATAAACTGTTGAATATCTCCTTTTTTATGTGTCCACTTACAATTGAAACAAAACATTGTGCTTTTGTGAAATAAAGAAAATAAACAGGGTGTGCGTTCTGCCTCTCCATCTCCGTGAACTTTTTTTTTGGAGCACGTCTCTAAAGTTAAACAAAACTCAGTGAATACTATTCTCCCAGGCATGAGCAATATATCTTTATAATCATTTAAGTGTGTGCTTTTAAATGGTCTAATTCATAAAAAAAAACAAATATTCTCTGTTTATGTAATCTATATGAAAAGAGAGAGATGTCAGTCGTTCTCATATCAGCTCTTTATCTTTTAATTTGATCACGCCCACGGAGAGCGCGCTATTCAAACGCAAAGGATCTGAGGCGATACATGCAAACGTGTGAACGCCCCCACATCAACTCGATAAAACACAAGTTTAATCAGATTACAGTACTTTACGTTGTCTTGCGAGGCTGTGAGGAATAATCCTGGGATACATCAGAAGTGCTGGTTTAAGTTCATTTCGAGGAGCAACGGATCAAGCTGATGTAGTAAGTTTTCTATTATTAAGTGCTTTGTTGTAATCACGATATGGAATAGCCTATGTAAACCGCAAAAAGACTGTTTAAATATTAATCGCTTTCTGTGTGTGAATGAATGAACAGCTTTTACCAAACTATATTGCTATACTGAGATAAGTAAAAATCAACTTAAATATGTTGAAATAAAATGTCTTTATATAGCAACTTAAACTGCAAATGAAATTTATATGCCCTAATATATCATAAAAACAACACAATCTCATGAAAGTGAGTAGCCTATCTATAGCACAAATAAAATTTCTCGTACCATCCTACGCCAAATATAGTTTTTGCGTGCAAATGATACACACTGTAAACCCCTTGGGTAGGATTAGGGGTGTGGAGTGCATGTGTATTACACCCATAAAGTGCGTATCATATGTACGCAAAAACTATTTTTGGTACGAGAAATTTAATTTGTGCTATAGATACGCACTTTCATGAGATCGGAACGATATGCCTATGTTACAGACGAAATATGAAAGACAACATTTCGTTGAACATTTCGTGCAAAGAATATATTTACAAGGTAGATGTAAACAAAAATCTTAAAAGCTCAATCAATATAAGCCTTCTCTTTAAATTATTTTTATTGTGTTTTATTAGTGACAAATTTGGGGAGAGGATACATATCCAAAACTTTCTGAAAATACAGTATGTGAATTAACTACACAATTACTAGAAATTTTTACCTTGGATATTGTACAATTTGCAAGCAAAAATACAAGTGGAAAAATACAGATTGTTTTCGAGATGTTTCCAACTGTGAACCAATTTTGTAGTATATATACACTCACCTAAAGGATTATTAGGAACACCTGTTCAATTTCTCATTAATGCAATTATCTAATCAACCAATCACATGGCAGTTGCTTCAATGCATTTAGGGGTGTGGTCCTGGTCAAGACAATCTCCTGAACTCCAAACTGAATGTCAGAATGGGAAAGAAAGGTGATTTAAGCAATTTTGAGCGTGGCATGGTTGTTGGTGCCAGACGGGCCGGTCTGAGTATTTCACAATATGCTCAGTTACTGGGATTTTCACGCACAACCATTTCTAGGGTTTACAAAGAATGGTGTGAAAAGGGAAAAACATCCAGTATGCGGCAGTCCTGTGGGCGAAAATGTCTTGTTGATGCTAGAGGTCAGAGGAGAATGGGCCGACTGATTCAAGCTTATAGAAGAGCAACTTTGACTGAAATAACCACTCGTTACAACCGAGGTATGCAGCAAAGCATTTGTGAAGCCACAACACGCACAACCTTGAGGCGGATGGGCTACAACAGCAGAAGACCCCACCGGGTACCACTCATCTCCACTACAAATAGGAAAAAGAGGCTACAATTTGCAAGAGCTCACCAAAATTGGACAGTTGAAGACTGGAAAAATTTTGCCTGGTCTGATGAGTCTCGATTTCTGTTGAGACATTCAGATGGTAGAGTCAGAATTTGGCGTAAACTGAATGAGAACATGGATCCATCATGCCTTGTTTCCACTGTGCAGGCTGGTGGTGGTGGTGTAAAGGTGTAATGGTGTGGGGGATGTTTTCTTGGCACACTTTAGGCCCCTTAGTGCCAATTGGGCATCGTTTAAATGCCACGGCCTACCTGAGCATTGTTTCTGACCATGTCCATCCCTTTATGGCCACCATGTACCCATCCTCTGATGGCTACTTCCAGCAGGATAATGCACCATGCCACAAAGCTCGAATCATTTCAAATTGGTTTCTTGAACATGACAATGAGTTCACTGTACTAAAATGGCCCCCACAGTCACCAGATCTCAACCCAATAGAGCATCTTTGGGATGTGGTGGAACGGGAGCTTCGTGCCCTGGATGTGCATCCCACAAATCTCCATCAAATGCAAGATGCTATCCTATCAATATGGGCCAACATTTCTAAAGAATGCTTTCAGCACCTTGTTGAATCAATGCCACGTAGAATTAAGGCAGTTCTGAAGGCGAAAGGGGGTCAAACACAGTATTAGTATGGTGTTCCTAATAATCCTTTAGGTGAGTGTATATATATATATTAGGGCCGGGACTCGATTAAAAAAATTAATCGAATTAATTAGAGGCTTTGTAATTAATTAATCGAAATTAATCGCATTTTAATCGCATAAATATTTGACCTGAGAACTGTGAGAAGTAATTTTTTTCACATGGATTTTTAGTATACCATTAAATAATGACTGCATACATAAGCTTAAGCAACAAAATATTGTTTATTTTTGTTCAACCAAGTCCAGCAGACCAGTGCAATTTTTGCCATTAAGTGTAGCAATAGCATATTGCAACAAAATAGCATATTGCTACACTACACTAATATCACTACACTAATAGCCATAATAGCCATTAAGTGTAGCAATAGCATATTGCAACAAAATAGCATATTGCTACACTACACTAATAGCAATAGCGAATTCCTTGTTGCATAGCTTGCACACAACCATGCTCTTATCGACGCGTCCATCCGTTCGTTTTTTGTAACAACATTTCCCAGCCACCGGCCAACCAAAGCGATCTCGTCAGCTTCTTCGTCATGAACGCTAGTTGGTGCGCCAGTATAATCGGTCCGCCGAAACTCATCCAGTGAGAAACGTTCCGCGGTGCAAAAATAAGTGCGATTAAAAATAATTTTTTGTGTAATTAATTAACGCGTTAAAGTGTGTAATTAATTAATCTTAATTAACACGTCAAAAAGTCCCGGCCCTAATATATATATATATATACACATACATACATATATATATACATATATTATTTTTTGTCCTTGCATTCTTTCTTGTGGCTCAGTGACACACCTCTGAGAAAGGCTCATTATGCAGGTCATTGTCTTCTCAGGTGTGAATCACGCCCACGCCCAAAAGCACAAATATCAGGGCATGTCCAAACATCTCAAGGACCCCAAAAACACCTTAGACCCCAGAGGGTTAGTGAGGAGAAGCTCAAGTGTTCAATCATTTACAGATCAAACACATGAACTCACAGCGGCAGGAGAAATAGAGCAAACACTTTACAAATATTAATTCTCTTACATCATATGAACAGACGTAAACATAATTTGATGCATTTGATCATGTTGTTTTAATAGCTTTGCTTGAAATAATAGTTATTTCCCAGCATTTTATTCCATTTTGATTATACTTTATGAATTCACAGTGACAGTTTTATGTGAGAGTCACGTATGATCTTACCACAGTATCTCCAGTTTACAGTAAGAATTCTCCAGTTCAGCAGAGAACAGCTTCACTCCTGAGTCTCCTAGTTTATTCCCAGACAGATTCAATTCTCTCAGGTGTGAGGGGTTTGATCTCAGAGCTGAAGCCAGAGCAGCACAACCTTCATCTGTCACACCACACCTCCTTAACCTGTAGAGAACAATGACACACATTAAGTCTATATCCAGAGATAAACATGACACTTAAAAAATAAATAACATAATGCTGTCAATATTAAATGTAAACAAATATTCATTAGTTCAAGTTGTTAAATTACATCAGTTAGGATTAGGGGATTCAATATACAGTTTGTACAGTATAAAAATCATTATTTCTATGGAAAATCACCATAAACATGGAAACCCAACATGTGTGTGTGATTGAGTGTGTGTTTGTGTGTGTGTGTGTGTGTGTGTGTGTGTGTGTGTAATTAATGTATTTGTAAACATTTTAAGGAACTTGTGTGTGATAGGACTGGAAGAAAAAAAATCGACTCACCAAACTATCGCAATTTTTTGGTTCACGATTTTAAAATATATTTTTATTATTATTCCAGAATCAATATTGATTTGAATTAAATTGCTTTAGTTTTGTCCTTGCTTATAGACAAGGTTGATAGAAGTTAGCCACTTTTGTTCCAACAGAGGATGAAATGAGTCGTTATCTATGACTGTCGTAATATCCATTTCAAGTGGACGTTTGGAAGAGACGTGAGACTGAATGCACTGAAAAGCCCTCGTGCTACTCATATACTGAGAGAGAGAGATAAGACAGTAGAGCTGCACGATTAAACCTTTGACAAAATCATATCGCAACATTTAAAATCTGTGTTGGCGCTGCCACTGACCCGGAGAGAGTCGTCATGAAACAGCTTAAATAGAAGTACTGGGATAAAAGTTTAAAGTGCAAATATAAACACTGATGTCTACGGTAGCGATCGAAATAGAGTAAATCAGCTTTTGATAGAAACAATCGCAAATCGCAAAACATATTGTATCAGCACCCAAGTAATATCGAATCAGGAGATAGGTGCATCATCCCAGCCCTAGTGTATTTGTGTGTTTGTGTGTGTGTGAGCTTAATGTATTTTGTAAACATATTGAGCGTTTAAAGTTATTAAAACTTTAGAGTGATTAAGAAGCATGGATAAAAGAACAATAAGAAAGGGCTTGATGATTTAAAAACAGGTTAGAACTCAAATCGGCACTCGGACAATGTCTTCTTGTGCCGCCTGACAGTGTGTCCCATTTTGTGCCGTTTGAATGGTCAAATACAGACAAAATTACGTAATAAAACCCATCTTGCTTCTTGTGTGCACGCTAATTTTTTTAATGACTTTACATAACAGTTTGAAAATTATGTAATCCGAGTCACATGACAATGGTAAGTGCTTAAAATCTTGTATATTAAGATATTAAGTATTTCTTATGGCCAGTTACAAGTGCATTCTGAAGCTCACACACGAGAAGTGATGCGGAAGCACAGATGAGCGGCATTCCTCTGAGTTTCACAGTTCGCTTATATCACGTTTCAAAACGTGCTGACGTTTAAGTCAAACATGAACTCATGAATGCGTGTGTGTTGGCCGGAAGGAAAGGTTTATATTGTAAAAAGTTTTAAAAATTTGTATTTCTTACACCTATTGTTTGACTTCAGAAGCATTGATTCATCAGCTGGGGTCTATGGATTACTGTCGTGTTCACTTTGTGTGAACTAACTACATTAGTTAACATGAACGAATCATGAAAGATTCTTCTACAACATTTATTAATCTTAGGAGAAAGACCCAAGGTCTAGCTAGGACCAAGCAACGGGACCGGAGCACAGAACGTTTTAAATTATCTTTATTACAAAATGACTAACGTTTCGACGCCCATACGTCTTCTTCAGAGTCAAACAACAAACAACATGTATAAAAAATTACCTCCGAATTTGAACTATAAAAATCATGCAAGGCCCAGTTCCTCATTAAGGCCATTTGGTTCTACTGTGTTCAGAGTGAAAATCCAGAAAGCCTCTCGTTATAGTAGGGACTTCACTAAATCTCCTCCTCGTTGGGAGGGTAGAATTTTTTCAATACCCCAAAATTTTAGGGACGCATTGGAACCATGATTAGCTTGTACATAATACCTCGCAATTGCATAGTCCATATTACGGTTCCGAATTGCTGCTTTGTGTTCTGCAATGCGTAGTGTGACGGTTTCAGTGAGTAACTCGTTATGAGTTGCAGGTGATTGGCTGAAGGGAGTGGTCGTGCACCTGAATGTAATCATGATGCTCAATACAAAGACTGGGACAGAGATGAGAGAGGGTGGGGGACAAATATGCCAAAAATGCAACCAAAAGAACAGAGATAACTTGAAACTTGCTATAGTATGGCGGAAGTTAAAAGCATAATCAAAGAAGAAATGAGAAAGAAGTGGCAAGAGGAGTGGAATAAAGAAACAAAAGCAAGAATGTATTACAGTATCCAAAAGAGGGTAGGAGGTATGTGAGAAAATAATAGGAATAAAAGGGAAGAGGACATTATTTCAAGAATGAGATTTGGGCATACTGGATTGAATAGTACGCTTAAATTAATAGGGAAACATGAAAACGGGATGTGTGAGGTCTGTAATATTAATGAAACAGTAGAACATGTTATTATAAATTGTCATAAGTATAAGGAGGAAAGGATGAGGCTGGAGAACTGGTTTAGAAAAGAAAAAATTAGATTTGAAATGAAGGAACTATTACAAATGAATTCAGGATATGTAGGGTATAGAGTGATATTTGTGTTTTTGAGTAAAACAGGGCTTAGTAGAAGAATATGAGTTGAGTTGTCTTAGAAAGTTGTATTTAATAATAATGATAATGTATGAATATAAGTAATGTTATTAAATATTTATGAAGTTGTTAATTGGTTTTATTGTGGATGTATGTATTTATTTATATATTTATTTAAGGGTAGTGAGGAAAGGCTATTGTGATCCACACTCCATATCAGAAGGTGGCGGTAATGCACACTTAAAAGTTGTTTGCCAACCGCCATTAAAAGAAAGAAGAAGAAGATGAAGAAGTGGTGATGATGGTGATGGTGATGATGATGATGATGATGATGATGATGATGATGATGATGAGAGGGTGGGGGGGTTAAGCTTGTGCAGAGATTGGGCTGGTTTCGTTTGCACCACACCTTTGGTTGCTTATCACGATCTTGAAGAACTTGTGATATGGGGAAATATGGGAGATCACCGCCGCCCTTTGATCCATCTCCTGTGGGATGGTTGTTGTTTCTGGAGGTTTCATGGAGAGAGAATGGTTGGACATGTTTTTCATGTGCTACACCTTTGCTCACATCTGCTGACACATCTGCTGACACACTGATTATCATTTATACTGATTATTAATGTTGTTTGTCTTGTCCTGATAAATAAATACACTTATTAATTGGCCGTGGTGTGTGTGTGGTGACTCCCTTATTTTGTTGCGACTCCGAAGAGATCGTAACAAATGGGGGCTCGTCCTAAAGGGAAATTACACCATATGAAATTTGATTCATATTTGGATGATGTCGTAAATATTGAGCTTTCGCACGTAAATGGATGTTGTGTTTAAATTGACTCGCGAGTTTGAGAGTAATCATCATTAAAAGGTAAGTGCATTTTTCTTTTTTACAGGGGATATTGTTCATTTTCTCCCGGGTAGGAATTAGCAACGCTTAGCGTTGATTTGTTATTTTGCCTTTTTAATTTTTGTGCAGGCTTTTGGGTTAAGTATACCACCGTGGTTTCTGATTGAGCTGTTTGTTCAATTTTTAATCCATCAGTATTTTGGTGTTTAAAAGTCGCTTGACTCTTGAAAGCTGCATGAAGACTAGACATAAGTGAGTTTAGTGGTTTGGTAGGTAGTTTAGAGGGGGAAAGTGAATAATTGTCTCACCTGTTTTGTTCCGAAAGGGAAATAAATGCACTCGCTTTCTGGTTAGAAGTATAACAATTTTTCTGAGAATGTCGTCTATAGAAGATTTTATTAAAGATCATTCAGAGGAGATATTAAATTCTTTTGTAAAACAACAATTATGGGAACTTGTAGAGCATTTTAAAATCAGTGAGGTAGACAAGAAAACACGGAAAAAGGAACTACGTTCTGTTGTGAAGAATTGGTTATGTGAAAATAGCCTTATGGTAGCTTCTCCACAGAGAAAACGTGGCATTGATGCAAAAGGTTCTTTAGATATTTTCTCTGGCTTATCTTTCGAGGAAAGAAAAGAGATTTTACAAATGCAGCAGCTTCACGATAAAGAGCTGATTAAAGAAACTAAACGTTATGAATTGGAGATTGAAAGAATAAGAAACGAGAATGTGCTTAGACAACGCAAGATTGATTTCGAAAAAATAAAGATAGAGGCTGAGAAGTTCACACGAGATCATGAGCTGCAGGTGGAGCGATTGAGATTGGTAAAGGAAGGGAGAATGTCAGATGTTGGAGAGAGAGGTTTGGGTTTATCTGGAGGGTTTGACTTGGCCAGTAAACTAAGGCTGCTTCCAAAATTTAATGAACATGACCCTGATGTTTTTTTTTCTTTGTTCGAAACCATGTCCGAGGAAAGGAATTGGCCGAGGTCTATCCGAATTGTCATGCTTCAAACAGTGATCCAAGAGTCATTTATCAAGAGAGTCAAGGCACAGGAGGCATATGCAGCGCTTACGATGGAGGACAGAAAGGATTATGACAAGGTAAAAGTAGCTATTTTGAGGGCCTACGAATTGGTTTCTGAAGCCTATCACCAGCGATTTTGAAGCTGGAGGAAAGGTGATCGTCAAACTCATTCTGAAGTGGTAAGGGATCTGGTTTCTTATTTTGATCGCTGGTGTGTTGCGTCCGCTGTTGATGACTTTGAAAAGTTGCGTGATTTAGTCATTTTAGAACAATTAAAAAATATTGTGCCTGATAACATTGCTACATACATAAATGAAAAGAAGCCAAAAGACGCAATGGAGGCGGCAGTTTTGGCAGATGATTATGTATTAACACATAGGAAGGTATACAGAGAGGACAGATCAGTTCAACAGAGGGGTGGCTTCAATGAAAACAGAGTTGGACTAAACAAAATTGAGAGAACGTATCCTTCAAAATCAGAGAACAGTGGTCGGATGAGATCTGACAAAGACTTAGTGTGTCATTACTGTTTTAATCCGGGACATTGGAAAAATAAGTGTCCAGTTTTAGCTGCTAAGTGGAAGTCTGAAAAAAAAAATCCCAAATGAATTATATTAATCCTGTGTTAGCGATTGATGTTATTGAAACTACCAATGACTTTGATCATGATACTTCCATCGAGGTGGCAGAGGAAGTATGTGACTCCAAAATCGTAGCCATGAAGAACTTTGTACCATTTATTACGGAAGGTTGTGTGTCTTTGCCAAACTCTGAGAGGAAAAAATACCAGTTAACATTTTGAGAGATACAGGCTCATCAGAATCTTTTATTCTTGAATCTGTTCTGCCCTTTTCTGAGGTATCAAGTGAAAGGAGGAGTGTTCTGATTAGAGGAATTTGATTAAACACTCTTTCTGTTCCTCTGCATAGAGTACACTTGACTTCTGACCTGATTTGTGGAGAGGTATCATTGGGAGTTCGTCCGTCTTTGCCAGTGGATGGGGTTACTGTCATCTTGGGTAACAATTTGGCTGGAGGTAGGGTCTGGCGAGAGGTGATGCCACCTCCTGAGGTAGTGCCTATTCCAGTCACTGAGACCACCGACATTTTGCATCAAAATTTTCCTGAAGTATTTACAGCTTGTGTAGTGACTCCTGCAAAGAGTCGTGAGATGTCAGTTGAGAAACCAGAGGTGTCAAAATATGTTGTGCCTGGTTTATCCACCCTTTCACCTATTTCTCATAGGGAGTTGGTAGATGCGCAGCAGAAAGACCGTGGGCCCTATCTTACACCAGGCGCAAATGACTTTGTACACTGACGCATGTATCATTCCTATTTTGCACCCGCGCAAAGCGGGCTTTTCCCTCCACAGACGCACGTCGGTTAACTAAGAAATACACTTGCGCTCCCCGGGGCGGTTCAGCGCAAAGACTTTCCCTCATGCTATTTTGCTGTTCTATAAAACAATTGCGCCACTGACCAGAAAAAAACTAGTCTAAAGTCAGTGGCGCGTTGCGCGTTGTTCATTATGCTATTTTAAGGGCGCATGCTTGACCATAATCATGTAGCGTGTGCATAACGCGCATACACGTTGATTCTCTCATCTAAGCAGCAGTTTTCATTTTTGCAAATCATACATTATTACGATAGATAGATAGATAGATAGATAGATAGATAGATAGATAGACAATTTATTATAAAAACATACATGTAACTTACACATTTACCCAAGTTATCATACGCCTGTTTAACAGAAGTTAATTTGGGTGGGTTTCTCCATCCCCAATGTCACTTCTCTGTGTTTTATGGCCCTGACGAGAACGTTGCTCTCCTCGGCTGTGAACCGCTCCTGGCGCGCGCCTGGCAAATCCGCCGTTATAATAGGAATCCGCTTTAGAACAAGCGCGCCTGCTCTTAAAGGGAATGTGAGATGGCGCTCTGATTAGTTTATTTCACGTTACGCCCAAACCACACCTATGAATAATGAAGCTACTTCAGGCCAACCCCTTTTAGATTTGCGCCAGGCGCAAGAGGCATTTATCCCGCCGGGAAAATAGCAACAGCGCCGGGATCCGCCCACAAAGTTACTTGCGCTTTGACACTTGCGTTTCAGATCGTTAAAATAGGGCCCCAGAAGTTGTTTGATGCTGGTTATTTCGCCTGAAGAGGTAAGAAGTGCTGTTAGTGGATGTTTTGTCCAAAATGAGGTGCTTCTAAGGAAGTACGTTTCCTGCAAAAAGGTTTTCCTGGAGGAGTGTATAATTCAAGTGGTGGTGCCGAAACCATTTCGAGACGTAGTATTACAACATGCACATGGTGAAGTTGCTGGACATTTAGGAGTAAAAAAGACGTATGACCGAATTTTGCGACAATTTTATTGGCCCCGTGTGAAAAAGGATATTGCGTCTTTCATCAGAACGTGTCATACTTACCAGGTAACTGGGAAGCCGAATCAGCTGTTGAAACCAGTGCCTTTGAATCCCACAGCTGTTACAAGCAAACCGTTTGAGCACTTAATAATTGATTGCGTGGGACCATTGCCGCCATCTAAATCAGGGAATGCTTATCTGTTGACCGTGATGTGTCAGGCAACTCGCTATCCAGCAGCTTATGCTATCCGAAGAATTACCACTAAAGCAGTGGTTAAAGCTTTAACTCAATTCATATCAATTTTCGGGATATCTAAAATCATCCAAAGTGACAATGGTACTAATTTCACGTCTCGTATGTTTGCTGAGGTTTTGAGAATACTTAAAGTGAAGCACAATCAGTCAAGCGTATATCATCCTCAAAGTCAGGGTGCGATTGAACTGTTTCACCAGACTTTGAAGTCACTTTTGCGTGCTTACTGTGTGGAGCTAAGCCGTGATTGGGAGGAGGGTTTACCCTGGCTATTACTTGCTGCTAGAGAAGTACAGCAGGAGAGTTTGGGATTTAGCCCGAATTATTTAGTTTTTGGTCATCGTGTACGTGGACCTCTTTCTGTTTTGCGTGAGGGACTAGGGGAAGAGGAGCCTCCGCAAAATTTGGTAGACTATGTAAATGGTTCTCGTAGACGTTTGTTTTTGGCTGGATTGAGTGCACAGAAAAATCTTGTTGTTGCACAAGAGAAGATGAAGAATCACTTCGATAAGCATGCTGAAGGTCGTGTTTTTACACCATGTGATCAGGTGTTAATTTTGTTACCGTCTTCTGGGTCTCCTTTTTGTGCTAAATTTACTGGGCCATATGCTGTTCTTCGGAAACTGTCTGATGAAAATTATCAAGTTGCAACTCCAGATAGGCGAAAATCTAAGCACTGTTTCCATGTAAATTTGCTTAAAGGGTCATTCTACCCATTTCAACATTAATCTTTATTGAAAGTGGGTCATATATGTAGTCGAAATGTAAAAGAAATTTTGAATTTGGTGCCCTCTTGACCGAGAAAAGACAGAAAATAACTTTAGGGCGCATTTGTATGTAAGACAACAACTCCCAAAATGCACCACGTTGCACAGCTCCGCAAGCCACTCCCACTAATCCAGAACAGCGCAAACATCAGAGAAAAGAAATCACTCTTCCGTCTACAAGGCTAGCTGCCAAAAGAGTTTGAAATTCATTTCACACAAAATGTCTAGTTAGTTGGCTGTGGCGAGCAGGATGAGGGCAAGGGACGTGAGAGGACGGCGCGAGTAATAATGAATGACACCTGTGAGACGCAGCGGTCTCATATCGCTCACGGAGGAGCGGAAGCACAAAAGGAACAGGCTTGATTTATGTTTTGTTTCTGTTGTGTGGCCAGCTGGCTTATACTTTTGTTTTGTATGTGTTTATTTTACTATTAAAATGTTTAAATGTTCGCCGGTTCCCGCCTCCTTCCCACAAAAACGAACCCCGTTACATTGGCAAACTCATTAGCGAATTACTCCTCGTTTGTATTTCTTTCTATATGGTGAATTATTGCATGATACCTGGATGTTCAGTCAGAACATATGCGGTGCGACACTAGGATGGTTCACATCACAACACAAACGTCCGTGTGCTCGTCTGATTCAGAGATTTCGTCCAAGAGAAATTGCCATCGTTGATATTCTCTGCAGCAGACGGACTCTATCTGAGTCCGTAGCGCACAGCGAGAGCACAGGCACAGGCAGTCCACCCAGCTCGAGCCAGTCCGGGCTCCTCGTCCGCCTCCTGTTCCTCCATCAGGCTCAGCTGCTCTTCACTATATTGCTGCTCGTAAAAATAGCCACGAACATCGGATTCGAGCAGCAGAATTTAAAAATTCTCTACTTCCATATCATGTTTATTTTCTTCCATATCATGTTTAGTTTCTTCCGTCATTGTCATAACTTCCTATCTCCACAGCGCTTTTTAGCTTAGCTTATAAACAAGATGGCTGATATTAATTTCAGTATCTACAAGTGAAGTCCCAGGTCCAACCCCCTATGGGCGGGTTTGAAAGGGTGGGATCTAGTGCTTGTAGTCTTTACAGAAATCCCCCCCTCTTACACTTCCTCCTACAATGACGTAAAATGACGATTTTTGCGTCATTGTAGGAGGAAGTGAAAAAGGTAAATAGCGGATTTCTCTCGTCTCAGGGGAAAATGAGAGAGTGTTGCACGACCATTCAATAGTATGACTGGGTTTCTAACAATGGAAAGCTTAATGCAAATGGGTGAAGTGTCCCTTTAAAGCTCATTGTTCTCGAAAGTCTGAAGTTCAACCAACCGAATCAGTTGCTCCTGTTGTCACTGCTTCTTTTGAGTCTTATCAACCTTTTGTTGAGGGAGGAGAAGATCTGGTTAAGAGTATATAGTTGTTCCTGAAGATTGTGATTTGCTACCTCAATTAAAGAATTCAGAGACTCTTCAGAATTTAGATGCTCTGCTTTCGCATTTGACAGAGGCTCAAAATAAAGACCTAACCCAGTTGTTAGGGGAGTTTTCGGGCTTGTTTTCAGATATACCCACTCGTACTCATCTAATACAACATGATGTTGATGTGGGAGAAGCGCAACCTATTCATCAACGTTTTTATAGGGCTCCAGTCAGTAAGAGAAAAACGTTGGATTCTCTTTTTACAGCCCTACAATTTAATTGTTAGACACATTAAAGGATCGGATAATGTAGTGGCAGATGCATTGTCCCGTGTTCCTGATCTGATCAATTAAGTGCAATGGTTGTACGATTGTTTCTGTTTTTCTGTGCTCTCTTGCCGCCTTAATTTGCTTTCAGGATCCAGATTGCTGGTGGCAAGGAGGGGTAGTGTGGGAGAATGGAAAGAATTGTGAAAATCATGGTTGTACTGTGATCAGAGGTGGTATAACAATGTGTCTAGAAATATGATTTCTAAATTTATGGTGCTGTTTTTTTTTTATCCGCTTTGTGACGGATCTTTTTTTTTTAAAGGGGTGTGTGTGACGGTTTCAGTGAGTAACTCGTTATTTCTGAGTTGCAGGTGATTGGCTGAAGGGAGTGGTCGTGCACCTGAATGTAATCATGATGCTCAATACAAAGACTGGGACAGAGATGAGAGAGGGTGGGGGGGTTAAGTTTGTGCAGAGATTGGGCTAGTTTCGTTTGCACAACACCTTTGGTTGCTTATCACGATCTTGAAGAACTCATAATATGGGAGATCACCGCCGCCTTTTGATCCATCTCCTGTGGGATGGTTGTTGTTTCTGGAGGGTTCATGGACAGAGAATGGTTGGACATGTTTTTCATGTGCTACACCTTTGCACACATCTGCTGACACACTGATTATCATTTATACTGATCATTAATGTTGTTTGTCTTGTCCTGATAAATAAATACACTTATTAATTGGCCGTGGTGTGTGTGGTGACTCCCTTATTTTGTTGCGACTCAGAAGAGATCGTAACAGTAGTTTGAGGGGGCGTTTAGTCTGACCTACGTATACCAATCCACATGGACATTCCAACATGTAAATCACGTGGGTGGTGTTACAATTAATAAATGAATTGATCTTGTATTTTTTACCTGACTGGGGATGGAAAAATTGCTTTGTATCATTTGAGTTAGAGCAATGGGTACAGTGCCCGCATCTGTAAAAACCCAAGATGCAAGATGTGCCAGTGTTTCTTAATGACATGTTTTATTTCTCCGCCAATATGAGAGAAATCTGTGGAGAAGCAGAGTCTCAGCACTGAGTCGCGTTTAGTTTTAACTAGAAGATATGCTCGTGCATTAAGACGCAAGTCGATATAGAGACCTTCGACACAATCACCAACAAGATCGCTATCTCTCTTAATTCCTTTCAAAAGGATTTACAAAGCTACAAAATGAAGAAGTACGAACGAGACACTAAGGATTATGTAGAAGGATCGGTTATCATTGGGCAGACGAACAAAGACGACTTCGTAAACCCCGCCCTGTGCGTCACCGTAACACCAGAAACCGGCTCTCCACTTCCGCCAGTGAATGGGACTCTCCTCAAACCAGCGACACGGAAAGTCAACATGGTACTATGAATTTTTTTCCCAACGCCAAGCCTCCTCGTTTAAACGGACAAGGAGGGGCTCGATAGGTTCGAGGAGGAAGCAGAGGTCGCAGAATCTATCCAGCAGAACCAACGCGCCGCTCCCCACGCAACCTGAATTGACTGTGATTAATATCTCGGGATTGAATCTAACTGAGGGAGAGACGGAAGTGTTAAGCAAAGGTTTATCTTTTTGCCCCACTAACGCTGTGAATCCATTCAAACTCAAGGTGATTCTTTTAAATTCTTCCGATCACTCCAACTAAAAAAAAATTTCTCCCCTAAATCTAGTCTATTGAGGCCTATTATCGGTAACTCTGTGCGGTCAATTTCTACTGTTGATAACACAGTCACTTATCAGAGAGAATACACCTTTCAGAAAGAAATCTACTTTTGTTCCCTACTCGAATCTGAACCCTTCCATTATTACATACAAAAATCTAGTGGAAAATGAATTTACTAAGATATGCAAAAAAGCACCCCAAAAAAAGAATGAATTTGTCACAATCCGAAATAAAGAGTTTGAATGAATTAGAAAAGAGATCAGATATTCTTATTCGCCCTGCTGATAAAGGGGGTTCGATTGTTGTAATGAATACTGATAAATACAACTTGAGTATCATGTCCCAACTTAATGACAAAGAATGTTACACTCCATTAACCCGTAATCCCCTAGAACACCATAAATCGGAGATTGATCAGTTATTAGTGAAGGCACTACAAATGGACTGGATTACTGAAAAAGAAAAAGACTTTCTGACTGTTAAACATCCTGTATGTCCCGTATTTTATGGACTTCCTAAAATACATAAATCCCTGATTGATCCACCACTCAGGCCCATAGTGTCTAGTATTGGTTGTCTAACTGAACCTTTGTCACAATATCTCGACTTCTTGAAAAAATATGTTTGTGAATTACCATCTTATTTAGGTGACACATTCGACATATTGAGACTCTTAGATTCGTTTCAATGTGACTATGATTTCATGCTGGTGACGTGCAAAGTTTATATACATGCATTCCTCACGAAGCAGGGACTGAGGCGTTACTACATTTCTTTGCAAGACGGGCCACTGGAAGAGATATATTGATGATGTTTTCTTTATTTGGAGGGGGACTTCGGTTGAATTAGATAAATTCATGTCCTATATTAACTCTACCACATATTTTTTTAAGATTTACAGTAGACCACTCCATAGACAATATTAACTTCTTGGATCTGACTATTTATAAAAATTCCCAAGGAGGTTTAGAGACATCGATCTATCGTAAACCTCTCAGTAGAAATACCCTCCTCAGAGCTGATAGCCATCACCCCAAACAACTTATTAAAAATATTCCCATTGGCCAATTTTTACGGCTTAGAAGGAACTGTAGTAGTGATGCCGAGTTTGAGCGCGGGGCAATAGAAATGACAGAGCGCTTTCGTAACAGGGGCTATGCTTTAAGTGATATCTCTGCAGCCTATGAACGAGCCAGATGGACGCAACGAGCACATCTTCTAGTTAAAACTAAACGCGACTCAGTGCAGAGACTCTGCTTCTCCACAGATTTCTCTCATATTGGCGGAGAAATAAAACATGTCATTAAGAAACACTGGCACATCTTGCAGAGTGACCCAGCTCTTAAAGATATATGCGCAGAATCGCCACGTATTACTTTTAAAGGGATACTCCACTTTTTTTGGAAATAGGCTCATTTTACAAGTCCCCCAGAGTTAAACTGTTGAGTTTTAACGTTTTTTGAATCCATTCAGCCGATCTCCGGTTCTGGCGGTACCACTTTTAGCATAGCTTAGCATACATCATTGAAGTGGACAAGACCATTAGCATTTAAAAAAAAAAAAATGACCAAAGAGTTTCTATATTTTTCCTATTTAAAACTTGACTCTTCTGTAGTTACATCGTGCACTAAGACCGACGGAAAATGTAAAGTTGCGATTTTCTAGGCTGATATGGCTAGGAACTATACTCTCATTCCTGCGTAATAATCAAGAAACTTGAACACAATCTATATTTTCAATATGTCAATATAAATATGTCAATAATTTTCTCATACAACTGTCATAAAAAACGGTTGCGTAGAACACAAATCGCCATACCTTCAGGACACTGACAATAAAGATGTATAGTGACAGAGAAGATTTCCTCAGAGAAACGCTTGTTACACACACACAGTTTGATTGTGTCGGTAGTTTCTGGCCAACCAAATGCCCGCAGCGAGTCTCGGCCTGACAGCATCACGGGGGAAGCCTGCAACACCCTCAACTCTTGCACTATAGACACACACACTTGCGACCCATGAACGCCTCTCTAAACTACTGCGGGATTTTACAGGTTGAAGCGCCTGTCATAGAAAAACACCATGTGCTGTCATGAATAAGAGAAATGTCTTCTCATAGGATAAAAACACGTGTCATCGATGGACTATAGTGTTTCTCCATCATAATCATTGACATGATGTAGACTTTAAAGGGCATTTTGCAGGTTAGAGGACCCAACGAGTCCAAATATAATGTAGGAACTAGATTTTCCTTACAATATACTACTTATAAATACGCTACAGAAGCTTCTGGAGTCGTTTTTGTGATAAAATTTTACGTCCGCGTCTGAAAATGGGCGTGGCGGGCATGACGTAACGGGCGGGAGAGCGGTCGATTCAAACAACAGGAAATCAATGGATTGCAATTACATTTCGGACGCTGAGGAAATTGTTCATACTTACTCGTATGACGGACCACAGCCATACAGTTATGAGCCTGCTATGCTGCTAAGAGAGCAGGATAGGCCAGGATTAATGTTAGACAGAACGGTCAGAGACAAATTGAGTTGTGGTGTGAGGAGAACCAGTGGAGAACAGGACAGGTGGTCTTGGTGAGAGACGTGCTTATAGACATAACATTATACACGTTCGCTAGTGATATACACTGTGCTCACAATATTGTACAGATTATTACCATCGTATATCAGGCCAGCAGACATTAGTATGTTTAGGGTAGATTTATACTATTAAATGTATAAAAACTATACTTGAGTATATTTCTATTGTACTAAAAACATACTCAAGTACATTTTTAATACACATTTTTCACCTAGGTTATAACATAAACAGAAAATTAAAGATTTGAATATTTAAACAACCTAGTAATTTTGTTTTTCAATTACAAGCTGCCTCTATTTAGGGCATGACTACCTATATCACACTATTTGATGGCATTAGTACAGTATACGACGATCAATATTCTTGCTTCGGCATCCCATGTTAAACTCCATCATATCGCCGGGGTGATAATCTTTCGATCTGAAGTGAACGCTACACACGACCGTGTTTTTTGAAGCCGATGCGGAAGAGAAATCCCGTCTCTTCACCAGCACAAACTGCACCAGGCACAAAAGATATACAGCACCATCCTTTTTCTTGTTATGGAAACCTGTGGACTCGATGTCCTGACAGGCCGGAGTTTTTGCAACCTCCACAAACACAATAATTTACCTTGACGATGATAAATTAAAATACAAAAACTACCGAAAACACACTGACTCAAGATCGCTCTCACTGAATACCAGCCTACTCTGCACTGAGCTGAGGCCGAGGCTCCCTGACGGGACGTAAAATGACACGATGTTGAAAAAAAGCCTTTTTTACGAGCAGTCCAAGAAACGCTCACTTTATCTTCTAAATTAGTGCCCTTATGTCGTTTTAAAACATTTGAAATCCTGCATTAACTTTTCATATGGTATTTTCATACAAGGTTATATATTAATTTAGTTTTTTTTTTTTACCTGCAATATGCTCTTTAAACCTGGAGAAAAATCTCTACAGTATCCATTTTCCCCCTAAAATTAAAATGAATGGACTGTGTTAATCCGGACTGTGCTGAGATTGAGTGTGTTTAAAGTTAAGGGTGTAAAATGTATATCACAATGTCAAAGTGTGTTTTTCAGTGTGACTATCAGTCCTGCAGAATCACCTTAATGAGGAGCAGCTCAAGTGTTCAAGCATTTACAGATCAAACACATGAACTCACAGCGGCAGGAGAAATACAGCAAACGCTTTACAAATATTAATTCTCTTACATCATATGAACAGACGTAATCATAATTTGATGCATTTGATTATGTTGTTTTAATAGCTTTGCTTGAAATAATAGTTATTTCCCTGCATTTTATTCCATTTTGATTATACTTTATGAATTCACAGTGACAGTTTCGTGTGAGAGTCACGTATGATCTTACCACAGTATCTCCAGTTTACAGTGAGGATTCTCCAGTCCAGCAGAGAACAGCTCTACTCCTGAGTCTCCTAGTTTATTCCCAGACAGATACAGTTCTCTCATGTGTGAGGGGTTTGATCTCAGAGCTGAAGCCAGAGCAGCACAACCTTCATCTGTCACACCACAATCCCTCAACCTGTAGAGAACAATGACACACATTAAGCCTATATCCAGAGATAAACATGACACTTAAAAAATAAATAACATAATGCTGTCAATATTAAAAATATACAAATACTCATTAGTTCACATTGTGAAAATACATCAGTTAGGATTAGGGGATATATATTGTTATATTATAATTAATAATAAATTATTATAATCTTATAATTAGTGCAAAATCTCTTTTTTAAACAATTAATTCAATATATCAGTACGTTTAACTGTTATTCTAAGAGATTATATCTCTATGTGAGGGAGAAAGATTATATAAAACTGATAAAATGGAATTTATTGAATACATTACATACATTAAATATAAATGTTTATTTGAAAATAAATTTCTCACAAATATCATAAACAATTAAGTAGATCACAAATCAGGTCAGATAGGTGGAGGGTTTAAAAGCAGAAGTGTGAATCATATTTTTTGTTAAATCGTTCATTTATAATGTTTAATTAAGAACTGTTATAATGTTTTAACAGTGATGCTTGTTCTCAGTGTTACTTACCGAGCTGATCTAGTTGCTGTAACCACTGGCAGCAGCTTCTGAAGAACTTCATCTGCTGAGTTTTGTGTGACACTAATTGAAAATAAAATATAAATAAGTTAATTATTCATGCTAACATTAATAATAATAATTCATATCATAAGTAAATAATACATTACACCTTCCTAAATAACCTCAAATATTTATTTAATTAAACACTGCTTTATAAAGGACATGTGAGAAAGTTGTTTTAGTATCTATAACTGTAGAAGCTACTAATCGTATTCAGCAACACAGATTTGTTTTTTTCTTTTTCTAGTCAATGTTGCTGTGGCAGGTCTATTAGTCTGCATTTACACTTCAACACTATTTTGACAAATCAGATTTTTTTGTCCTGTCCGTTCCTATGGTTATATAAAATCATAAAAAAACTTATAAAATGTCCTTTTGTACCTGCATCAGCAAATTATTTGTAGAAATTAAGCACACAGGTTTGTTTGCTTGTTACTTGTTTATTTACCTACTTGTTTATTTAATAATTGACTTAGTTTTATTGTCACAGGAAATGTGAATCATTGTCCATCATTTTGCAAGTAACCGGTGATAAAGAAAAATGATGATGAGACATTAATCTAATTTATTTTCTTAATACTTCTCCTTTGGCCCCTAGTGAAAAAATGCGTATTTTCATGAATCAAGAAGTGTTTGTGTTCAACAAGTTGCCTTTAAAATGAGAAGTAAGCTAATCTAATATTTTATCCTCACAGCGCGTCAGTTATGCGGTGATGGACTATGAAATTATTGCGTGGCAAATAAATTGCAATATTAATGATAAAAGTAGCCAAATAATAATATATACAATAATGTAATATGCCCTGCGTGCCCGTCCGCTACGCCACTGTGAAGAGCCAATCGGCCACCAGGAACGGCATCAAGGCGATTAACTGTTTTATCAAGTTTACTTTGGCCGTCCACGTGACGTAATTGTCATCATCAGGAGGATCCGCTTGCAGCCCAATTTTAGTGATGGTGCAGACGGTGCACACAGCGGTCAAATGAGTTCATTTTGAAAGGCTCGCGCACTCAACTGGAAAATGAAGTTACACATGTCCTTCTGAGGCTTGTAGACTTGAGTCCTCAGCATTAAACACTAGAATGAGACACTCTAGTAAGTGTACATGGCTACGTCACACATGTTCCCGCCCCACGGTCACGGCACAAAAACAAATTTTGGAAAAATACTTTCTATTAAATATCTTTATATTAACTGGTTTTATTAATGCAGTAGTAAATGACAGCCGTCTGTGTCTCCCAGTGTCTTACATTATTGTCAGTTTAGTGTTCAGTGATTAATTTACACCGAAAGAAAAGATAACATGTATGCCTTCATCTCCAAATATATTATTTGTGTCATAACATTTCATAATGAACTCAGATGAACTCAGAGTCGACTCGTTTTCCATCAGTTCTTTTACGTGAATTGGAATGTGTGCAAAGGATTGTGGGAGATTGAAGAACACGAAGGATACACTTGATGCATCCTTCAAAATGAGCTGAACTAAAGACACAAAATGAAGTCCGTCTTCAAAACATCCTTCAAACTGAGACGGCCTTCGCCTGATGACGTGGCAGTCGAGATATGCAGCCTTACTAGGACACAGTCACGGTTTGAGAAACACCCGCAAATTATGTACAATTTCCCAGAAATTAATCCGTGCCCGTGATTTAAACACCTCTGATCTCATAGTTTCTCTTTGTTCATAATGTTTTAGACTGTAATGATTGTACTCAGTGTTACTTACCGATCATTTCTGGCTCCAATTAAGTTGTACAGGTTAAACTCATGCAGTGTCTCCACTGAGGACAACAACACAAACACTAAAGCTGACCACTGAGACGAGGAGAGTTTCACATCACGTAATCCTCCATACGTATGAGGTTTAGCTTCGCTCACTAGAGAAAGATCACCCAGTTCATTCAGACAGTGGAACAGATTGATGTATTTATCTGGAGAGGGATTCTCACTGATCTTCTTTTTAATATAGTCAACTGTTTCCTCATTGCTGTGAGAGCTGTTTGCTGTCTGTGTCTTTAGTTCTTGTAAGAGACTCTGATTAGACTCCACTGACAGACCCAGAAGGAAACGAAGGAAAAGGTCCAGATGCCCATTTCTACTGTGTAAAGCCTCATCCACAGCTCTTTGATGGAGATCAGATAGGGACACTTTGCCTCCATTAGTTGGTTTGGTAATCTGGTCAAACACATTGATGTTACTGTTGATAAAGGAGAGATGCACATATAGAGCTGCTAGATGTTCCTGAATGCTCAGATGAGCAAAGCAGAAGACTTTCCCCTGACACAAGCCCAACTCCTCTCTGAAGATCTGAGTGCACAATCCTGAGTAAACTGATGCTTCTGCCACATCAATGCCACACTCGCTCAGGTCTTCCTCATAGAAGATCAGGTGGCCTTTCACAAGCTGCCGATACGCCAGTTCCCCCAGTTTGACAATCATGTCTTCGTCTTTCACTTGCTTATAGTCCTTCTCATGTTTGATGTTGGTCTGAATGAGCAGGAAATGTGTGTACATTTGAGTGAGAGTCTTGGGAATCTCTCCTCTCTCTGCTTCACTGCACATCTCCTCTAGAACAGTGGCTGAGATCCAGCAGAACACTGGGATATGGCACATAATAAAGAGGTTCCTTGAGGACTCCAGGTGTGAGATGATCCTGTCGGCCAGACTCTGATCACTGATTCTCTTCCTGAAGTATTCCTGCTTCTGTGTGTCATTGAAGCCTCGTACCTCTGTCACTCGATGGACACACTCAGAGGGGACGAGATCCGCTGCTGCTGGTCTGGAGGTGATCCAGATGAGAGATGAGGGAAGCAGATTCCTCACAATGAGGTTCGTCAGCAGCTCGTCCACTGAGGCTGATTCAGTCACATCACACAACCTCACATCGCTCTGAAAATCCAGAGACAGACGACACTCATCCAGACCATCAAAGATGAACAGCACTTTATACTCATCACTGGATATGGCTATTTCTCTGGTTTCAGGGAAGAAGCAATGAAGAAGATCTGAAAGACTGAGTGTTTTGTCCTTCATCAAGTTGAGCTCTCTGAAAGCGAGTGGGAATATGAGCTGGACGTCCTGATTCTCTTTCCCTTCAGCCCAGTCCAGGATGAGCTTCTGCACAGAGACTGTTTTTCCAATGCCAGCGACTCCCTTTGTCAGCACAGTTCTGATGGGTTTGTCTTGTCCAGGTAAAGGTGTAAAGATGTCACTGCATTTGATCGGTGTGTCCTCTGTTTCTGCTCCCCTGGACTGTGTCTCAATCTGTCTCACCTCATGCTCATTATTGATCTCTCCAGTTCCACTCTCTGTGATGTAGAGCTCTGTGTAGATCTCATTCAGGAGTGTTGGGTTTCCCTGCTTTGATATTCCCTCATACAAACACTCAAACCTCCCTCTCAGATTTGATCTCAATGTGTTAAGGACTTCAGCAGGTTTAGAGTCATGGCTGTAAGATTAAAATACCACATTATTACAGTTATTAAGTTAGAGAAGTAAATAGCCATAAATTAAAACATTTTATGTTTGCTGCATTAAGGGACACAGAACATCTCTGGTTACGTATGTAACCCTAGTTCCCTGATGGGAACAAGATGCTGCGTGAAAATGCTGTGGGAACGCCCTGCGTTAGTGCGTCATGAATCACGTATGGAATCAGTCCAATGGCGAGACGGAACCTCATAGGCGGGTGACGTCACCGACCAGGAAACTATAAAGCACCCCAAAAACACAAGCGTGTCAGCTTCTGATAGACTGAAGCAAGTGATCTCCTTAAAAGCTGCTAGATATTCTTATTTTTCAACCCTATTAGAAGAAAATAAACATAATCCTAGGTATTTATGTGAAACAGTGGCTAAACTAACGAAAATGAAAGCTTCAAGCCCAAAAGTTTAAAAGCAACACGGAAGTAATGACTTTATGAACTTCTTCACTTATAAGATTGATAATATCAGGGACAAAATTATAACTATGCAACCGTCTCCTACAGTATCGCATCAGGGAGTGCATTGTAGTCTCCCTGAGGAAAAATTTGATTCATTTGTTGCTATAGGAGAGGAAGAATTTAGCAAACTCTTTAATTCATCTAAATTGACAACTTGTATGTTAGACCCTATTCCGACTAAGCTACTGAAAGAGATTCTTCCAGATGTCATAGATCCTCTTCACCGACAGGGGGGCGGGTGTTGTGAGACCCCTTGTCGGTGATTGGTTGGAATACTATTTATTTTGATTTTGAGTGGTTGGTGAAACCAATGTTTTTGTGTGCAGATCTCAGAGCCTAGGCTGCCTACGGAGACGTGTTTTTTTTTTGACGGCCTGCTTATGGGGCGGGCAGCTAGCGTATCGTTAGAAAAGATTAGATGAATGTGATCATTTATTTTTGGGCCTGAAATCGCTGATACAACCTTTAAGGGCTTGGTGGGCAACGGTCTTAAAGGATGATGCCGATTCAGGAGAGAGATGGTTAGCGAGTGTCTCCTCAGCCTTAGGCATCGCCCCATACCCATATAGTTTAGCCCCAGCTATATTGGAATATGTGGAAGTTTGCTGACTAAATATACGGGAAGATACGACACCTCAGTATGGAGGTCTGGAAACAACGGCAGAGACCGGCGTGGAGTAGGTAGTACGGGAAGGCAAAAATCTTTCATCTAATTTACTTTTAGACCTGGACTCCTGCCTGTCAGCTGGCCACTCGATGCTTAATTTCTCAACCGCTCGAGTGAGCACCTCCATAAGCTCCTCACAAGCTGGAGACTGAATTGACGAGTCCCCAGTCTCCACTGTATCAATACTTTCAACATCCAGCTCCTCGGAAGTATTGGTGCCTCAGCCTGGTCGGAAGAAACCGCAGCGCGTGCTTCCGAAACCAGATCTGAGGCACTGGATCTAACAAACAGGTAAAGGCTGAGATAAGGCAGAGCCCATCTCAGACCCCGCTGTTAGATCCATTTGCGATCCCCACGAATGACGCCGCCGCTCTGCCTCGGTAGAAGCGGGACCCGAACCGCGGGGAGCGTGAACCGAACCACTCTCCTCGAAGAGTGATCGGCGGGAGCGGAGCGTTCTTAAGGGAAAACCCTCGCGATGCTCGCAATCAGCCCCCTCGAGAGCTGACTGGGCATGCTGCACTCCCAAACAAACAACACATAGATCGTGTGTATCCCCACCCGTGAGATTACGAGTACAGGGGGGAACACACTTTCTATATTGCTGTTCGCTCGCCATGATATATGTGAATATATATATATACTGTATATATATGTTTTTTTTTATATGTGAAAACTCCTGCCTAGCAATCACTAAAGGCAGACAAAAAACACTGGACAATGATTCACACACAGAGCGCTTGCTGAAGTAACAGAAGCTGACGCGCTTGTGTTTTTGGGGTGCTTTATAGTTTCCTGGTCGGTGACGTCACCCGCCTATGACGTTCCGTCTCGCTATTGGACTGATTCCATACAGGCTTCATGACGCACTAACGCAGGGCGTTCCCACAGCGTTGTCACGCAGCTCGAGTTCCCTGATAGGGAACATCATTAGGTTTCTGAAATGTTTTAATAATTAATCGTGTTTTTGAGTGATGAGTGATGTGAATTGCAGCACCTAAAATTAAACAACAACAGCAAAAAGTCCTGCATTTTACCTGAAACCAGGATACATGCTTTCATTAAAGTCTTGTGGTTGAATCACAGGCATGAACACAGTTTTGTTTTTAATTGGTCTGGATGGAAGATTTGACCTTAAATCAGAATGAAGAGGGTAAAGAATCAGACACACTGATATTGATGTAATTGTGTCATTAACTGAGTAACAGACCAACAGCGTTTACAGTGTGTGAATGTATTAACAATACAATACATGGAGCTTTACACAAGAGCACAATGATAATCATTAATAGAATGAATCTTACAGAATTATAACTCATTACACTGCTGTATATTGTGTGTTTATGTTTATTTCATTCATGGATATTTTCAATTGACTTACTAAATTACATTTATCTAATTTATAATACCATGATGAAAAGGAGGCAGGATGAAGAATATCTTATATTTCCTGCCCCCTCCACTAAAGATTAAAAAATAAAAAAAAATAAACATATCAAAAGACTCAGCATATCAAGTCCCCGTCAATACATGATGATAACTAATGAAACAGACCAGAAACCAAAACAACAACCTGAAACAGATTTCCAAAGCAAAAGCAAACCATGATCAGTACCATCATCATCAATTTCTATAAATATTCATCCAAAACAAAAGCAAACCATGATCACAACCATCATCATAATCATCATCATCAACTTCTATAAGTGTTCATACAAATCCATTGTTTTCTCTTTAAATCTTTTTTTAAACTGAAATATATTTTTACATTGCTTTAGTTCATTTTGCAAAGATTTCCAAACTTTCACTCCCACCACTGAAGTACACATTAGTTTTGCTGTTGTCCTTGCAGTTTGATACCTAAAATGTCCCTTTCTTCTTCCTTCATTTTAAGGATAAACAAGTATTGAAGGTTTGTGGGCAATACTCTGTCTTTTGCTTTAAACATAACAATAAGTGTTCGTAATTCCACCAATTCTTTAAATTTGAACAATTTAGAGCCAAAAAATAAGGCATTTGTATGCTCTCTATAATCTGTTTTAAATATAATTCTTACGACTCTCTTTTGTATATTAGCAATTTCATAAAAATCAACTACTATAAACATAACTTTTAGAAATGATATACCTGAGATCAGGCCGTTTGTCTCCACTCTTAAACGTTTCTGGCGGATCCATAGAGTGGTCACTCTTCATAGACACACAGCTGGACTCTGGTTTTGAGCTCTTCTGCTGGACTGAACTGGTTTTAAAACTAAGTAAAATAAAAAGCATCCAGACTTATAAATGTTGTGCACTTTTTTACAGGAATCTTCTGTCTTGGGAAACACCAGGAAGTAACAGTACTCTTGCTGTGAAACCAAACACTGTGAAGCTCTCAACAAATCTGAACCAGCGGTTAGAAAAATCTGCTCATTTTACACCTACCCCATTATATAAAGGTAGAAGAAATCTCAGCTTACATTTACTTGATGTCATTGTTAGTATTAGACCAACTGACTTTGATTAATTAATTTAATAAATTGATTTAATAAATTCAAAAGTGTCATACTATAAGCACATCTTTTATAGAAATGATACCTGAGATCAGGCCGTTTGTCTCCATTCTTAAACTTTACTGGCGGATTCATAGAGTTGTTACTCTTCACAGACACACAGCTGGACTCTGGGTTTGAGCTCTTCTGCTGGACTGAACTGGAACAGAGAACAGATTCAGTTTAATACTTTAGATTACTGTGTTCATTGATCTTTATGCAACCGGTTGGGGGGGGGGGGGGGGGGGGGGACAATGTAATCATCTTCTTCTGTTATGTAATAGAATCTTTAACAGTGTTTGTTGAAAGTACCTGCATCCTGGTGCTTGTGAATCAGCCATGATGAAGATGCAGGAGAATCTGATGAGTTTGATCTCCTCCACTGACTCTGATGAAGAAACATTCACACACCAAATTAAATGATAATATTATTTGTAATAACATTCATAATTTAGCTGAACATATCTGGAGTGTGGAAGAAAAAGGATCACGTGACTGCGTTAACTCAAGTTAATTGGGCCTTTTCACACACACACACACACACACACACACACACACACACACACACACACACACAAACAAGTCGACCTGGATTTAGAATTTTATGAAAAATAAAGGACACCGAGAAACGCTGATTGAACATGTTCGGGTGAAAAAGAAAACAAACCCCGACACACATCGACAGACTCTGATCCGATTAAATAAAATAAAAACGAGTTTGTTGGCGTTTGTGTGAATTGGCCAATGAATGTTTACACATAAACTAAACTTCTGAAGAAAAACAAAAGGAAACATTGAAGTGAAAGAAACCCTTTATTAAAGGTTTCATATCAAACAATCACGTAAAATGTCCTCCAGAGATTCATATTAATATGAGAAGTCACACATGAACACTCACCTTGATCAAACTTTTATAAGATACAGGATCTGAAATCCTCCAGCTTTAACATCATAAACTACACGTAAATTCCTTCTTAAACGTTGATAAACACTTTGATGCTCTGTTGTTTTTTCCGTATCGTATTTCGTATTTTTCCTGGTTAGAATGGCGACAGGAGAACATACTTTCACTTTCTATTTGTGACAAGTAGGCTACACCTGGCTGCACCCTGCAGATCGGGGCGGGGGTGCACCTGGGGCACCCATAACGCTTCTCATTGGTTAGTGGCACAGTAATGACGTCGACGCCACGGTAAAAAGGAAATGCGATGTTTAAAACGCATGGGCCATATCGCGCTGATAACAGGTAATACTTTAATAAAGAGTATTAAAAAAACTCTAAAGTAATAATGAAAGCAGCATAAAGGAGTAGAGCGCATATCCATAGTTTTAACTATGCCTGATCTAAGGTAAACTTGAATTACAGAGTATATATTGTGTAATATCTGTAGTATTTTAAAAGTTTTTCACATTCTGTTGTAGCCTGGGAAAACCCAGACAACTTCAGGCAAATTTAGATTTACTCTGCAAGTTAGTCTGGCAAAGAGCTCATTCAAGCCCATTTCTAATCCGTGGAAATCGCGGCACCAATCAGCACAGCGACTGAACTAGGGGTGTGACGGTTATAGTTGAACACCGTCATTAGAACTCTATAACCGGCAAAACCATGATATTAAAATATTTTTTTCACAAAATTTTTTTATCAGAGAATGTTTAAATACTAATATCAGCTTACGAGGGAAACGGAGGCGGAGTTAGTGGTGCTTCGGAGGCTGCTACTGCTGGAGATGATTCGGGAGAGGTCTGTGCCCCTTTACCGATCAGAGCGCGCACTGACACGGAGTAAGCCTTGTTTATACTCGACGCGTCCCCACGAGCGCGAAGGTGCGCGCGGCAAAAATGACGCGTTTGGTGCGCAAGACTGGCAAGACCCCATTTCGCTTGGCTGTGTGCACGGTTTTTTTTTGTAACAGCGCGCGCGGCGGCGCGTCCGAGGATGAACGACTTCAAACTGAATCATGTACACTCTTAAAATTGATGTGTAAAAAATGAACACAAAATATGTGTGAAAGGATTTGTAACACATTTTGTGTTACTACAGACACATGATGTGTAAATATTGTGCTCAACTGTTTACACAATTACTGTGTTAAACACATTTAGTAGTAAATGTTTATATAAAAGGCATATATTCTGTTGCAAATACTCAACAGGCGATGTCAACTGTAATGATTGGATTTATTTATCATGTTGAAAATGTGAATAAAGCATTTTAACTCTGGGGGGAAATACCGATTGGGACTACGGAGATGTTTTTGTTGCGCATGCGCGTTGGCGTTCTTTTCCAACCGACGCCTAGCCAGCCGTCAGAATTCAGAAATGCGTCTGTCTGCCTCAGGTGAGTGAATATAATTAAACGTGTAAAATAATAAATATTTCTCCACATAGCATGAGAAAGAGTTGTGTTAATTGTCCAGGAAACATAATTTGTTTGTTTTAACCGTTTTCATGTTCCGTAGCCGAATATTTTGTGTGTTAACTAGCGTCAAGGCAAGCGAGCTCTCACGCTTTGCAAAGCTGTTGATTTATTGGGTATGACTGCTAATAATTGTTTTTAAAAAAGTCGTAACGTTAAAGGTTAATATACATGGCACCTTAAGTTTGAACTCATTTTACTAGTCTCTAACAGTCATTTTACCAAAAACGTCCTTTTAACCACTGCATTAACGTTAGTTGTGGCGATGAGTGTTGTGTGGTTTAAAAAGCGCGCCACTTTGTGCTAAGTTACCTTGCTTGTCACTGACTAGGCTATTTAAATGTATTGATAACGCGATACACTTAACGTTTACATTTTCTCATTATTAAATTATGACTCTTGTATGATTACAGCATTATAATATCGTGTTATTATATCTTTTATCTAGGTAATGGAAGACGAGGGTCAAATCACGTTTACTCTAACAATTTTACACAGAGTTCTCGCGACTGTCTTCATAGACGGGAAGGAAACATGGAGAAAACTATTCACAGTTGGAAGTGTTGGAGAACTGATTAACTCAGCCAAAACGGAGCTCTCTCAACAAGTATCTATTGATCGAATACTGAGATTTGACACAGATTTTCAAGAATTTATTGACATCGATGTTAATTCAGAAGTGAAGGAACTTGACAAATTCCAAATATATTATACTGCTAGTATCACACAGGATCCATTAGATGGAAGAGTTGAGTCATTACTGGTAAGTCATGTTTTTACTCTTCCTATTTATAATTTTCAAAGTAAACATTTCAATTGTAATTTTTTTTTAATAGTTTCATTCAACAGAAGTAAGCCGGACTGTCACCACAACTGTCACCACAACTGGTCTGCTGACACTGCTCGAGGAAAAGGCCCCTACAATCTTGAGAGAACATGAAGACACAAAGACACTGTCAATTTCTTTGAGAAAGTTACTTGTTAAAGTGGCTGTGAGTGACCTTGTAGAAAAGCATGGATTGTAAGTATATAACTGTTTAACAGCTTTGCACTCATAAGTTATTAATAACATCAAATAACAATAGCTGTGTTTACATGGACCCTTATAATCGAATTGACTGCTCAATCAGACTAAAAACCTTCATGTAAACACCTTAATCGATCTGATTGAGCTCGATCCGATTGGAATTGAAAGGTGTAGTTTATTCCTTTTGTAATCTGATCGAGAGAACATGTAAACACTTGATCGGATTAAAAAACGAAACTGAAAGGACTGCACATGTGCAATGATGTTGAAATAGCGTAATGACGTTGAAATAGCGTAATGATTAATTTAGATGACACTTTATTCAACAGGAAGAACAGCGCGTTCCGTGCGTCATACGTCATTACACTATTTCAATGTCATTACGCTATTTCAATGTCATTGCACATGCAAAGTCCTTTCAGTCTTGGTTTTCAATCCGATCAAGTGTTTACATGTTCTCTCGATCAGATTACAAAAGGAATAAACTACACCTTTCAATCCAATCGAAATTCCAATCGGATCGAGCTCAATCAGATCGATTAAGGTGTTTACATGAAGGTTTTTTTAGTCCGATTGAGCAGTCAATTCGATTATAAGGGTCCATGTAAACGCAGCTGTCCTGCAGAATTTAACTTGTTAACAACCCTGATAAAACCCACCTGGCTTTAGCCTTCTAGTAATCATGAAGAGATTGATTAGCTAGTTCAGGTGTGTTTGATTAGGATTGAGCTAAACTCTGCCGGACAGTGGCCTCACTGAAAGGGTCGAGTTTGCCCATCACTGGTCTAGAGTATCAATGTATTATTCAAAGTGGGAACTTTTTTGTGTGCATGTCAATGTTTGTGTTAATACGAGTTTATGCATGTATATGCTTGTATTGCCCCCTTTTTTTTAGCTATCCATCTGGTACAGAAAAGCTGGCACTAGCAAAGGAGATTGTGTCACTGTTCCCCTCATTAAGGATTAATGTCCCATTTGGTGAAAATGAAGGACATGTAAGGATGTTTTTACATTATTAATTTATGAGTATGAAATTACTTGGCAGTGCGTATACTATGGAAGTAAAATAATCCCAAATGTTTTTGAAACAAAAAGCCTGTTGAATTGTACTACTTGAAAAAAATATGCATTGCATTAACCCTGCTTGTATTTTAATGCATTGTATTTTTAGGGCTTGTATTTTTATAGGCTGAAATTTAGCATGGTTGAATATTTAAGCTGTGAATATTTCAAATCAAAACATTTCAAACACATTTTCATTAGTAAAATTTCAATAATCCATATTCACCTTTCATATTTCATTTCCCAAATATTCAAACTGATTAAAAATACAACCTATAATATTCAACAGGCGGTTTTCGGTCCATTTCATTTCGCTTTGCAAATTCGCTTCCACAAATTCAGTGGTTCAAATTCGACAGTAAATTCAACGTAGACATCCAGGAGCTGCAGGAAAAGCAGTAGATTACCGAGCATAATCTCCATCTGCTGTTAGTCGACCACACCAGCAGGGGGTGCAAGCGTGTGTTGTTGACGAAGACCAGAGCAACAGTTAGTGCAAGCCATTCATTCATAAAAACTCAGCATGCATTATGTTTTTTGTGACGATTATCTGGGTCAGTATATATGCGGAAAAGATGATAAAGGCACAAAAGCTGTTTTTATGTTTCATTCATTGTTACTTTCCCTGTGTAGCCATTATGTTATCAGCCTTTTCTACAGTGAACGGGATTATAATCTGTTTCCCTCAATACATCATCATACTCAAAGATTCCCCGAATTCCGTCAGGACAAAGCGCTTAACGTAGCTTAATGGACTACAGTGATATAAAAGACCAAACTCGCACCTTATTTGGAAAGTATGTATTGTACATGTACTGCATTAGATTAAACTGGGAAGTAGCACTTTCATATTGTTGGTCTATATTGTTAGTTTAACTGGTCGCTTTGGATAAAAGTGCCAGCTAAAAGACTAAATGTAAAATTGGGTTGACATTCGCACATTTAGGGACCGTCTCTAAAGTAACAAGTCCTATAGGCCTAAACGTTTTTAACTTCAATAGCAAACTTCAATCTATTTGAATAAATTGCGCATTATGCCTGAGCCTGACACCTACATGAACACTTTACAGTTGGTTTTATGACTGTAAGTCGTTCTTTTCAAATGGTATTTAAGTTAGAAACGTGTATACCAATTTCGTATGTAACTTTAGAGACAGTCCCTAAATGTGCGAATGTCCAATGTCAAACCAAATTTATGCCAGTATATCACTGCAACGCTCAGCATTAAACTTTGCGCGTTAAATTCATATTCTGAGTCCATCTGCTAGCCTGCGAGTTTGGTCTTTTATGTCCATTAAGCTACGTTAAGCGTTTTATATGTCAAGCAGGGGAATCCTGACATATTGAGGGAAACCAAACCCTAGTACTGCATGCAGCACATCGCTGCAATATAAGGTTAAGGCAACTAAACAACCAAGAGAAATATGTCAAATGTAACACTGGATCTGTACATCCGCATCGGGGGAATAACATTATCGTTCATGGTAGAGAAAGATGCATGTAGGCTACACAGGAAAAGTAATCGTGAACACACTGAATTTCACATAAAACAGACGTCATAATAATCACAAATACACTTACATTTTTGTAAATAAGTTTTTATGAATGAATGGCTTGCACTAACTGTTGCTCTGGTCTTCGTCAACAACACGCGCTTGCACCCCCTGCTGGTGTGGTCGACTAACAGCAGATGGAGATTATGCTCGGTAATCTACTACTTTTCCTGCAGCTCCTGGATGTCAATGTTGAATTTACTGTCGAATTTGAACCACTGAATTTGTGGAAGCGAATTTGCAAAGCGAAATAAAATGGACCGAAAACCGCTTGTTGAATATTACAGGTTGCATTTTTAATCAGTTTGAATATTTGGGAAATGAAATATGAAAGGTGAATATGGATTATTGAAATTTTACTAATGAAAATGTGTTTGAAATGATTTGATTTGAAATATTCACAGCTTAAATATTCAACCATGCTAAATTTCAGCCTATAAAAATGCAAGCCCTAAAAATACAATGCATTAAAATACAAGCAGGGTTAATGCAATGCATATTTTTTTCAAGTAGTACAATTCAACAGGCTTTTTGTTTCAAAAACATTTGGGATTATTTTACTTCCATAGTATACAAACTGCAAAAGCATACTTGAGTCCAACTTTTTATTTGTCCATTTCTCATGTTAGGAGCATTTTTTTGATGGGCCATCACACAGTGGATTTATAGAAATGAGACTACGGAACATCAGACGGAAACTTCAACAGAGCCAGCGGATCTACAATTTGAAACGACGTCTTCCTACAGACCAACCTTCTCTGCCGATTACTGATGAAACAGTGCCCACTGAGTGGTTGACCTTGATAAAGAGGATGCGACCCTCTCCAGAGAACTCATCGTCAATAAAGACTGCAATTGACCAAACCTTCAGTTACCGTAGAAGATGGATAACGACGAAATCGCCAACTGTTGGTCAAATCTTCAAGGAATATCCCAGATTTCTGGACATGCCAGCCTTGGTAATACATGTTAAACTAAGCTGCAGAGAACTTTACACAAAGGTTGTGTTTTATAATTTGTAAATATTAATAATTTCTTTGTTTTTTGTTTTATGCACTGCAGGTGGACATTGAATTTTCCAAGATGACAGATGGGAAAGAAGACATGTTTATCAAGAAATGGGAGGGGACGATTATCCCAAAACTCAAGGAAATAGCATCCTTTGAGAAAAAAATGGACATCAGACACTTATTGGAGAAAGCTGACAATCAGCAGGATGGTACGATTTTCTTCTTTTTTTTTCTGTGGCATTTGCATACATTTCTAAATTGTGTTTCTGTGAAAATGACATGTACATTTTATCATTCAATTCATGATTTAAAGGTAATCATTTCAAATATAATTTTGTTTTTAATCTTTTGCATGTGACCTGCATCTTTACTCCATCAAGATGAGCTGTGTTACACTATGTTAAGGATCCTCATTCATCTTCTTCCACCCACGGCATCTGGGAGAAGCGTCGCCGGCAGTAAATGCTGTGTCAATTCTGCTATCTCATACTTGGTGGAACTGGTGCCGGTATGCATTGTGTTAGCTTTTTTATAAAGTTGCAATGTCACATGCAACAACATTTTCTGATGCCTTTCATTGTTTCATTTCTATAGGCTGGTACCATTGTGACGTCTCTGCTTCAAGAACGCATGAACGGGTCTCTAAAGTCAACACAGCCGCAGCTGGTTTCCATCGGCTCTCCAGGACATGAAGCTCAGTATGTAATTGTGGCAAAGAATGATTCTTTTGCTTTTCCACTTGATGTTGAAAACCTCACTTGTGCTGTTGACAAACTTTTCAAATTCTACTGGCTGTGTAATCTTCAATATCCATGCCAACTGTCTTCAGTTTTCTCATTTTTTGAGTACGTATATGACCTTCCTTTGTCCCAGTCCACTTGCAAACGATCAAAGGTTATGGAATTGATTGCTAAATTGCAGTCTCGTGCCTAATTGAAACAGACCATGTATACATGTCCCAAGTGCTTGCAAAATATTTTTGTCCAAACAAAACAGTTGATTTGGCATTTAAGGGAAGTACATGCACTCTCTGATAGCCAAAACCTAACATTAATCTGTAGTCAAAATGGTTGCCCCAGAACATATAATAGTTTTAATTCATTTTCTAAACATCTTAGCAGAGCTCACTCTAATTCAAGCCCTACTGTAGAGTCAGGACACACTGAAAAAACAGATGTATTCTGTCAAATTGATGAAAGCAGAACAAATAACCTAGGCGAGAATGTCGAAATGTCTGAAATAGAGGAAGTTCATCAGAGCAGTTTAAATCTAACGGACTATGCTGCTACTTTTGCTGCCCGCATGTATGCTTCTGCTAATGTAACTTATACTGATGTCCAAAAAAGTATAACCTGCACAAAGGAAATCCTAGATCGTTCCTTAGGTCATTTACAAGAAAAGACTAATACTTTACTGACTAACTTGGCTGTACCTCTTGACAGCACTGAAGTTCAAACACTTATGAAAGAGTTTGACAGTACTAGGAATATGTTTAGTGACATAGATACACCATTTAAACTAACTAAATACTTTTCTGACAAATTTTCCTTTGAGAAGCCAACAGAAGTGTTTCTTGGTCACAGATTAGATTGTGTTAGAAAAAATGGGAAAAAAAGCCAAGTGTTAGTGCCGGTCACTTGTCAATACATCTCAATAATTAACACAATTAAATTTCTATTTAGCTGTGACAAAATGCAAAAACTGTATAAACAGTCTTCTGGTGGACAGGGTAAAATGCAAGATTATTGTGATGGTGCGCAATATGCTGGACATCCTCTGTACCAAAACCATCCCAATGCACTGCAAATTCAATTATACTTCGATGATTTGGAAACAACAAATCCTCTTGGATCAAAAACAAAGATTCATAAAATGGGGGCAGTTTACTTTGCTTTACGAAATGTGCCATCAGAGAACAACTCTGTACTTTCCAATATCCATTTATGTCTTCTATTTAATTCTATTGATAAAGACATTTATGGTTTTGACAAAATTCTGGAACCACTGTTAACAGATATCAAAGAAATTGAGCAGAATGGTATAGAGGTCAAAATAGGTGATGAATGCCAATTACTTTATGGGACTGTGTGTCTGTTGACGGCAGACAATCTTGCCTGTCACTCCCTCTGTGGCTATGTGGAAAGTTTCTCTGCAAACAGATTTTGTCAGTTTTGTTTAATTGACAAACCAACTTCGCAGTATATTTTTGATGAAGATAACACTGAGAGGCGTACAAGGGAAAACTATGCACACCATGTACAGCTGAATGATGCAAGTGCAACTGGTGTCAAAGTTAACTCCTGCCTAAATCGTCTACAATATTTCCATGTAACTGAAAATATTGGGGTGGACATCATGCATGATGTGTTAGAGGGAGTCGCACCTCTTGAGGTCAAATTGATGCTCCGACATTTCATTTATCAGGAGAAAAACTTTTCTCTGGAACAACTAAATGAAAGAATAGCAGGGTTTAGCTATGGATATGAAAATCAAAAAAATAAACCCAGTGTAATTATTAATCTGAAGACGTCTGAAAATGCTATTAGGCAAACTGCATCACAGATGTGGTGTTTACTGCTAGTGTTGCCTTTTCTGATAGGTGATTTAATTGATCCGAACAGCCCACATTGGCATCTTTACCTGTTATTGAGGGAAATTTGTGACATAATTTTTGCACCTGTTGTGACAAAAGGGCTTGCTGTTTATCTTAAACAACTGATAATAGATCACCACACACAATTCAAATTTCTTTATCCTGACAGGAATCTAATTCCTAAACACCATTTTATGACACATTACCCGAGTGTTATGACTTTATTTGGACCTCTTTCCAAGTTGTGGTGCATGAGGTTTGAAGCGAAACATAACCCCCTTAAGCGACATGCCCAAGTAGTGTGTAACTTCAGAAATATTTCAAAGACTCTGGCTCACAAACATCAGATTCAGCAAATGTACCACTGGAAATTGAGTTCACCACTCAATTTTGAAATGACAGTACCCAATGCTTTCCCAGTTATGATTGCATCTTTGTACAAGGGCGACAAATTGCTTGACAAACTGAAGACAGACTCCCATTTTGAGACTCTCACTTTCACCAGTTCAATTCATGTGACCAATAATATTAATTTCTTGGGGACATCATACAGGACAGGATGCGTTCTGCCTTTAAAAGCAGATGAAAGGGGAGAACCTTTATTTGGTGAAGTTATACACATAATCCCCCAAAATGAAAGTGAATGTGCACTTATGTTCCTGAGATTTTTAAAGGTACAATATTTTGATGAGCACTTGTTTTCTTTTAATGTCACTAAAACCAAAGAATTTGATGTGGCAAAGCTGCCTGGTGACTTAATGGACTATAGACCATTAGATATTGTATCATTTTGTGATCAGCAATATATCACTCCCAGATACAAGATTTTGTTTTAAATAAGTTAGTGTTACTAACTCAATTTGTTAGACATGTTTGGTTAATGATGAATTGATTTAAATTGTGAGTACGAAATATGAACTATGTTTGTCTGTGGTTATTTATTTGACTACAATTTAAAAGTTCATTCGTATATTTCTGTTTGTTGTTATATTTTAGAACAAGCTGAGAAAGTTTGGTCTTATTTTGGAAATGATTTCAGACTTTGTTCTATTTGACATTGTATTTTACATTATCTAACATGAGTTTTATAATATTTGATCTGTTGTTATTTAAAGTGTTTCATGAATGTTTTATATGATTAATGTTTTGAAATGCTTATTTTTTTATCAACAGTATTTTTACAGTATGAATTCCATGTTAAAACCAGAAAAAATGCAAAATAAACACAGTATGTGAACCGTATTCAATGCTTCAGTGTGATTTCATGATAACTACATATTGTATTCTGATCTAGCTTTTTCAATAATGTTTTATAATAAAATAAATCTATAACACACAGTTGTGTTAGATGTATACAAAAAAGACACATTAATGTGTTAACTGAAGTAACACATTTGTCTGTGTGTTTTCACAACACATATTCTGTGTTGTATTTAACACAATATGTGTTGTCCCTGAGCACACTCAGAGCATGTGTTGAAAACGACACATGTTGTGTTGTTTTCAACACATTTGTTTGTTTTAAGAGTGTATGTCTCACCGCACCGGCACCCAGTTTGCACGTCTAAATTGCAAAGTTCATTGCAAACATTTTTTTGTTAATGTTTTGTTTACTGTGTGTGATTTATTTAATGGAAAGCACATTCACTTCTAGTTGTCTTGCTGTTAATTTTAAATAAACGTAGAGCGAGTAGCTAATCAGTGTCTGCTCGTTTATTCAAACTAAGTTGTTCTATAACAGACGAACGTCGCTCTGCATACGTCATCTCCTTCAGCTCTGATTGCTTTAAGGTCTATCCAATTGCACCCAGAGGCATTTGAGCTATGTCCGTTGGTGACGCCCCTTTTGAAATGATTTGTCTATGAAGCTTTGCCAGACCATAACTCCGTTACAACTGAGAATGGTCTGGTTTTAACCAGGCTAATTCTGTTGCACTTTACTGTGTAAATAACAAAATTACTGTTAACATTAATGGCACCTTATATATTTCTTATTTTAATCATTCCTCTGTAATAGTTCTTTTTTATTTTTGTGCATTATATATGATAAAACATTTATGCCAATAAAGTAGTTTGAAGTTAAACCAACTACATACAGTAGGCTACATTGTCAATCTCTGTATCCCATATTATGCATACCAACTCAAAAAAACAAACTCATACCAGTGATAACTTTTATTTCAAAACAAAAATAATTGTGTAAAACAGATATGCACACCAGTGATGCGCGGGTTGATCCAAAATGAGCGGCTGCCTGCGGTTACGAGTAATCCAAAAATATTTTTAATGATATTCGGGTCGCGGTTGGTCAGGTCGTTTGAAATAAAGATGTCAATTAAACCTTTGTAATTTATATAGTAGCTACTGTAGATCATTGTGATAAATGATCTGTACAGAAGTACAATATAATTTGCGTATTATTAACATGTTACTTTAAATGTGCTGGGCTCTTTAAGAACGTCTGTTCCCCCCCCCCTCCCCACGTGATGCGCATGTACGGAACACACACACAGACGTGGGCAGTTGTATACACGGGATCGAGTTGTCAAGTAGAGCTGTTAATAAAAAGCATTGCATTCACAAATGGCAGTTGCTGTGTAATTCATCGGACATGCAACATGGTGTCAGAAGACGACACAGACCTTTCGCCCGTGAGTGAACCAACGGTGTAAGAAGACATAGGCTGAACTGCTCGTTATAGTTTTCTCACGACCGCGCACGCAGTGAGTGATAATGGCGGACTGTTTTAGAAGACCAGACCCGCTCACTTTTGATGTAAATATCGCCGACAATTGGCGAATTTTTGAGCAAGAGTGACATTTTCATCGCTGCAGCACACTATGATAAGCCTGCCAGGACAAGGGCATATATCCTCCTCAATCTTGCAGGATCGGAAGCCATTGAACAGGAGCGTTCATTTGTCTATGCAGCACCAGGTGAGGGCGGCGCGATCGTAACTCCCGCGGAATCCAGAGAGGATCCGGAGTTCCTGAAAAGGAAATTTCGTGAAATATGCAACCCACAACAAAATAAAACAATGGAGAGGCACAAGTTTCATTCAAGGAATCAGAAACAAGGTGAGGCTATTGAGGCTTTCATCAGTGATCTCAGGATTAAAGCTAAAAGTTGTCATTTTGGAGAATTGATAGATGAGCTGATCTGTGATCGGATTGTGTGTGGCATCAAAAATGAAAGCTTAAGGAAAGTACTGCTAAGAGACAGCGAATTAACTCTGGTCAAAGCAATCTCAATTTGTCCCATACATGAAATGACAGAAGAAAATAATAAGACGTTGGCTAGCCTACCTCAGACTGCAACTAACGTTGATGCAATACAGCCATTTTCCAGCAGGTGGCGCCAAAACACAAAACATAAACAAAGAAAAGAACAACATGATTCAACTATAACCAATTGCAGAAATTGCGGAGGTAATCATGCAGCAAAGAAAGAAAAATGCCCTGCTTTCGGACAACAATGTCATAACTGCAAGAAAATGAATCACTTCAAGAAATGTTGCAAAGCATGCAGTCAATTTGGTCAGAAGAAATTTAATCACAGGAAAGCGGTACATGAACTTGAGGTAGACAAACCCCCTGACCATGATGACACCTTTTATGTTGATGGCATTGAATTTGACAAGTGTGTCAACGTTGTTAACCCTTACATGCCAGTGCTGGAGGAGGGATTTGTCACTGTACACATAAACAAAACTCCAATCGAGATGAAAGTTGACACTGGGGCAAAATGTAACGTAATTTCACAAAAGACTTTCGAACAAATTGCCAACAACGAACGGCCAGCGAAACATTCAGAGACACTGTTACGACCCGGGTGTACCCGTGTCCTGAGCCTGACGTCATGGGAAATCCCGCAGCTGGAGTTAATCCGCGGCAATTAATGAGACGAATAAACTGAGCCAGTGAAGCGCTCTCGCTCTCTTTCTTTTTTCCCTTGGTGGCCCGCATCCCTCCGGGGTAAACTACTGTGTGAACTACTGTGTGAACTACTGCGTGAGAAACTGTGTGAGTTTATGGTGTGGGCAACGGCGGGACGTGATCTGCCGGGTGCTTGGTCTTCATTTCGCTTCACACCGTGCGTCCGGTTACCTTGGGGAAGCAGCTGGAAGGCGGCGTGGTGAGCAGCAGACAGTGCACTTTTTCCCGAGTGTGCTTTAACGCAGTGGAGAGCCATGGAGACTGTTTGTGGTGTTGCATACTTTTCATTTTGAATGCCATGTTAATGACACCTCTCGTATCTTTTTGATAGGAGTTTATTTATTTTGTTTGGAATAAACGCATGAATCTGACACGTGTTTTGGGTCATCCTTGGTTTTCCACCTGGAACAATTATTTATTTTGTTCGTCTCTTACCCCCAGACATACTAGGGACGTAACAAAGGTGGGGGCTCGTCCGAGATAAATTACTTCTGGAACACCAGGATGCTTAATTCATGTTTCAGGGTTGGATGTATAGTGATTAAGCCTTATATTAACTGGTAAATGCAGTGTGTGCATATGTATACGTATAGCCCATATATACATATACCTCTTTTTTGTTTTTGTTGGTTGTTGACGTTTATGGTAATGTAGTGATTGATGTTAATCCCGAGTAAAATATCCACTTGACCGCTTCCTCAGCTTAGTGCAGGGTAGTGTCCAGCTGGGCTTAAGGAGCCTTTCCATCGGGCACTAGTTTATTATTTTTTCTTTGTTGTTTTTTGGAGGCGAATCCTGGGCGGAGACTGCGTTCTCCAAAGGGGGCTGGCGTTTCAGGGTTTCGACCGCTGATGTACCGACCGCTAGTAAGTCGTCTCGAGCCCGGCAAGCTTCTGAAGATAGATAGGTAAGTTTTGGTGAGGCAGGTGCTGAGGAAGTCTGTTCTGTGGAGGGAAGTCGTGAGTTGGTTAGAGGGGTTGATGTTAAACATTGCGTTATTTTATTCAGCGTGGTGATATTGTGTGTATCTTGTGTTGTGGTCATGGCCACGTTTGACTTAAATGTTTTTGTGTCCCATCCAGATTTGAACCAGTTGGATAAGTGCAAGAAAACAGAGCTCCATGCCATTGCAAACCATTACGGTATCTCTGTGCCCACTTCTCTAGTAAAATCTGAATTAAAAGCTGTAGTTTTAGATGGGCTCATCAAAAAAGGGGTTATCATAATGCCGGTGACTACCTGGGGGGGGGGGGGGGGGGGGGCTACTTGATGGAACTTCTGCTGGCCTATAGGGATCTCCGAGTCACGTGACCCCTAGCCGCTTGTCTGCCATTTTGACGGAATACATCCGTCGGCTACTCATAGATCCATTGCCGTGGGTAATATATATTATTAGTATATTATACTAATAATATAATTATTAGTATATTAATATACTAATAATATAATTATTAGTATAATTAGCCTAAATATTGAAATACTTTGCTCTACAGTATTGATATAATTGCATGCGCAAAATCATGGTACAAAATATCTCGATAGGCTACTGAACAGAATCGATTTTTTCCCCCACCACGTCATGTCATCACACTTATTATTAGCATCACAAAAATAAATATACAAGAGGAAGATAAAGGAATTAGGAATCATATATCCATATGAAGCACCACAAGTTCTTTTTACAGGCATTAAATGTGTAGAAAAACTTCCTGACATTGAGTTCGGCGACATTACAGCTACCTTGTTCACTTCCCATCACGCTACACCGGAGCTTCATTAAAAGAAAATGATTTTTCAATCATCACCGCAAAGGTTGGTCAATGTATTTTTTTCATCAAATTATAGTACCTACAATTTTTAAACTGAGTTTACAGGGGAAAACACAAAACAAAATCACCAACAAGATTAAGTGCATATTTTGATTACCAAAAAAACAGGAGACGATAGGCCCGGCAAACAGATAGGCTACTCAAATGACACTCGAAATTTACTCAAAGATGCCTTATTAATTAATACATTTAAAGTAGCCTCCTCTGTATGGATAGAAAATTGTTATATTACAAGACACAAATTAAGATAGGCTTCTCAGAGGTTACTCAACATGTTTTATTATGACAGGTTTAAAAAATAATCAATGAAATAATGATAGAAATAATGTCTCTTCTGTATTAGAAAAATAAATATATAAATAACTAAAAGAAATACCTCCAAATTGAACAAAAATAGCTCTCACAAACTTACAAAAACGAAGTAACAAAATGTATTTATATCTTTAGTTATCTTCCTCTTTATCCTGTTTTTCTTCCTCCTCCTTGTTTGCCCGTCTATATTTTGCCGTAAAGCCGATCTTTCCAAGCAATTTTTTTAAAAACCAGGACATTTTCATCACTTTATAAAAAACAGCCAGGACAGGACGTGAAAACAGGACTGTTGGTCACCCTAATTAAGTGTATCTTTAATGAATTGGTTTAATCTAGTTTGATCCAAGAAAAACGAAATAGCCTATATATACTTTTTTATACAATCACTGACTGTCACTGTAGTATGATAAACTGTCATTGAGACTCAACCTGTGTTTCTAACGATTTATAAGAAGTGTCAAATAAAATACAAGATCAGCTTTTGGTATTTGAAAACGAAAGAATGTAATGTGATAATAGGCCTAACGAATTAACTGATCTAGGAATGTATGTATGCGTTTTGCCTGTTAATTGCCGCCAACCACTTTTCTCCGTTTTTTTTTTTTTTGGGATACGGTATAAAGATATTCCTTTTGTATGATCACGTATCTGATCGCATCCAAATGCACAGCATCGCTCGGGCATGATAGGAATATATCGCGACGAGCTGTATTATCACCGGCGGTTTAGCATTTTCTATACCGTCAAGATGGCTGCTCCAAATGGCGTGACGTCACGCGGGACGTCCCTATAGGCAGTACCGACAAGGAAGCCTATAACGATACCTCAGTTTTTGCCATTTTCAGTTGAGTCATCTCCTGGCGCTAAGCAGGAAAGCCGATTAAAAGTCCGTTTGTTGCGGCTTCAGATGGAGAAGGAAGAGAAAGAGAGAGATTTCCAACTCCACAGAGAGCTGGAACTTAAGAAACTAGAGGCAGATACAGCTTTTAAAATGAGACAATTGGAGTTACAAACCACTGTTGACGCTGCTCGTCCTGTTCCCGCTGTTGATAAAATATCTCCACAGCCTGCCAGTGATCATGATGTGAGCAAATATATTTCTCTGGTGCCTGTGTTTCGTGAGGCTGAAGTGGAGGTCTATTTTGGTGCATTTGAGCGTGTTGCTAGTGCTCTACGCTGGCCTAAAGAGGTGTGGGCCATCTTACTCCAGTGTAAATTGACCGGTAAGGCCCAGGAAGCGTGCGCAGCCTTGTCTGTAGAGGACGGCTTGAATTATGATCGAGTTAAAAATGCCAGTCTGAGAGCTTACGAGTTAGTGCCGGAAGCATATCGACAGCGGTTTCGCGGTCTACGGAAAAGTCCCGATCAAACCTTTACAGATTTTGCTCGTGAAAAGGGGGTCCTTTTTGATCGGTGGTGTGCATCGTGTAAAGCAGATGAGGTGAGCTTATTTTGCTCGAGGATTTTAAGAACAGTTTGCCAGAGCGTACTGCTGTATATCTAGGGGAACAAAAGATCGTTTCTCTACAGCAGGCAGCCATATTCGCAGATGAGTTTGCGCTTTTACATAAGACCACCTTTACTAAGCGTGAGGTTTCGTCACGAGTAGGGTTTCAAAGGACTGAGCAGCCGGTGCGTAATCCCCTTGACAGTCGTCCCAATGGGTCCCCTATTCAGAAGGCGGACAGAGTTTTTTTTTTTTTTCGCAAGGCTGGACACTTAATTGCTGACTGCAGGGCTTGGAAGGGACAGCAACCTAGTGCAAATCAAAAGCAACCAAAGGGTGTGGGGTTAATCAAAACTTCTCCCCGACTCCTGGGGCTAGAATCAAAGATGCGTGAGGCAGCAGATGACTGTTTTAAACCTTTTATTTTTGAAGGTTTTGTCTCTCTGACAGGGAAAGCAGAAGATCAGCAGCGGGTGAGGATACTGCGGGACACAGCCTGTTCGCAATCGCTAATGCTATCTGGCACTCTCCCCGTGGGTGATAGTTCAGATGTAAGTGCAGTCGTGAGAAGTATTGAGATGGGTTTTGTACCAGCGCCACTACACCAGATTTTTCTCCGTTCTGATTTAGTGACTGGATTTTTCACGGTGGGGGTACGTGCAGAGTTTCCGATAGAGGGCATTGAAATAATAATGGGGAACGACATTGCTGGGGGAAAAGTGTTTCCTATACCTAAAGTAGTCAACAAGCCTATACCTAAGTCTGAAGAGGATGAGTTGGGGAAAAACCATCCTCATATTTTTGTAGCCAGCGTGACTACGAGAGCACAGTCTCGTAAGCGGACCTAGGAAATGAACCTGTCTGACTCACTTTTTGCCCCCATTTTCTCTGAAAAAGGGTTGCCCCATGATGATCCGGTGAGTGATAAGGTGGACGGAACGGAGAGGGTAGTGGAATCTGTGGGTGAGTTAAATCTTGCACCTTTACCGCTCACTGCTGATGCGCTGGTAAAAGCTCAAAGGTGTGATCCATCACTGATTAAATGTTTGGCATCAGTAAAAGCAGATAAATCGGAGTGTAACAGTAAGCAACCTTTCTCTGTGGATAACGGGGTACTGATGCGCCGATGGGTGTCTCAGGCAGATGATGCAGGGATTGAGCCGGATGGTGATTGGAAAGTAGTTTACCAGGTAGTTGCACCTGTTGACTGTCGGCAGCAGATCTTGTCATTAGCACATGAGCACGTATGGGCAGGTCATTTAGGTATTAGTAAAACTTACCACCGTGTACTACAGCAGTTCTTTTGGCCAGGTTTAAAAAACGATGTAACACGTTTTTGTAAAACCTGTAAGACCTGCCAGATTGTCGGAAAACCAAACCAGCCTGTCCCCCTGGCCCCGTTGCGGCCCATTCCCGTGGTTGGTGAACCATTCGAACACGTCATGGTTGATTGTGTGGGTCCGTTACCTAAAACCAAAGCGGGTAATCAGTTCCTACTCAGCATGATGTGTGTGGCCACCAGATTTCCCGAAGCCATTCCCCTGCGTAGAATCACTGCTGTGTCAGTAACTAGGGCCATGATCAAGTTTTTTACTACCTATGGTTTGCCCAAGATGGTACAGACTGATCAGGGAACTAATTTCCTCTCGAAGGTGTTTAAACAAACTCTCAGCTCATTGGGAATCGCTCACTCAGTGTCTAGTGCCTATCAAGGGAGTTTCGGAGCGTTGGCACCAAACATTGAAATCCATGCTCAAGAAATATTGCCATGAAACGTGTAAAGACTGGGATGAAGGGATGCCTTTTGTACTTTTTGCTGCTCGTGATACAAAGCAAGAGTCTTTAGGTTTTAGCCCAGCCGAGCTTGTTTTTGGCCATAACGTGCGGGGACCGTTAAAGGTGCTGAGAGAGAGAATGATGCATGATAAGTCTTCCAAAACTAATGTGTTGGATTTTGTTTCCCGGTGCAGGGAGCGATTACATCGTGCTGTGGAGCTGGCAAGGGAATCCCTGTCTTCCATGCAAAAGCGTATGAAACTGCGGTTTGATAAAAAGGCAGTGGAAAGAGAGTTCAAGGCAGGTGACAAAGTGTTAGTCTTGCTGCCCGTCCCGGGGTCTGCCCTCACTGCAAAATTCTCAGGGCCATATGTTGTGGAAAGGAAGCTTTCAGAGACAGATTATATGATTCGTACACCTGACCGTAGACGGAAGACACGCCTATGTCATGTAAATATGTTGAAGTTTTTTCATTCCAGAGATGGCGATCTGGTGGAACCGGTGCAGACTCCGACAGTAGCAGTAGTGGGAGCCGCCATAATCACTAGTACATCTCTCAGTGATGGATCTGACGTTGACCTAGCAACGCCGTGTGAAGATCACCTTTGTGGCAAGCTGGCTAACTCTGAGTTTATGGCTACTTTAGATCAACAATTTTCTTACTTACCCACATCTCAACGGCAGGATGTGATTGGTTTACTTCATACTCACCCTAACATCTTAGGTAATGTGCCCTCTCGCACCACCGTACTAGAGCTTGATATTAACGTGGGGGATGCTAGACCTATTAAGCAGCATGCGTATTGCTCTCCGATAACAAAGCGGGAAGCGATGCGTAAGGAAGTCAGTTATCTAGTCGAACATGGACTAGCAACGGCTAGTTACAGTCCGTGGAGCTCACCCTGTCTGTTAACAGTTAAGTCTGATGGGATGTTTCGTTTCTGTACCGATTTTAGAAAGGTGAATGCTGTTACTGTGACTGACTCATTTCCGTTGCCCCGCATGGATGACTTAATTGATAGGGTTGGACCAGCTAAATGTATCACATAGTTGGATCTGCTCAAGGGATACTGGCAGGTGCCTTTGACCCAACGTTCTTCAGAGATCTCTGCCTTTGTGACACCCGACGCCTTCATGCAGTACACTGTAATGCCTTTTGGGGTGAAAAATCCTCCTGCCACTTTTCAACGCCTGATGCAGCTTGTACTGGGAAATCTGCCCAATTGTAGTGTATATCTTGATGATGTAGTCGTGTACACCGAGGACTGGGGCAGCCACGTGTCCAGTTTGGGGATGGTGTGTCAGCGGTTGGCAGACGCCTCTCTCACACTGAACTTGGCAAAGTGTGAGTTCGGGAAAGCCACAGTAACCTACCTTGGTAAGCAGGTTGGTCAGGGGCAGGTTCGACCTCTGAATGCCAAAGTAACCGCGATTTTATCGTTACCAACTCCCACCACTAGACGTGAACTCCTCTAGTACCTTTTGTGTGGGATGACGTGTGTGATCGGGCTTTTGAAGCTGCCAAGTCTCTTCTGTGCAGTGCACCTGTACTGGTAGCGCCTGATGTTTCCCAACCTTTTCTATTGGAAGTTGATGCTAGTACTACTGGGGCTGGGGCGGTGTTGATGCAGAGAGGGGATGGAGACATGTGTAAACCTGTGTGTTATTTCTCCACCAAGTTCAAAAAACACCAACTGAATTATTCCACCATAGAGAAGGAGACGTTGGGCTCAAGTTTCTTGCCGGTCACTGTTTACACAGATCATAATCCTCTTGTTTTTTTAGCCAGCATGTACAACAGTAACCAGCGGTTGATGGGCTGGGCCCTCCTGGCCCAAGGCTACAACCTCCATATTAAACATAAGAGGGGAGCGGATAACATCGTGGCTGATGCTTTGTCCCGCGGGTAAGGCCGTTCTCTCTCCTTTTTCTTTTTTTTTCTTTGGTAGAACTGTGATAACATAACATAACATCTAGAAGTTAAAATCCTTACAGTAGGTATACAAACTATTTAATAGGTTTGTTCTTATGGGTGGGGGTGTTGCGACCCGTGAGGTCTGTGTGTGTTGTGTTTGTGTTGTTGTGGGTGTGGTTTGTTTCGCCTGCAGGGGTGTACCCGTGTCCTGAGACTGACGTCATGGGAAATCCCGCAGCTGGAGTTAATCTGCGGCAATTAGTGAGACGAATAAACTGAGCCAGTGAAGCGCTCTCGCTCTCTCTCTCTCTTTGCCCTTGGTGGCCCGCATCCCTCCGGGGTAAACTACTGTGTGAACTACTGTGTGAACTACTGCGTGAGAAACTGTGTGAACTGCAGCGTGAACTACTGTGTGAGTTTATGGTGTGGGCAACGGCGGGACGTGATCTGCCGGGTGCTTGGTCTTCATTTCGCTTCACACCGTGCGTCCGGTTACCTTGGGGAAGCAGCTGAAAGGCGGCGTGGTGAGCAGCAGACGGTGCACTTTTTCCCGAGTGTGCTTTAACGCAGTGGAGAGCCGTGGAGACTGTTTGTGGTGTTGCATACTTTTCATTTTGAATGCCATGTTAATGACACCTCTCGTATCTTTTTGATAGGAGTTTATTTATTTTGTTTGGAATAAACACATGAATCTGACACGTGTTTTGGGTCATCCTTGGTTTTCCACCTGGAACAATTATTTATTTTGTTCGTCCCTTACCCCCAGACATACTAGGGACGTAACAGACACCTAACCTTGTAGCTTATGGTGGAGCTAAAATTGAAACAAAAGGCTTGGTCTCATTGCAATGTAGCCTAAATGGGCAAAATTATCCACTGTCATTCTTTTTGGTGGATCAAGATGTTCAACCTCTGTTGGGATTCCGTGCATGCCTTGACATGGCGATTTGTACAATCAGCCCAGATGTGCATCATGTCAGTATGGAGGGCAGCACCGGAGATATTCTTACAGAGTACAAGGACTTATTTACTGACCAGCTCGGAGAACTTCCAATTACGTATTCTATGACAGTAGACCCCAGCGTGCAGCCAGTAGTTCGCCCTGCTCATCGCATTCCTCTGGCAATGCAAAGCCATGTCAAAGCAGAACTGGACCGCATGCAGAGCCTTGGCGTCATAACGGCAGTCTCAGAGCCGACGGATTGGGTTTCGTCCATGGTGGTTACACACAAAAAAGACAGGCAAGAAATCAGGTTGTGTATTAACCCCAAAGATCTTAACATGGCTTTAAAAAGACCCCATCACCCTATGCGCAGCGTAGAGGAAGTAGCATCTCGGATGTCAGGAGCAACCGTATTTTCCATGCTAGACGAAAAAGAGCTCTTTCTGGCAGGTACGCCTCGACCACAACATTTAGCACTCCATTTGGGCGCTATAGATTTCTCCGTATGCCCTTTGGCATTAACTCCGCAAGCGAGGTGTTCCAGCGCTCAATGGAGCAGCTCTTTTCAGGGAACCCCTGTGCGATTATTGTTGATGACATCATCATCGGACGTCGCAACCCTGCTGAACATGACATCAACCTGAAAAGGGTTTTGAACAGAGCACGTGAGATCAAACTCAAGCTAAACCCTGTCAAATGCAAATTTCGGCTGGACCAAGTCAGCTATGTGGGCCATATCTTTACAAGATAAGGTCTAAAAGCAGATCCTTCCAAAACAAAAGCAGTTTCTGAGATGTCAGCCCCGAAGGATGTCCTTGCATTACAGCGCTTCCTCGGAATGGTAAATTATCTGGGGAAATGTATCCCAAACTTCAGCGACATTGCTGCGCCCCTCAGAAAGCTGACACACAAAGAGACAGTATGGTGCTGGTACCAGCAACACCAACAAGCATTTGACACCCTCAAGTCATGTTTGTCCACTCCACCCGTGTTATCATATTACGACGTGAAGAAGCCAGTTATGTTAACCTGTGATGCTTCCAGCTTCGGGCTGGGTGCTGCATGCATGCAGGAGGGAAAACCAGTTGCGTATGCGTCTCCCACACTCACAGACACAGAGACACGGTATGCGCAGATAGAGAAGGAGCCGCTAGCCGTCGTATTTGCCTGTACAAAGTTCAGGGACTATGTATATGGGAAACCTACACTCGTTGAGACGGACCACCAGCCCCTGGTAACTATTCTGAAAAAAAAAACAATCCACACAGCTCCTGCACGATTACAGAGGATGATGCTCAGGTTACAGTGCTATGACATCACCCTGGTGTACAAGAAGGGTAATCTCATGTACCTTGCAGACACCCTATCTAGAGCTCCAGACACTCAAGTCCAACCAGACACTGAAAATGACACATTCGAGGTCATGTCTATCAACTACATTTCCACTGCTAGACTGGTGGAACTCAGAAAGCATACAGCGGAGGATGATGTGTTACAGGATCTAAGCACTGTGATTCAACAAGGTTGGCCAATTAAAGAACATGGCGTGTGGCCCACTCTGCGTCCGTACTTTCCCCACAGAGATGAGCTAGCTGTGGAAAACGGAATAGTGATGAAAGGCCATAAAACAGTCATTCCTCGCTCATTGCAGAGAGAATATATCGAAATAGTCCACAGAGGCCACCCAGGGCTGGACGCTACCAAACACAGAGCAAGAGGTATCATTTTCTGGCCAACGATGACGGCTGACATCACGGCAGAACTCCTCTCATGCTCAGTCTGCAACAGCACAAAGCCGCACCAACAAAAAGAACCATTAAGACCATACCCATTTACAGACCTGCCTTGGTCCACGGTGGCAACAGATATGTTCGAGTGGCATGGACAAAATTATCTGGTGCTTGTGGACTCATACTCGGGTTGGTATGAGATTGACTTTCTCCGCAACATAACATCATCAGCTGTAATCATGAAACTAAAGAGGCATTTCTCAGTGCACGGCACACCTCATACACTCATTTCTGATAATGCTAGTCAGTACACGTGTCAGCAATTCAGAGACTTTGCCAAACAGTGGGATTTCATTCATGTCACCAGTAGTCCAGAGTACCCACAGTCGAATGGTCTGGCAGAAAGAGCGGTTCGCAGCGCAAAACAGCTGATGGAGAAATCCCACAGAGATGGCACGGACGTGTTTCTTAACCTCCTGAATCTGAGAAACATTCCTCGTGACCCAACATTGGGTTCCCCTGCACAATGCCTGTTGTCACGACAGACACGGTCAGCCATTCCTGTTAACTCTAGACTGCTAGAGCCAGCTCCAAAATGTACCAAGCAAGTTACTGCACAACTTCTTGCAAAGAGGATGACCCAGAAGCGATACTTCGATACATCAATCATCCTCTGCAGCCATTGGCAGAGGGACAAGTTGTCAGAATGCAAACGCCAAAAGGATATGAGCGCCTTGGCACGGTAAAAGAGGTGAACAAGAAGCCTCGCTCATACACCATCCAATGCAATGGGAGAACATACAGGAGGAACCGACGCCACATCCTTCCTGTAGCAGAACCCCCCCCCCCCAATCATCACGGCTCACCCCAGAGAACATTGACTTTCAAAGCACCACTACCCATACAGAGGACTTTGTTCCCCATATACCGGACTCACCACAAATACACCTCCCACAACCAGAATCCACACCTACTAAGTTGACAAAGAACACAGTACAGTCTCCCACCAAGGTCAATAATGCACCTTACATAACGCGTTCAGGTCGCATTTGCAAGCCGAATCCAAGGTACCAACAATGGGAGAATTAGTGACACTCGTTCTGGTTCTTATTCAGAGTGCCGGATAAATGTGTTGAGTATGGCCATTTCCATATTGTCAGCATCATTCTTTATTATGAGTTTTCTCTGTGCATATAGAGATCATATTTTGATCTGCATCTGTTGATTTGCATTTGTACAGTTGTTCACTGCAAAGGATACATTGTTACAAGGGTCATTCATGTTGTTGGATGTTTGATTAAGTTAATTTCATACTACAGTATTGATCGTTGTTAAGTATGTTTATTCTCTTTCTACGATTGGTAGTTTCAGCTATAGGAAAGGGATGTAGATCATTGTGATAAATGATCTGTACAGAAGTACAATATAATTTGTGTATTATTAACATGTTACTTTAAATGTGCTGGGCTCTTTAAGAACGAAGAATGTTTCATCAGCCAATTGCCTGGATTTAATAAATAAGAAGTAAATATAGCAGACAAGATAATCACGACACGGAGGCACCGGCGCGTGAACTGGAGCGCGTCTCATAAATGAACCGAAACTCAGCGTATAAGGTAGCCTACTTCACAGACCTGAGAAATTTATCTATATTGAAATGTCTACTTGTAAACAGAACAATTCAAAACGAAAGAAAACGGACTGGGCTTGTCATGGTACGCTGGAAAATAGTCAAGGATTCAGATGCGAGTGAAAAAGTATTTATTAGTCAAAAGAGAAGACAAGAGACTCAATTTGACAGGCGGCATCCACAAGGATCGCACAGTGAAACGAATAGTTGACAGTTCTCAGACAAACTCAGAGTGTAAGTGGCAGATAATCCTCAGGCAGACTCAAGGTTGAAGTGGCAGATAATCCTCAGGCAGACTCGGAACACACTCGGGCAGACTCGCAGGTAACGCAGGGACTCAGTGGGCGGAATGCAGATCTGCGTGGAGAAGAAGATCCTCAGGAAAGCGTCAAAGAAGCAGGACTGGAACAGGAGACAAGGCTCAGACCCAGGAGAACCTCCACAACCATCTGACAGAGACAAGAAGAGTGAGCAAACAATATATAGGACATCCTCATTCAGAACAGCTGGCGCTGATCGGCTCATCAGTGGAAATGAGCCAGCTGATGAGCCGCGCCCATTCACTCAACACGCACACACATAGCGAGAGAAAGTCAATGAATCCATGAACCGTGACAGGGCTGCGTTTCCCAAAAGCATCGTAAGCCTAAGTTGATCGTAAAAACGATCGTACGACTGATCTTAATATTATGGTCTGTTTCCCAAAAGCATCATAACTTAAGTAGCACTTGAAAATCTTCGTAGAACTACGAGTGATCTGGAGTAATCGTAAATCCCCAAGTGCATCATAAGAAGACAGATTTATGAGGTCACCTGCAGGACAACCGGGAGATTTCACTTTTATCTAGATTTAACAGATAACACAGCAACGTAAGTATAATATATAGGTTTTGATTCATTGTACACTTTGTTGTACTCGTGTTTTGTTTAAATGAATAAATGAAATAATTAAAAATGGAAGAAAAATAGAAATACACATCTAAATTAAACAAATGAACAAAAACCAAAAAATCATAAAATAAGTAATCTGGGACATATGCTTTAAAGACCGTAAATAGGGATGAATTCAAAAAAATCTGTCAATGACTTGCTGACGTGCACGAAAACCAGCCATGTATTGGGCATTTCTTGCAGACCTCCTTCCCTGATCTTTGAACACGGTTGCAGTTAGTTTGCAATGTGACAATGTCCTTCCAGATGTTTTGTTTTTCCTTATTTGTATGGTGTCCTTTAAATCTGTTAAAAATAAAATCTTTGTTTCCCTCTATCTCCTCTAAAAGGACATTAATTTTATCTTTTTGAAAGGTCTTTTCTCTTGTTTTTTTGTTTTTGTTCAGCCATTTTGTCAGCCTGTATAGGTGTTTTATATCCATATAGACTTGTCTTGATTTCGAATCCACAACAAATTACGATTATTAGGTTAAACGTTCAGAATACGATTCCATATAAGGTTATATTTCAGCACTTCGCGAATGGACAGCGACGCTTAAGTAGCACGTAGAACGCGTTCTCGCGCGTTCATGTTAAGTGCATTTTTGGGAAACGCGCGTGGAATTGCGGCGAGCGTTCGTAACCTTGCATGTAGAGAGCGCTCTTAAGAGCTAAGATACGTCGTTATCGGGAAACCCGGCCCAGCTCTCTGCTTATCTGTATGAAATGTGCAGGGCTGAGTTTCCCGATAACGTTGTCTCTTAGCGCGCTACGAAGACTCTTAAGGTATAACTTAACTGAAGGTATACCATTTCTAGGCGTGTTCCCCGAACTATACCTTAGAAAGCTGCTTAAGATATACCTTCTTACGTGCGACGTTATCGGGTGCTGTCCGTGGCGATGGTGCTGAATCTGTTGATATCGATGACTCGAGAATCAATTATTCTCTCGTGCAGGGGCTGTTTATGTGAGAAAGCGGTGTTCTTTATAAAAGAAGCACTTCAGAAATAGTTGAAATTGCATTTACTAGGACTCATGGGATATTATAAAAAATAATCCGTTAACACTTTACAATACGGGTGCACTAATAAGCATTAATTCATGCTTAACTAATGCACAGATAATACTGAATGAATGTGTAACTAATGATTATCTAAGCTATTCATTAATGATTACCACATTAGGAACTAATTAAGAGTCTGTATGGTTAATGTATTAGTTCATACATAAATTGTTATTAATTAAATGTGTAATTGTGGATTAATTCCCTAATAACTCCTTTTTTAACTAATAGTGTTAATTAATATGTTAATTACCAGAATGAGTTAAAGCCTTGTATTTCAACTTCCAGATAATACAGGTACACTAATATGCATTAATACATTATTAATTACTTCATTGTTAGTGCAAATTCATGTGTAAATTACTACAATTACTAAATGACTAGTTAATAATGATGTGTCTCAACAAGTAAAGTCATAACATAATGATACCTTTGCAAATCATTAGCTAATGATTAATTAAAGCAGACAACTGGAAGTTGAAGTGCATAGCTTTGACTAATTGTGGTAATTAACACATTAATTTACACTATTAGTTAATAAAATATGTTATTAAGGAATTAATACACAATGACACATTGAATTAATAGCAATTCGTGTATTACTTAATCTATTAATCATATAGACTCTTTATTAGTTGCTGATGCAATAATGAATTAATGGTTTAGTTCTTCATGAGTCATACATTAACTCATGATTATCTGTGCATTAGTTAAACATGAATTAATGCATAATAGCCTTGCCTACATATTTTAAAATTGTATCATATATTGCTGCCATAATAACCATTTAAATTTTTGTATGTGCTTTCTTCTCTTTTCCATTTTTGTTCGCTGAGGTGAGATGAAATATTGTTCTTGTAAATACTTTCAAGCATTTCTACGGTGGCCGAGAGAGCTCAACACGCTGCAACTGAAGAAAACACATGCAAATAGAAAAAAACGCATGCAAATAGAAAAAAGCGCGTGCAAACAGAAAAAGACACATGCAAATAGAAAAAAACACCCGCAAATTAAGAAAACATCTTCATCAGTTTCACAACATACGTGTGCTCCAAGTACTCACAACACAACACAAATACAGAAACGCGCTGCAAAAGCTCACAACACAAATACAGAAACGCGCTGCAAATAACACAGAGCACAACGGAAATGTTTCCAGGGGAACCAAATAAGTGACGAACCCGGCTGGGACGTGCTGGCATAGATATCCATAAATCTTAAAATTCTACTTTATTTATTTATTTATTTATTCAGAACACAAGAGAACATCCCAATCGAGTGAAAGGATTTGTGGAAACAGAAATGGAAGCACACATCTTACCTAATTCAGACTAAAACACATCTATTTAGCCTCACATACTTGTCAGGTAAAGAGAACAGGAAGCAAGACTGGCGGGACTGGCGGATTAATGCGAACAAAGAAAACGGGCTTAATTTTGGATACATGAAAGACGGGGTGAATCCTCCTGTACACTGGAGGAAGATTGAGGCGGACTGTCACCGGACTAATGATTTTAGTGACTGAAAACGGGCCAATGAATTTAAGTGCAAGTTTATTAGAAACGGAGCGGAGAGGAATGTCCTTGGTAGAAAGCCACACTTTGGAACCGACTACGAATACGGGAGGCTTACGCCGGTGGCGATCGGCTTGGGCCTTGGTGCGCGCTCCCACTTGGAGTACAGTCTCACGGGCTCTCGTCCAAGTGCGGCGACACCTCTGGACGAAGGCGTGTGCGGAGGGGACCGCGACTTCGGATTCCAGACTAGGAAAAATAGGTGGCTGGTATCCTACACTACACTCAAATGGTAATAGGCCCATGGATGACACTGGCAACGTGTTGTGGGCGTACTCCACTATAGACAGTTGCTGACTCCAAGAGGAAGGATTCTTGGACACTAAACATCGCAACGTTCTTTCCAAATCCTGGTTGGCTCGCTCAGTTTGACCGTTGCTCTGGGGATGAAACCCAGAGGACAGACTGACAGTCGCACCCAGGAATTTACAAAACTCTCGCCAAAATTTGGACACAAATTGGGGTCCTCTGTCAGAAACCACGTCTGTCGGGAAGCCGTCATGTAGCCGAAAGACGTGGATAACGACTATCAACGCTGTCTCCTTGGCTGAGGGTAATTTGGGCAAGGGAATAAAATGGGCCGCCTTCGAGAATCGGCCCACCACGGTCAAAACTACCGTGTGACCCTGGGTGGGTGGGAGGGCGGTGATGAAATCTAGAGCGATATGGGACCAGGGTCTCGAATGCACCGGCACCGGTTGAAGTAACCCATCTGGGGGCCGATTGGAAGTCTTACCCACGGCGCAAACTGAGCAAGCCAAGACAAAACTATGAATATCGCGAGCCATGAGAGGCCACCAGAATCGTTGCTTGACTAAAAAAACTTAGTGCGATTGACTCCAGGATGGCAAGCCACATTGGAACAATGTCCCCACTGAATGATGCTCGACCGTAAACCCTCAGGCACAAATAAACGATTCGGTGGACAACGGGTCGGAGGCGTTACCCCTTCTAAGGCCTTCTTGACATTCGATTCGATCTCCCATGTGAGTGTAGAGATGAATAGGGTCTCTGGTAAAATGCACTCGGGAGTAGACGGGCGTTCGGAACGGTCAAAAATACGCGATAAAGAATCGGGTTTGATGTTTTTGTAACCCGGGCGGTACGAGAGAGTAAAATTAAAACGACCGAAAAAAAGAGCCCACCGAGCCTGTCTGGAGTTTAGTCTTTTAGCAGTCCGAATGTATTCTAAGTTCTTGTGGTCGGTCCAGACGATAAAAGGTACCGCCGACCTGTCTAATCAGTAGCGCCACTCCTCCAATGCAAACTTGACCGCCAACAACTCTCTGTTGCCAAATGTCATAATTACGCTCGGCAGGCGATAAACGATGAGACAAAAACACGCAAGGATGCATCTTGTCGTCTGAAGGAGAACACTGGGATAGCACTGCACCCACCCCCACCTCTGACGCTTTGACCTCCACCATGAACTGACGTGATGGATCAGGGGTTATCAGGATGGGGGCTGAAACGAAGCAACCCTTCAGTTTAGCGTTTGCTAAACCAGACGCCTCGGCTGCGTCTGACCACCTGAACGTTGTTCTGGGGGAGGTCAAGGCGGTCAGAGGTGCAGCTAGTTGGCTGAAATTGCGAATAAAACGCCGGTAGAAATTGGCGAACCCCAGGAACCTCAGTAGGGCCTTACGGGAATCTGGACTTGGCCAATCCACCACAGCCTTAACCTTCTCAGGATCCATGCGCATTCCCTCAACCGAGATGATGTAACCTAAAAAAGGAACAGACTGTGCATGAAAAGCGCATTTCTCCACCTTGACAAAAAGCCCATTCTCTAGCAACCTCTGAAGCACTTGTCGGACGTGCTGCACGTGTTCCTGGAGAGATGATGAAAAAATCAATATATCATCCAGGTAGACATATATGAACTGATCGACCATGTCTCGCAATACGTCATTGACAAGTGCCTGGAAGACCGCTGGGGAGTTGGAAAGGCCGAAAGGCATAACCAAGTATTCAAAGTGCCCCCTGGGGGTGTTAAACGCGGTCTTCCACTCATCCCCCTCCCTGATGCGGACCAAATGATAAGCATTCCTTAAATCCAATTTCGTGAAGATAGATACTCCTTGCAACCTCTCGAAGGCTGAAGACATCAACGGCAAAGGATAAGTATTCTTTACCGTGATGTTGTTCAACCCCCGGTAATCAATACAAGGTCGCAACGATCCATCCTTCTTCCCCACAAAAAAAACCCCGCCCCCGCTGGAGAAGAGGAACGGCGGATGAATCCCGTTGCTAGAGAATCAGAAATGTATTTCTCCATGACCTCTCTCTCTGGTACAGAGAGTGAATATAATTTGCCCTTAGGCGGAGACGTACCTGGCAGTAACTCTATGGCACAGTCATAGGGATGATGCGGGGGAAGAGAAGCAGCCCGAGACTTACTGAACACCTCCTTCAAGTCCAGGTACTCCGTGGGCACGTTAGATAAATCCACTGCTTCCTCCTGAAACACAGGGACAGAAACAGACGGACAAGCAGAGACAAGACAAGACTTATGACAATAACTGCTCCACGCCGACACAGACTTGAGCTGCCAGTCCACTTTGGGGTTGTGACGAGTGAGCTAGGGGTGACCAAGGACGATGGGTGCAAGAGGAGTGTCCAGAATGAAAAAGGAGATCGGTATGATTGCCTGATGTGATAAGGGTGATGTCTTCGGTTGCCAGTGAGATGGTGGGGAGTCTTTGACCACTGAGGGCGTGTACTGCAATAGGGTGCGAAAGGTGTCTGAGGGGAACTTGAAATGTGCGTCTAAAGTTGTGGTCCATGAAATTACCTTCCGCCCCTGAGTCCGGAAGTGCCTGACAGTCGTGGAGGTGAGTTATCCATCGGAGCCTTACCGGAAGGAGAGTAGATGTGGATGAGGTCTTCTCGGCTGAGATCCCACCCGACAGTAGCCTCATACTTACTGTCGGGCTGGGCCTTTTAACGGACAACTGTAAGCAAAATGTCCAGCTCCTCCACAGTACATGCAAAGGCTCAGGGATCTCCGCCTCTCCTTCTCCTCCCGGGAAAGCCGGGCTCGATCCACCTGCATGGGCTCCGGATCGTAAACGGGGCTGCCCGCGCCCCCGCCTCCAGAACGCTGTCCCTCGATCCCTGCAGACAGACGGATAGGTTGATCTATACGTGAGAGACGTGCGTCTACTCTCAGGGCCAGATCAATGAGGTCATTGAGCTTGGTGGGAAGGTCCATGGCGTAAATCTCCTTTTGGACGCGGTCAGCCAGCCCATGCAGGAACATGTCCCACTGCGCCTCCTCGTTCCATTGGCTCTCTGCTGCTAGGGTGCGAAATTCAATCGAAAAGTCAGATACGGATCTCTCTTCTTGCCGAAGATCTGCCAGCACCCTAGCAGCTTCTCTTCCCGCAGCAGATCGATCAAAAACCCGCTGCATCTCGTCGGAGAGCCTCTGGAACGAGAAGCAGCATTCGTCTTGATTCTCCCACACCGCCGTTCCCCAAAGCGTCGCCCTCCCAGACAGCAATGTCAGGACAAACGCGACCTTGGTTCGCTCTTCCTGGAATGTCCTGGGTTGAAGAGAGAAGTGCATTTCACATCGGGTTAAGAAAGCTCGACAGTAGTTAGATTCACCTGAATAAGGCTCGGGAACCGGCAAACGAGGCTCTGACTGGGAGGGTTCCGCTGGTGGTGGTGGGGGAATCGGCGGTGCGGGTGGCGCAGTGGGAATCCGAAGCTGTTGGCCACTAAAGCCTGAACGGCGCGAGCTGTATCGTTGAGGTTTTTCTCCTGCGTGTCCATTCTCTGAAGACTGCTGTTCACTAATTCATCCAGTGAACTTGAAGATCCACTCGCTGCTTCCATGGTAGGTCAGATCGTTCTGTCAGGTAAAGAGAACAGGAAGCAAGATGCAAGTGAAACTATTTATTAATATGTAGTATCAGGTAAAGAGTCCAGAGAAGAGAAGGTTAGTGGCGCAGGGACCCCGATGGTCAGATGGGTCTGGTGGAAAGAGTGCAGCAGTGTGGTGAAGTTTCCAGTGAAGATAATAATCCAACGTGATCCACAGGAACAAAACAGGAACAAAGAAGGCACAAGACTCGAGACGATGACTGGAACACACACACCGGGAGACCACAAACAACGATCAGACAAAGGAGATGAGAAAGTGATGAGTATATATACGCATGATGAGATGAGCTGCAGCTGTTGATGGGAGTGATGAGCGATCGCTGATGATTGCTAATGGGCTGGCACCCCCACCTAATCAGCACACACACACACACACACACAACAACAGAAACACGAGACAAGAAGGAATCATAGGATTTATAAACCGTGACAATACTGACTTTATTTGTAGTTTATACTGTTTTAATACCCTGTGTTTTCTTTCTCATTTTCAGGAAAAGCACTTAATTACCATTGTTTATTTCTATACCAAATGTCATACACTTGCAATTAAGCTAAAAATATAAACAACTACATCATTATGTTGATATCCTATATTTTTACAATAAAACTTACGACAAACATGTTTTCTAATATCCTCAGTTGTTGCGTATACCGAGCTGCATCAAACACATTTGTAAATTACTTTCCTTGAACCCATTGTGCGAGTTCACTTTAATACCGCGTGCTTTATATACATGTTGCTGCTGACTGGACTGCAGTTCTGACACACCCTGGGTCCTGGGCTGAGTTTCCCGATAACGTTGTCTCTTAACGCGCTACGAAGACTCTTAAGGTATAACTTAACTGAAGGTATACCATTTCTAGGTGTGTTCCTCGAACCATGCCTTAGGAAGCCCCTTAAGATATACCTTCTTACGTGCGACGTTACCCGGTGCTGTCCGTGGCGATGGTGCTGAATCTGTTGATATCGATGACTCAAGAATCAATTATTCTCTCGTGCAGGGGCTGCTTCACTGCGTTATGTGAGAAAGCGGTGTTCTTTTTAAAAGAAGCACTTCAGAAATAGTGGAAATTGCATTTATTTGGACTCATGGGATATTATAAAAAATAAAAAATTACAAATTGCAAACAAAATTAAACCCTGGATATTTCATATAATTTAGGAAAGAGTGTGCGAACGCACAACCTCGTACTCAAACGTGTCATGCGTCTAACCCACTACAGTAACTGTCCATATGCTTTCATTGCATTAGAAAGGGCCACTTATATTATTATAATATATTTGCTATAATTTCTTTATTTACTCCACAACCAGGGTTGATTGCCCAGCAGCTGCATCACATTATTGGTGTAAATAAAAATTTTCTGTGATTGGATGACCTACTCAATAAAAGCACAACACGCGAAACATTTAATAGCTATGGCGGAGAAAAAAGAAAGAAAGAGGAGAGCCCCCAGCTTTAATCCAACTGAAATGGCCATCCTTTTAGACGAGGTGGCACTCCACAAAGATGTGCTTTTTTCGAGTTTTCGGACAACTGTGTCCAACAAAACGAAAAAAGATACCTGGGAACGTATTGCCATGAAAATGGCAGCATCAAGTTCAAGCCCACAGAGAGAGTGGGAAGTTGTTCGTAAAAAGTGGCACGATTTTGCCAGTGCTGCCAAGGCAAGAGGTGCTGCAATCCGGAGAGACCGGGCAAGAACAGGTGGTGGACAAACAAGAGTTTGTCTTGACACATCCGGACTAATAAGATCTAAAAGCTGCTGAATTTGCTGTCGTGGCAGGGCGAAATTTCTTTTGAATTGTATCTTCTGACATGGTAGCCAGGGGACTAAAATTTTCGCGAATATAATAGTGCACATACACTAAATGGCTTCGCGGACGGCGCCGTCTTTGATTTAGCACAACTATTCGCTGTATCGCTGCCATAGTTTGACCAAATTCCCCACCACAGTCATTCTCTTTAAAAAGACGAATAAGCCTTTACTTTCGAATGGTTTGCCAGCTGATGTACCTTTGGATAATATAATAAAAAAGCTAACAACAATCAGTGTGATGACAATTGTATTATTTGCATGAAAACACTTGAATTAGCCTAATTGAACACTGGGTGTATTAAATTTAAAATAATATTCGTATAGACTAAGATGTAAAGAAGCTTTTTGCAGTGGTGCCCACTAGCGGAGTGAACTGCCAACAGTGATAAGGTATAGCTTAGAGTGCTCCAGACCAACCTTCCGAACATATGACTTACAGAAGGTATACTTAACTAAGAACGTTTCGGGAAACACGTATTAACGATAAGGTACAGCTTAAGGTGTAACTTAAGAACGACGTAGCGTTAAGAAGGTTTCGGGAAACCCAGCCCATTTCTCTCTGGCGCATTCACTACTGCGAAGATCGCGAGTCAGCAACGTCAACTTCATGTTTATTAATAAACAATTAGCCTACTTCTTGCAATGCTATTTACACATTTGTGTTACACGTCTAATGGCCCAATGATGCTGCAATGAGCATTTACTACTTTTAAAAAATGCGGGTCAGGAAGCGGCTCGGGTACAATATTTTCTTTCTCTTTTTTTGCGGTCCGAGTTGTGGGCGGGTTAGTTGAAAACGTCGGTCGGGTGCGGGTTGTTTATACATTGACCCGCGCATCACTGATGCACACATACAGATAATCACGTACATCAACCATCAATCGTCATCATATCAGTGTAGATGGACCAAAATAAAACCATTAAGATATCAAGTAAGTATTGTGATACTTGGTGCCACAATGAGACTTTTGTCCCAAAAAGTATTGCTATAAAAACGATACTCAATATGTTGTCCCACGGTGAGTCATTTTTTCCCTGTTGGACCTACACAAAATTTGAGGGTTCCCCCACCTGCCAAATCCCACTTTAACCACTGCGTACACACACACACGTACGTACATGCACGCACACGTATACCCCTCCATCATTGAAAAAAACAATCAACCGAGCAATAGCCCTCAACCTTCTTCTCTGAATAAAATGCACGCAGGACTCCTTCTGCTATCACCTACAGACCCAGCTGGGTAGTCCTCGTATATTGCAGTGCAAGCACAGAGTCAACGAGTATGGCACCCGGAACTCTTGCCTATTGTCTGGAAAATGCACTCCAGTTCACAACACCTAATTTAGATAAAATACAGAACAAACAATATTGAATCATTTTGAAGAAAGACATTAACATAATACAGAGTCATACAAGGAATTTATTTTTTATATCTTTTAAACATATTATAGGAAAATTTAATTTTTCACTCAAGATATGCTTGAGTGTTATTGGCTTTGTCTGCCTGGAAGTTTCTAGTATGTCTAGTAAGACCTTGATTGGCTGGTTCAGGTGTGTTTAACTGGGGTTGGAGCTGAACTCTACAGGACAGTGGCCCTCCAGCAGCAGGATTGGACAGTGCATATACTGTATAGCAGCAGAAGTATAAGTAACAGTATGCAATATACAAAACAACAAGTCCTACTTTCAAGAGTTTTGTTGAATTTGTATTACTGTTGAATTTAATTTCATGTTCAATTAAATAAATGTATACCGGGTAGGCTACTTATTAATAACAACAATATCTAAATTATTTACATTTAATCAACTTATTCATAGAAAAAACATGTGCTACAATATAACTTTGTAGATTGTTACCATTAACTCTTAAATCCTATATTTCTTCTCCTGGTTCAATTTTGCCACTGTATTTCTTTTTAAGTGCCTTGTTTTAATACTATATCCTAATCCCACCAAAACCTCACACACCCACACTATATATAGACACACACACACAGATATATACTTAGGCCTATGATGCTTTTGGGAAACGCTGCCCTAGTTATTTGTGTGATATGGTGAGTAAAGTTACACAATCTTATTTTTACACCACTTCATTTTAACATCACACTAAATGCCACTTCAGAATTAATTTTTTTAAATGAAATTAGAACAAAAAAATAGTAGCTTGCCTGTACTCGCCATGCAGCGATGAACAATGGAAATGAACACATGCTAGAGTCGACGTTATGAGTTCACGCCACTAACCAATGAGAAGAGATGTTGGGAGGAGCATTGCTCTCATCTGATCAAATGAACGGCGGGACCAAGATGGCCACCTGAACTGACGCTTTTTGTCGAGCTCTGCATCACAAAGGTCTAATATGTTAGCCTAATTAAGTTTTGGAGACTACAATTTTTTATTTAGAGTATTGCTTGCTTTGTTAGCTTACCATCTTAAGTGAGTTTTAACGTCACTTTGGATGGGTGGGAAGAAAAGAAACCAACATTTAAATTCTTCGTCGAAAGACAGCACTAGTGACAGCCTGCAGCTTGGTTGTGTTGTGATCACGACTACAGTCAAAGCTGTGCTGAAGGGAATGTCCTCCTAGAGGAGATGGTTATGGATGAGTTTCCGACCCCGAGCGAATCACCTGCTACGAAGAAGAAAACAATGAAATCCGTTAAGACCGCTTCCTCCAATGCTGATGTTATCGGTACACTTTCCCAACTTATCAACGAAAGGTCTGATTGCATTGAAAAGTTGGTGAGTGGCAACAATGAGAGAATTGATGAGCTGAGTAAGAAAGTTGACACTGCTTTTGCTGAAATTAAAGAGATGGAGAATAAGATGTGCAAGATGGAGGGTCGCATGCTTGCCTTGGAAAAGCCAGTCGAAAGGCTTGAACAGCGAATGGATGAGATGGAATCTTACTCCAGGCAATGGGATCTAAGGGTATATATGGTGTTGGAGAAGATAAAGATGAAAATGTGCGTCTGCAGGCCATCAAGATCTGCAAAGCTGGTTTACCTGAAGACTCAGGGCGGCTCTCGGAAACGATTGACATCGCACATCGACTGGGCAAGAAGAGCGCAGCTGACTCCCGTCCACGACCCATTATTCTTCAGTTTACATCGCGAGTGATAAGAAATGAAATCTGGAAGCGGGCCAAGACTTCTGCCTGTCTCCAAGCTAATGGACTTCTCTTCAAGGAAGACTTCTCAAAAGGTGATCGTGAGAGGCTGTTACGTACTCGTACGTAGTTAAGTGTTGCAATATGTACATGTGGGTGTGTTGTTGTTGTGGTGTGTGTGTTTCAGGTGTCCGTTGGATCAATCTACAGTCAATCTTCATGAAGGACGATGACATTTCGTGTCACCTCTGCCAATCACATCTCACTACTGCAGTTAAATACCGCGATCGCTTCAATGTCGGACAGCTGTTTGCTCACTTTTGTCTATTGCGCTTGTTTGATTTGTTGTCAATGATTTTCTGTGTGTCTAACATTCGAGTTCTGTTTATTGTTGCATAGTGTTTTGAGATTATACTGTTCAGCCTGATCAGCTTACACGGAATGTGTAAAGCTGGGAAGAGAGCAGGTTAGTAGGTTGCGCGACATACACTTTGCACTTAGGATGTTTTGGATTATGTTAGACACACTAGTTTAGGAGAGTGCCCACTTTGTAAGTTTTGTTATTTAGTTAGTGTAGTTTAGTTAGAGCGTCTTGACGCCGAAGATTTTTCTTTTCTACATTTTTTTTGTTTGGTAGTTAGTTTAGTTGAATTAACCTTTAGCTAGTTTGTTTTGTTTTATTGATTTCTTTGATTTGGCATCTCTCATGCTCGCCTTCCCACCTTGTGTTTTTGTTTGTGTTTAATGTCGTTATTTTGTTATTGTTCTTATTCATTGTTTGTACATGTGGTAAATATTAGTTTCTTCTTTGGCACTGAGGATTAATAAATCCTTTTGAGCTGAGTTCTGAGAGTACGGTTTTCTTTTCTTGTTCTGTCCTGCACTTTGAGGTACACACACCATTTTTATAAGTGTTATTTCCTTATTCCATAGTCAACGAAAAAAAAGGGACGTAACAGAGGCGCTCAAAGCTGTGGCCATTGGTGAAACAGGCTCGGGATGCAGGGAAAACAGCTTTTTTTCACGGGAGCTCGTGCATTTATTTACGGTGAAGGAGAAATTAGGATATCAATCCGTTTGTCTTTAATATCCTTTTTTTTTTCTCAAACACGTGATGGTTCTCAAGTCTTTTCCCTTTAGACTAAAGATTACAGTAATGCTTTAAGTTGCTGTTTACTTAAAGGCTTTTTTTTGTTACTGTTATAAGTGATGTCGCTCTGACAAGCGATATACGTTCTTGATTATATAAGTTACTGGATGATAATTTGTTTTTCTGTACTATTCGTTTTGTTCTAATTTTATGTCTTTATCACTCGTTTCTCTTAAAGGTGCAGTGTGGGATTTTTAGCGGCATCTAGTGGTGAGACTTGCAAATTGCAAACAGCTTGTCACTCGCGGCCTATCCCTCGGTTTTCAAACTCGAATGAGAAGCTACGGTGGCCGACATAAGACAAAATATGTCGTCGTCTGAGTCAGCAGCAGAGACTAGTAAGTCAAGCAATGAGGTTTCTTTAGCGCTGTTTGTTTGCTTTCGGCTACGGTAGAAACATACCTTCAGACCTTCATAGAAGGGGATTCCCGCGTCTATGTAGATATAAATGTCTCATTAAGGTAATAAAAACATAACGGTTCATTAAGTAAGGTCTTTATACACCACTGAAAACATAGTTATGGATTTTAAATTGCATTTCTGACAATAGATCCTCAGAAATATTACACAATGCACCTTACATAATATAATAATAGTAATCAGCTGATAGTCTCACGAACGTAACCAGCACATTCTCCCCACAAAGCAAACCCATAATACAGCGAGGGAGAAGAACCACGTGAAACTATGCAACAATATATTTTTTCTAACAGGGTAGTAAAAGTTTAGCTGGCTAATATGAGCTGTTACTGTGGCTGAGCTGCAGTGCCGCTGCTAGCCATTTTGGTGCCCTAAGCATAATTCCTTTATGATGAAAAAAATTCATTTAGGATTGTCATTTAGGGGGGCTAAGCCCCCAATGAGGGTATGATTTATAAAAAAAATGCAAAAATTAAAAAGTAACACTTTAGTTTAGGGTCTAATGCTTACTATTAACTAGTTTCATTACCATGCAATGGCATGATTTTATAATCACTGGGGTCCCGAATTTGAGGCAGGTTAGTTAGGGGTGTTCGGGGGAAATTTTTATATTTTTCTGAACTACAGATGTGCATTTTAAGATGTTGTGAAGGCAAAAAAAAAATCATAACATTTATCAATTTTCAATTTATCAATCACAATTATCGATAACAACAGCTTTAAAACCATGTCAGTGGGCAGCTGATTATTTTTCTCTCCTCATCAGCATCACACTCTTTTTCTCTGTTTTTATCTTGCCCTGTCTCTTCCCCTCCTAAAGTTGGCTTTTTTAATTTTCTAAAGGTTACAATTTGTATTTTATTATCAATATGTACACATTCATTATTAATCCTGTGGCTAACATGATGAAAACGGCTTTGTTCATGTTTCTTGTCCCCTCACAATGACAGTAGCCTAAACTATTACACTAGGCTACATGTTACATAGGCCTATTTTCAGTTCAAAATAGCGAAATTAGACAAAACTATATTAGTTTGCCTAATTATTTTTTGTCATTCGTTTAACATTTATGACCTAAAAAAACTGTCAAATAAAGTTAAGTTTAGCTACTTACATCTTATCTCGCACTTGACCGTACACTGAAGCGTCGAGTTGCACTGTTAAAATTCGCGCTCAGCGTCTGTGAACATAAAGCCCGCCTATTTTGATTTGATTGGTCATCTCAAATATTCTGACATTGACGAGCAATGACAGACCAATGAGGCTCAGATGAACACACACACGCACACACACACACACACACACACCCTGTCCTGTGTTTCTGACGTGCTCTCTTTCTCTACTCGGCGCCGCTGCGGATTGAAGAGGAAGAACGCGCTGAATATGATTATAACAAGAAGTTTGATGATTGGTTTTTCATTAGGCTATTTTTGGTGCCCCCTCAGCACTTGGTGCCCTACGCACAGCGCGTGATGCGCGTGGTGGGAGCGGCGGCGCTGCTGAGCTGGTTAAAGCGTTAAGCCTTGTTTAAACTCGACGCGTCCGCATGAGCCCAAAGGTGCGTGCGGCAAAAATGACGTGTTGTGACAGCGCGCGCGCCTCCGCATCCCCTAGACACACTTACTACACACAAAGGCTTTTTTCTCTGATTTTGGAAACTCGGTCGACTTAAAATGCTTCCAAGATCGACGGGTTGGTGATTCCTGTAACTGTTTTACGGTCAATGACAAGAGTAGCCTACTAATCAGCTGTCTCACGAACTTAACCAGCACATTTATCCCCACATAGCAAAGCCATAACACAGCGAGGGAGAAGAATTAAGTTACATGAAACAATCCAACTACATATTTACACCACTGACAAGGGAAAAGTCACTACTCACGGTGTTTATGACTAGCTTCTTCTAGCTTCCTGCGGCTTCTTTTTCAATGTAGTGACGAAACGCGCTCTGTAGCACTGTTTGTTCGCGTTCGGCTACGGTAGAAACATGACGTCACAATATGGCGACCTTCATAGAAGGGGATTCCCGCGCCTATGTAGATATAAATGCCTCATTCTAAGGTAATAAAAACATTACCGTTTATTAAGTAAGTTCTTTATACACCACTGAACACATAGTTATGGATGTCATATTGCATTTCTGTTAATAGATACTCAAATTTTTTACACATTGCACCTTTAATACTAGGGGGTTAATACTAGGAAAGCTTTATTCTTATTCGCGAAACAACTTAAAACTGATTTCAACTTTTTCAAGAGTCACATTCTGCTGCTAATGATGCAAAATTCTGGAGATCACAGTGGAATAATGATTTATGGTTTGCTCATGGTTTTGAGAGATCTGCAGGGGTAGCATCGTTAAAGAACACTTTTTCTGGAAATGTTTTGGAGGCAATTTGGTAAATGGTAAATGGACTGCATTTATATAGCGCTTTCACAGACCTAATGGCCACCAAAGCGCTTTACATATTGCCTCACATTCACCCATTCACTCACTCACTCGTACACCGACGGCGGTGTCAGGCATACAAGGCGCCATCCAGCTCGTCGGGAGCAGCTGGGGTTAGGTCTCTCTCTCTCTCTCTCTCTCTCTCTCTCTCTCTCTCTCTCTCTCTCTCTCTCTCTCTCTCTCTCTCTCTCTCTCACACACACACACACACAGACACACACACACACACACACACACACACACACACACACACACACGAGCTGTTGAAGCTCCGCCCTCTGTGCCGGGAGCAGCAGCTCATTTGCATTTAAAGGGACACTCACGAAACGACATGTTTTTACTGACCCTGAACAAGGGACAATTTTAACATGCTCTAAAAAATTATCTGTGGGGTATTTTGAGCTAAAACTTCACATACACACTCTGGGGACATCAGAGACTTATTTTACATCTTGTTAAAAGGGGCATTATACCACCCCTTTAATTCAGCTCTAAATATCTTACATTGGGAGTCTTTGCCAACCTCTTGTGGAAAATAAATAATATAACATGATATTTCATGACTGTCTAGGCCTTATAGCTCTATATGGAGCAGATGAGCTGTTTCTCTGGGTCCTAAAGTCAGAAATCTCAGTCAGTCAAAACTCCAGTAATTTTTTTCTTTTGTGTATTTCAGAACTCTTTAATTATTTTTGTCTTTTTCAAAAAAGTGACTAGAAAACTATTTTTTTTGCAACATTTAGCAACTTTTTAAACAGGCTGCATGTAACCCCACTTATTCAATAGGGAATACATATATTATGGCTGTGTAGTCAGACTGTTAGTGGATTAGTTTACCTCACTGTCGTGGAAACATCAGGGACTTTTAAAGTTGTGATTGTTTTCTTCAGGCATGGACAAAACATGGAAATACATGAAATACATCCTTCAAAACATGGAATTTTTCTAGTTCTAAAATATTTGTATTGGCACATTGCACTAATATTCCACGTATCTTGTATTAACACTGATTCCTTTCAAATGTCTCAATAGTAACGCAATAAACAAGTTTGTCTTCCTTTTCCTTGCACACCATTCTAGAAAGTTTTATTTTAAAATAATAACACTTTAAAATAAAATCTTTTGAATGTATTTTGAAATCTAATAAAAATGTAATTACTACAGTTCTGTCTGCTTGAATGCATTTGTAATTTGTTTTTATGTGTGTAGATGTAAATACTGTCTAAGAACTGTATAATGAGTGCTGTAAATGTATAATGAGTGCTGGAGCTGTATAATGAGTTCCTTGTGGCAGTCTCAGAAACGGTATAATCAGACCTGGGTACTTGTTAGAAACTCTTCTGGTTTGACTTGTTTTACTTTAAAAGAAATCTCATAGTAACAGCAATTTCTTAATTTGTCGATAACTTTAATATGAAATATAAGGCTCAGCCGCATCAATTGAGGAAAAAACCCTCCTATGGTGTTCTAATTTTTTTTGAAAAATGTGTTGGAAACGTTGTGACCTAATTCGGATAAAATGAAATAAAAATAAATAGCAATAAAAACATCCTGTAAATGTACGTCCTGAGCCTAAGATGGGCGCGAGAAATTTAAAAGTTGCTCTTCAATAAAAAAAACCCGCAGCGAGTGTGACGTCACACTAGAGACCACGTCACAGGGCGCGCTCTAACGGTCACTTAGTTCAACTGAGAATCACCTGAGCAGAAACTCTTCTTCTGAAAGCGCAAACACACGGAAAGGTTGACAGCGATATAGTATATCTACACACGAACAAACATACTGAAAGTTTGACAGCTATTTAGTATATTTACACGCGCTCAAACACACGGAGAGTTTGTCAGCAGTGTAACGTTAGTTTGTTCTCGCGCTTCTCCTGCGATGGAGTCTGTGGCGATCAGAACCAGCAGTCCCGATTCAGCAGATGTTGTGCTGATGTTCAGTGACTCTGAAAACACAGATGTTGATCTGATGTTCAGTGACACCACCGACCCAACATCAGCTTCTTCCGAACAAGAGGAGAACATCCCGACCGGTGAGAGACTCAAACTAACGGTCAAAAGCAGAAAGGAAAACTGTATTGGTAGCCGTAACAACAGTACAGTCGTAGTAATAACAATAAAGAGTGTAACGTTAATTTTTTTTTTTTTCATATACGGATTTAATCTAAAACAATATAATCCTAAAAAACTTTTTAGTTAGAAAAAACTTGCATAAATGCGGCTTGTTCGTTTTCTTTGCTGCTAGTTCTGTGATTGTTAGTTAGCTTTTGTCTTTACGTGAACAGTAGTGGCCAAAACTGATGTCCAGAGGGGTTATTTCCTCAAAATATGATAAATATATATTCAAATCAAAAAACTAAATTTGGCTTAGGTTATTTATCTGACAAAACTACTTGGTAAAAAAGGGGCATACTACAGCTAGGCTACATGTTTTATTTTACTATGCAAAAATACATAGAAAAACAAAAATCTGACTGGAAAAAGTGAACATTGACTACAACAGATTCTGTTATCAATATACTACTGTGTAACTTATTGCTGTAATTGTTGTGATTGTAAGGGAGAAATGAAAAAGAAATCCTGTGTGTGTGTGTGTGTGTGTGTATGTAATCGGCACTGTTTTCTCACCTAAACCTTTTTTATCCCATGTTCTTCTTTCTTCATGATGTCAAGCCTCAGTATTTACGGTTTCTTGTGTTAATGTTTTTACCTTTCTTTAGAAAAGCCAAAGAAAAGCAAGAAGAAGAAAGGCATCTGTGCTTTCTTACGGAGAATAGGGAAGGCTGTAAAGCTTCCCACCCTCGGCTGCAGTGAGGTCGATATAGTGTCCACATTTCCCTCCTGCGATCCCACGGATGTCCAGCAGGATTTATCCGGGTTTGACTGGGCTTCATCAGTCGATCCGTGTCCATCTGGAGTCGAGCTGCCGGTTAATGCCGATCCGGATGATCCAGAGCTGTCGTTTGAATCCCTCTTAGAGCTGATGTCGGTCTGCGATGTATCCAGTCTCAATCTGTCATCTGAGAGCGATCCGGATGATCCAGAGCTGTCGTCTGTCTCCGTTGAATCGCTCTTAGAGCTGATGTCGGTCTCCGATATATCGAGTCTCCAGCTGCCGGTTAATGCCGATCCGGATGATCCCGAACCATCATCGGTCTCCGGTTCATCTGTCCTGGACCCAGAGTCGGCACCAGATCTAGAGCTGATGTCTTTCTCAGGATTATCCAGTCTCTCTAGTATCGAGCTGACACCGGACTCCAGTCAGAATGATCCCGACCCATCGTCTGTCCCGGGTCCATCGGCACCGGATTCTGAGATCCCAGATCCATCTGGCTTAGGGGCGGCTTTTGGTGAGTCTATGGTCATTATTATTACTGTCAGTATTTTCATTATACCGAGTTGTGTTGTTTTCATCTTGTGTGCCTAATTACTAAAGTCCGCCGCTGGTCAATCATTTCATCCCTTAAAACTCATCTTTGATCACCAAAAAATGACATATTGAAACGTTTTTTTTCCCCTTGAAAAACAATCCGCCACGCCTTAAAATATCTTGAATGTAACTCGACACCCTTGCCTCATTTTATATGCACGGTTCTATGAATATGCAAATGAGCCCCGCCTCCACTCACTCACTCAGCTCAGAGATCCACTGGTTGATCTGATTGGTTACAAGGTCGTTTGTGACGTCAGAAACACCAGCGATTTCAAACCGTGTTTTTGAGACTGTCTTTGGTTCACTGCAGTTTTAAGGAGGAAATACTCAGCAATGCTGTCGACTTATGAATTTACACATGGTTTGTCTTAAAGCATATTAAATAAGGGTGCTCCGATTGATCGGTCGCCGATCATAATCGGCCGATAATTGCTTTGGGATGTGTGATCGGCGGTCTCTATAAAGGCCGATCCAGAAAAGCCGATCAGATGACGCAAAACTCGCGAGACAATTTTTTTACACCCTGGTAAAAATGGCTTCACCGGTCTGGCAATTCTACAAGGTGTGTGAAAAAACAAATTATTAGCAATCTGCAATGTGTGTACCATGCCGCGGCCGCTTGTCAAACTGTGCTGCCTCTCTGCTCAACCCGTATCAATCCATTGATCCGCACTTTACGTGTGAGTTCTTCAATGGTCTAGTGGGAGATCTTTTGCCATGCGTGTCAGATGTTACGGGTTCTAATCCGCACTCGTACATATTTTTTTCTCTCATCAAAACTGAATATGTTCATCAGTGGTTACAGTTATATCAAGCAATGATACGTTTGTGTTTTATTTTGTGATTTCACCGGAATGAATAGAGTCCGCAACGGCGATAGATTGAAGCGCGCGTCCGAGTGAAGACTGCGCGAGGCACAGAGCACTGTATCCATGACACTGATCGCCGCGGCAACGAGCGCGCAGCTTGAGTTCAAAAACACATTTTAGCGCTAGATTTCTTATTTAATAGCGAACTAAATGAATGATCTGCTAGTTAACTGAAGATGTTTTATTTATATTAGGTACATGGTGGGACAGACTTCACTGGATCTAAAAAAAATCAATCTAACCATAGATGTGACCAGTGGTGGTGGCTTTCTTAATCTGTTTAAAATAATTTTGCAAGGGTTCTTTACACACACACACACACACACACACACACACACACACACACACACACACACACACACACAAAAAGGTTTCTCTACCTCTCTCTTCCTCTCTAAATGCCCACAAAATCTGACTAAGCATCCCAGAAAAAAGCAAAGTTATAGATACATATGGAAGTTGTTAGTTTTTTTTGTTTTTTTGTTGCTGTGGACTTTACTACCTGTGTATTAGAAAAACTGATGGCTGACTGACTCAAAACATTATTTTGGCTATAGCCTTTTTTGTTGCTGTTTTTAGTGTAAAGTAGTCTAAAGCTAAATTTAAAGACTTAGATGTTCTGTCTTTTATTTATTTTATTTTATATTCTAAAGTTGTATGTCAAGCCCTAAGCTGCTCCCAATAACCAAGCTGCTATGTTCAGGGTTCCCGCGGATCCTTAAAAAGTCTTAAATTAGATTTTTAAAATTTAAGACCATAAAAAGTCTTATAAAGTCTTATTTTTACTTATGAAAGGTCTTAAATTTTAGATGACACTTTGACTTAGACATATCTAAAAGCTTTCCAAATTAAAACTATCTAATTAGCGTACGTATTTTTATTTATTTATTATTCTATCTTTGTGGATTTGCTAGTTCACGTGACATTTCGCGTCACTCGCGAGTCGCGGCAGCATAACTGTCTCCTGCACGCGAGAGGAGAGAAAGAGAAGAAAGGTCGTAAATGTCAGTTCAGTTGTATTAGTTCATTCTTTATGTGCGTATGGTGAGCGATGTGTATCGTCTATTATGATATTGTAATCATTGTTTTAACGATGTACGAGGCACTGCGAGCTGACATCGCATTTGTCTCGTGCTTTCACTGCGTGATGTGTGCAGTGTAACTGTTATGTCCCCAAGTTAGTTTTTGTCTTATATTTATATCATATTATGTTCTTATATTGGAATATCACATCAGAAAGAGTGCCGTTTTCCCGTGCACAATTCCAATTGTGATATGTATGTTATACAACAGTTAAATTAACAATAAGTTAACATTGAGTTACTTTTTAGACACAATATTGTCAATATTGTTTGTTTTCCCTTTATTTCGCCGACTATAATTTCAAAATGAAACCGTAGCAGAGTCTCAATGCAACCGACAGCGATTATTTCTTGACTGAATCCGCGTTTTGAACGAATCACTTGCTTCTTTCCCGAATGAATCAGCCGTTTGAACGAATCGGTTGAATGGATGACTCCCTCAACTCACTTATTAAGACAGTGATTTGCCGCTGCGGTTTCATATTTAAAGTACCCTTTAAATAAAATGTTACAATTAGAAATCATTTCATATTTAAATATTGAATATTGATTTAAAAATATATATCTCATAGCTTTATTTATGCAGTTGTAAATGGAGTGTAAATAAATTAATGCCACTTCTGATGCCGCTTCTGTCACCTCTGCACTGCAAAGATGGATTTTGATTGAATGATTTAATTTGACTGTAACAGTGGTACTGTATGATTATTATATAATTAAGTATTATTGTATAATTACTGTATAATTTAATTTGAATGATAGTATTTGACATTAAAGGTGATGCATAACTCTAAATAAGTTTAGAAAAAATGTCCATATATAGGTGAAAATGCCCCTGAAAAAATCAATTTAAGATGGCAAATATTGCCCCTTAATTAAAATATTAATTTCTGTCACTGCTGTGAACTGACCACTGCATAGAATATGAAAAATATGAATATCTTCGTGAGTCAGCTGTCAACAACAGACCTAAACCAGCCATGGCACCAGCACAAAAACACAATCAGTAAAATATCATCTAATTATTATCAACAAAACGTTGAAAATATCAATATATATTTTTGTCAATACTGCACAGCCCTAATGTACGGTATTAATTTTGATTTCTTCAGGTCTTAAAAAGGTCTTAAAAAGCCTTAAATTTGACTTTCAAAAGTGTGCAGGAACCCTGATGTTAATACATGTTGCTTTGCAAATAAATACACAGGTGTCAATTCATGATGCATTGTCTTCTCTTAAATGTAATACTTAATGTACATTGTTGTTAAATATAGTTTAATAAGTAATGCTACATGATAAAAAGAAGTCTTCAAATAGACCCTGTAATCGGTGATCGGTATCGGGTGATACAGCTTCCAGTAATCGGCGATCGGTGATCGGCCCCAAAAATCCTGATCGGAGCACCCCTAATATTAAAAACACCACATAGACACATAAACAACATTAAAAACTTATATTTCACCACAGGGGTCTTTAAGAGTTTATGCTACTTTGTCCAATCCTTTTTAAGACGATTAAGCTTCATGTCCCACTTTTCCAGTTGTCTGTCCTAACAATTGTATTCTTTCTTCATGATGTCTTCCCTCAGCGTTTGACTTATGGTTTGCTGAAAACCGAACAAAGAAGAAGAAGAAGAAGAAAGCTGTGGGGGCGTTTCTCCGCAGGAAATGGAGGGCTATAAAGCGCTCTGTCAGATTTGCCTCAGACTGGTTTGCCGATGAGCCGGTGGATAACCAGGATCCAGCAGATCTCAGGCCAGCTTTAAACAGTCTCATGACACTGAACTCCAATAACCAGACGGATCCCGAGCCATTATCAGTCTCCAGTCCATCCACACTGGATTCTGGGATAGCGCCGGCTGTTGGTAAGTCTATTATTCGTCTACTGTCATTCTTTTCGTTATAGTTGTATTTATTCTTTTGCTCTAGTCTGCGGTTTATGATATTCTTGTTCCCCTTTATTAGTGTTCAACATTTAGCATGTAGGTATCTAGCTCTATTTTATTTTTCACTGTAATCTAGCGGTGGAAATCTTTTGGTTCTTCACGATTCGAATCGATTCTCGATTTTGAATCAAATTTCGATTTGATATGAGCATTTTGATAGTAGTTTACTGTTGTGTGTTATTTCTTATTTGACTGCGGTACACAGTTTAATAGCTCTAGAAGAAAAGAAAATCCTACTGAATTAAATGTGAACCTTGAAATGTATTTAGTTTTTCTTCCCATTTTAGTCCACCCAATATTATAAAACAAATGCCCTTTAAGCCGACTACAATCATACACACAGTCTTCTGTATTAAAGCAAGGCAGGCAATTTTATTTTTTATATTAAAAAGCAAATTACAAACAATAGGACAAATATAATAGAAAAAATAAACTTTAAGTTGTAAATAAACTTTAAGTTTTTCGGGTACGGTAGCCTACGTTTATTAAACATGTAGTAAGAAATACTACCGAAATTGAATAATCAAATGTAAAAAATAAAACACTGTATAGTCTAAAAAGGTGATTTAGTCAAAAGCAGTGAGTGTTTTTTATTAACATTAATGAAACATATGGCACCAGTTTATGAGACTGCTGTCCCTTTAAGAATGAATGCATGAATATAGTTACACATCCGTTTTTCTCCCATTTGTTTCCTTTCGCGTAGGACATAACAGATTCTGTTTACATTGAATACTCCAGTCCAAACGATGTGCATTTTGACGCAATTGTGTGTGTGTGTGTGTGTGTGTGTGGCTGTGAAAGAGAACTAAATACTTCATCTGTGTGTCCACTGCCCATCACCGTAATGAGTCCTTGTTCACGGCTAATTGTGATTAACGTCAGTAACTTTAAGTAGAACTGCGAAGTTAAAGTGGTCATATAATGCCATTTTTGTACAAGCTAATATGATTCTTTAGGGTCTAAATTAAAACTTTGTAATATACTTTAATTAAAAATTCTCATTAGTATTGTAAGAAAACACTTATTTTACCTGGTCAAAAACAGCTCTGTTTTCAGCACGCCGTTTCAGTGCATATGACTTTAAATGATAATGAGCTTTGCTCACCCCGCCCCTCTGTTCTGTGCGTACACCGTTTGTAACACAATAACACAATAACCATAACGCGTTGTTCAGTATAAACGTGGGATTATGAATTATATTGAGAACGTCATACATAGAAAACATGCCGTAATGTACCCTGAGTGTAAACCTTAGCCGCATTCATTGTGAAGTGTGCAGCTAGCGATTTGCAAAGATATAAATATTAACCCTCTGAGACCTAAGGGTATTTTTAAAATAAATTTTCCGTCTGGTGTTATTTACTAAAAAAGCTTTTAAAACTTCAACCCTTTTGTGCACAGACAATTGACACACCTCTTTTTTTTCAGGACAAATTGAACTTTCAGCATATTTGTGTTGCTTTGATGTCACCTGAATGTAAAATAAGTTATGGGACCACAAAGACAAATGAAAAAATAAAACGGAAATTGAATCACTCAAACATTTATTGAAATCACACTAGGGCTGCAACAACTAATCGATAAAATCGATAATAATCGATTATGAAAATCGTTGTCAACGAATGTCATTATCGATTAGTTGGTCTGCTTACGTCACGGGGAGCGTTTACTGGTGATTGGTTGAAACGGGCCAATCAGGATGCTCTCTGTCTTACACACGCTTCATGAGACGCACACACACGCAAGGCCTCTCTCCCTCCGTTGCTCTGCCGCGCGCTCGCGCTACACGGTTTGGAGCACAGTCTCTTCTGTCTCGCATGCGCGCTCAAATCCCGGGAGTTTGAACTAATTTGCGGGCATCAGGGAGCCGCATAAGCCGCTATCAATATGCGGGTGACTCCCAGAACTTCCGGGAGACTTGGGATGTCTGTATTTTGTCTCGAGCATCAGGTTGCGCAATCAGTTCGCTCGCAACATAAGTGATGGATTAAAATAGCGCTACCGCAGAAATAGGTTAAATTAAAACGGTCTTTACAAAGCGAAGCACTAAATATAAAGGCAGTTAATAACAGCAGCAGTAAAAGATTGTTTTAGTCACTGTACTCAGTGGTTTTCAGCGAATGCTTGTGCACTAATGCATCATTTTTCCTGTCTTTTTAATCAAGCCTGTTAACTTGCTGCGTACTTCCATTACGTTCTCTATTTACAGCATTTGTCTATTAAGTTTTAATTGTTTTTCAAACGCGATCTACTGCGGCTCTACGTTCACACGCTTGTTTTCAGTCTTTCTATATTTATTTTATCAATGTATGCTTATAATTCAATTAATTTTAAATAAAAATTTAATGAATTATATATTTTAGATGTTTTTAGTTTATATCTTCACATCTGAACAACATGTCTGTGTAAATTTGTTTTAACAAAAATTGTGTTAAAACAATATGTTGGATATAAATGTTTTTTTTTTTTTTTTTTACATTAATCATGGTTGTCAACTTGCCATCAGCAATTATCATTAAAAACAATGCAAATATTGATATTACTAAAACTCAATGTGTGGCTTTTGCACTTTTTAAAGTACACTTTTACACATAAATATCCTAATTTATGGTTTTAGGTAACACTTTATTTTACGGTGTCCTTGTTACATATGTTACATGTACTTACTGTAGTAATAACAGTAAATTATGCATAATTACATGCAACTAACCCTCAACCAAATCCTAATCATACCCTATTCCTATAGTAAGTACATATAGTTACTTAATATTACTCTGTACTTAAATATATAATTACACTGTAACAAGGACACCTTAAAATAAAGTGTAATTTTATTTAGTCAATAAACAAAAAAATCAAATTGAATTTTTGATCCGATTAATCGATTAATTAAAAAAAAATAATCGTCCGATTAATCGATTATCAAAATAATCGTTAGTTGCAGCCCTAAATCACACACAAATAAATAAAAGCTAAGCAAATGTCCTCTGGAAAACAGTTTGTTCATGTCTTTGGAGTCCTGGAGCACAGGAATAAACATTATAACTTGAACAGAACCAAAACTGTTTACATTTTTCCAAAAGAAGTCCAGGCGTTTTGGGCCTCATGAAATTCACTGATGCCAAGCCTCAAAACAGTTCCTATCAGGAATCACACAGAGGGCCACATCACAGGCTTTGCATTTCCAGGGGTGGCCTGTTTGACCATATTTAGAAAATGTATATTTTATTATATTAGTTTTTTTTATTTTTATACTTTTACAGTAAATAAAAAACTCAGACAAACAATGGCAGACAAAGTGTATTCCACAACTCTGTAACAAACGAAAATAGAAAAACGAAATACTATTTTTACAGAACTTATTTTTACATATTTAGAAAATGTATATTTTATCATATTAGTGATAATATGATATTGATATATCATAAAGTAAATAAATAAATGGAACTTATTCTTCAGCAGGGTCTAAGACCATCCAGGTAATCTAGTTCCTCATCAGTCAAAAAGCTCTTTTCTCCAGAAAATCCATTATCCTCCATGGGATCAAAAAAGGCCAGCGCTTGATTTAGATCCATGTTTCTCAATCTGACGATCCATTATTCAAAACTCGCGTCTCTCTGTCCGTCTCTCTCTCCACAATATCAGCCTTGGTTCATGCGTAATGACGCACACCAACGTGGATGACGGATCAGCCTGTCATTGGTCAACAACCTCACGCAACGCATGACGTGTTATCCAAAATGGCAGCTAGCATCGAGCTAGCGGCAAAAATGACGGATAATGTATAAATTATGGACATCAAGTCGATAAAACTTGGATATAAGCGTTTGGATTTATTGCTGAAACACTCTGAGAGGACGCACAAGTTCCAGGCTGGATAGAAAACCTTCTGTAAAGGCTAGAAAGACACGAAAGACACCCCCGTGACGGCTAGCTCGTTAGCTTTCTGCTGCAAAAAACGGTAAGAAAATCGATCAAATTTTCATCAAATAATATAAATATTTATCGTAGGAGTCGTGTGGCGTCGTGGACGATGCCGTCGGGTTCAGCGGGTTAATATAAAGTTTAATAAAACGTTACACTCACTTTAGTTCTTCTGGAGATTCAGCAGGAACACGAATATCTGGTACCGATCCTTTATTCATGGCAGCTTCTTCCTTTATTCGAGCAGCTTCTTAGCAAATCCAGTTCTCTTTCATAGGTTCACTCAACGCTGCGTAGCTTAAGACGCAGTGGGAACGCCCTCTGGGTGTGCCGATTGTCTGATCCTCGTTTATAAAGCAGTCTGGTGTGAAATGATTCGCGCAAACATGAGAGCATTGACGTTGCTCGTGGGGAATATTCCCTTCAAAAACAAACTCAGCCACTGCGTCTTCAGCGGTTCGGATTTGGGAACATTAAAATGACTGCTGTGTTCCTTATTACACCCAAGAACAGAACACCACAATCGCTTAGACGCCATTCTGCTCATAGACAGTGCTCCAGCATTTCAACAATGACCGCGCCGATCCGCGCCGCGCAGACTATGATTGACAGCTCTCACGAGCGAGGGCGGGTCTGTGTTGAAACATTGCTGTCAATCAACAATCGTGGGAGGGGCGTCCGTTTTATTGACGCCACAAAAACGAACGGCTCAATTTGAGGCAGGGGAAAACATATAAGGAGATTAAAACAAAACCACTGGATGGATTTTTATCATTATATGATGGTTGTGTACAGGCACTGCCAACTCACATTTCAGTACAATCAACTTGTAAAAGTGCATGTACCATTATATGACCCCTTTAAAGAAGTCTAACACAAAATTGATTTATGAAATGTGTGTATGAATAGATTTTTTCCCGCACTATAATCCTTATTTTATCTTTAAGGGACAATTGAAAAGGCATTTTTGTGTGTGGGTTGTAGTGATATGTTTATATAAGGGATTTATTAATATGAAAATGATTTTGTGATTCTCTACTGTATCCCATGTAGGGGTGTCACGATTCTCCAAATCCTCGATTCGATTAAATTTTCGATTCTAAGGTCACAGTTCGATTCGATTCTCGATTTTTAAATTTTTTTTAAAGCCGAAACCAGCCAATCAGGATGCTCTCTGTCTTACATGCGCTTCATGAGGCACATACGCAAGATCTCTCGCTCTCTCCCGTGCGCGCGCTATACGGTTTGGAGCAGTTTTTTCTGTCTCGCATGCGCGATTGCGCGCTCTTGCTCGCTCACTCTAGATTCCGGGAGATATTAACTAATTTGCGGGCATCAGGGAGCCGCTATCAATATGCGGGAGACTCCAGGAACTTCCGCGAGACTTGGGATGTCTGCAAAGTAAACTGTGGCTTTTTTGAAGTGCGAACGTTGTCAACATAACTCACTGGAAATCCAAAAACCTTACACACCTGCGACTTCAATGAAAGAGGAGGGGGTTCAAGTTCTGTCGATGGGTCTCCTGCATCTGCAGTTGCCATGCTATCTTTTGAATGGCTGTAGCTAAGTTAGAGGAGGTTGACCATTAGGGTTGGGTATCGTTTGAATTTGAACGATTCCAATTCCGATTCCGATTCCTTGTTTCGATTCCGGTTCCTAACGATTCTCAATTCCGATTCTTTTAAGAGGCAGGGTCAAAAAAGTTTAGCTAACCAACGGTCTTTCTGAGGGAAATACTCTGACCTTCTCCATCAATTTTAATTCTATGAACTTTTTATTAACTTTACTATGAATTTCTCACAGGGCTGTTTTCAACTACAATATAAATATCAAATCTATGAACTTGAATATAAATATTATAAATTATGAATATATTTTCACAGGCGTACACTTTCCTCGAGAGCTTTATTTTTGAAAACACATTTACACGAGTGTATGATGCTGCAGGTACATGTAACCGTGCTCCCACTGATGGGCTAACCTGGTGCAGAATAGCAAATAAATAATAAGAAACAAACAACTTGTAAAAAACAGTCCAGATTAGCAGCAGGTACAGTATAAAATCAAAAACAGTTCTTGTTTAGGAAAATGATCATATCTGCCTTCTCAGGCAGGATGCGTGAACGTTCTGAACAGATAGTATCTCCTGCTGTGGAGAAAACACGTTCGCTGGTTGTAGAAGAAGCTTGAACGCATAAATACGAGAAAGCTAGATTTGACAGCAAAGGATAAGTATTTTGTTGGTTCCACCACTATGCAGCAGGGTCCTCAGACATAAGGACCGGTGGAACTTCCTGGTATATCTGCAGCTCTCTCTCCACTCGTTTCTTGATGGACGTGGAGCTCTGCTGTGACACTATGTTCTGTGCCTCTTCCTCAGCGAACAACTCCTCCAGTGGAGTCTTCCTGGGCAGTTTGCAGGGAGGCTGTTGCTAAAAAACAAAACAAAAGGTTCATCAGTATTATCACTAAAAAAAGGGAAAACCTCCATTAAAAGCATGATCATTATTTAAATTGAAAACCTATATAATATCAGCTATATCGTACACTTACACTCTCCTGCTCATCCTCATTCTCAGACTGCATGGTGTCCCCATCAGCTCCACCGTCTTCCTTGGTTGACTACAAAGAATTTAATTAGCATTTAGATCTTAGATTTTAATAGCTGAAAAAGGACAGTTGTGCATTTCACCTGTTCAATCAGATTTCTCTGGATCTGGTCCCAGATGGTGTCATTATCCAATTTATGTTTAAAGCGTGGATCCAACGCAGTGGCCACTTGGAGAAAGTTCCTGATCTCATCATTCTGCAAAACACATGTTCTTTAAATGTTTCAACAAGCCACAGGATATTTCTATTCTAGAACAATTTCTTTCCAGGTGCCCTGCCTCAGTAAATTACCTGGTAGCGCTTGGATAGGTTTGCCCAAACCTGTTTTTTAAGGTTTGACACAAAGACTGTGTCTCCCTCTTTTACAGCCAAGTGTGCCTCAAGCTTTTTGAGGATAGGCAGAATCTGTCCGCATGTGGGACTCTTTTCGGAGGACACACAGAGTGTTGAGGTGTAGAACACCTTCATCAAGTTGAGGAAATCTTCAGCTTTCCTAAAATCCTCCTCAGTTAGCCGAGCAAGTCTGTAAAATAATTAAGAACATCTAGATTGGAGATATAAATATTCTCTTTTTTTTTTAACAAAACACCTAACATATGTATTCCCTACATTAGCACATTCACTCTAATACTGTTCTTTGAATTCATATTTTGTGTGTACTGATATTTTTTGTCTAAACTTGTCTTAGACAAGTTTAGACAAAAAATACCAGTACACACAAAATACGAATTCTGTCTATCTATCTCTACCTGTCCCTATCCATATTTTTTCTCAGCCGTTGATCCAAGCTGGCTGCTTGAATTGCAGGGTACTGCTCTGTGAATCTCTCCAGCATTAGATACAGAGAGTTCCATCGTGTTCTCACATCTAGTATGAGTGAGTGTCGGGGCAGCTCTGACAAAAACAAGAACATCAATTTTAAGTCATATAACAGATGCTTTTCATCCTAGGAGACAAACAATACTTTTGTAAAATTGGATTCTGCAGAGCTGATAAATAATAATAAGATAGATCAGACATATAAAGTCATTACGTGTCAATGCACAACAGTTAAATAAAGTGAACTTTGTGTGTCTTACGTAGAAGTTGTTGCTTCTCTTGGAGAACCACCTTGGCCATTGAGCACCTCTTCATCCACACAACAATGGTTCGGACCTTGGCCACCCACTGACTCACTGAATTTAGGGAGTATAGACTTTGTGCTGCTAAATTAAGTGTGTGGGCGAAACAGCACAGTTTTACAAATCGCATGTGCTTAATAGCCACATCCATGTTGGCAGCATTATCTACAGTGACTGCTACAATTTTATCAGATATGCCAAACTCTGACAAAACATCACTAATTTCCTCTGCAACAACACAACCGGTCTGTGCTTTGTACACAGCCTTTGTTTTTAGCACTTTTTGCTGCATTTTGCCCTCTGCTATGTAATGTGCTGTGATGGTGAGGTAGTGGTCCTGTGTGATGCTACTCCAGCCATCACATGTGAGTGCAACAGCGCTGACTTCACTGAGCTCTGTAATAACATTAGACTTCTCAACCTTGTACCACGATGGGATTAATGTGTTTGACAGGTAGTCCCTGGAAGGTGGTGTGTATTTGGGATTTAGAGTTTTCACCATGTCCCTGCACACATAAACAAACATGTAATGTTGCTGTTACTGTTTAGGGGAGAGTTTCCCAAAACGATAGTTGCTAACTAAGTTAGCAATTTCCCATTGCCTGGCAACTATGCTTTTGGGAAACACACCGTAGCTCAGTATCAATAAGCTTAGCTCTATCGTTATTGCTTAACTAACCTAAATGTTGGTGATTCCACCTCTGAAAAGGGATGCAGCCTTTTCACGATGTGTGCAGTGACCTTTCTGTGGCACTCTTCTTTTTGTTGCACCGACATCTTCCCCCTTGCCGCTATGGTGAACGGATTAGACTCAGCACATCGCGGAGTCGTGGAGTCATGGCTAACGTTCGCGATCTCAGGTCGTAAATTGTCTATGAAAAATACGTGGGATAATTTGTTAGCTGCCTCAATGTTGGCGCAAGATGTATTATTTATTGTAAATGTATTGTTTTACTTACCGGATTCGGACTGCAGTGCAGTCACTGCGGTGCCAGGCTGGGGGTCAGAGCCAGAGGAAGAGGCAGCGGAGGACGGTCGGCGCAGCGCGTCAAAGACGGGGCACACATTTATTTGTACTCCATGCAATCGGAGGTGCTTTATCATGTTCGTCGTGCACCCTCCGATGCACGAAACATTCTTGTCACAAATGTTACATTTTGCCGAGATTTCGTTATTTTTAGAAAAGTGAAGCCACACTTTGGACCGCCGACGCAAGCTATTCATGTTCGATTCGCGCGGTTATGCCAACACTTCCGGTGGACGCTTCTTCGTTGGTGTTCAGCAGTTTCTTCTTCCGGTCGGCGGACTGTGAATATCGAAACTAGGAATCGAAATTTAAACTTTTGAACGATTCCGGGAAAATCGAAAAGTTAGTCCCGGTTCCAATCGATACTCGATACTCGATACCCAACCCTATTGACCATAGACTCGCAGCTTTTCAACACGCGTGTTTTTTTCCCGCTTGGCACGCCCACCGGACGTCCGGACGGCAGCATCGACGATTCCATTTTTTAATTCGATCGATTCGAATTTTTTTTTTATTTCGATCGATTTCGATTTAAGATCGAAATCGTGACACCCCTAATCCCATGACACAGCCACAAGCTATTATAAGTCCATCACTTTTTGTCGTTTTATTGCCGTAACATGATTTGCTTTAGTCATCTTTGTTCTGTCCGAACTTGGCGTGGCGTAATTTAATTTATTTTTCCATTTTTTCTTTTTCTTAGAAAAACAATCCAAAAGGAGGGTGAAGAAAGACATCAGCTCATTCATCCAACGAACATGGAAGACTATAAAGGTTTCCGCTCTTTGTTACGGGGACGACACAGTGGACCCAGATCCAGCAGATCTACAGCCACGAATATCTGTCCTCTCCTGGGAGCTAACCGACCCAGGTCCATCTCACTGCGAGATCAGTTCTGACCCGTTACCCTTCTCAGGTCCATCTCACTGCGAGAGCACATCTGACCCGTTACCCTTCTCAGGTCCATCTCACTGCGAGAGCACATCTGACCCGTTACCCTTCTCAGGTCCATCTCACTGCGAGATGAGTGTTGACACGTTACCCTTCTCAGGTCCATCTTACTGCGGTTCCCAGTCAGATTCACTCAGCCTCGATTCATCGCTTGATCCAAGTCTATCCGATCTTCTCTCAGAGTTATCGGTTATCCTGGGACCGTCCAGTCACGACGTTACGCCTGTTCCCAGTTCATCCAGTCTCAAGCTGGCCGATCCTGAGCCCAAACCCGTCCCGGGAGCATCTGGTTTATGGTCAGCTACAGGTGCGTCTACTGTCATTCATTCACATTTGTACCTAGATAGTAAGTATTTATGCTACTGGATTCTGATGGTTCTAGTTTTTTTGAGCCACGTTATGTAGGAATCATAATCTGATCTTTTGCATGTGTTTTTTCAGGAGAGTTGTCCTCCTTTTATGAAGTGAAAGCAGTGCTGGGAACGGGAGGCTTTGGCACGGTGTGTGAAGGGACGCGTAGATGTGATGGCCAGAAGGTAATCTACTCTTGCTTTGATCACTAAACATCTGGTTTCTTGTTTCTTTTTTGGAAAAGTAACATATAGATCATTGCTGATTATTTTGATCTGAAGAAACTGTTTGTTTTCTTGCAGGTTGCTATCAAATTTCGACCTAAGAAGTACTGGGACAAGTTTACTAATCTGGTAAGTTGGCAAGACTTGCATGTGTCTTTACATTCATTCATTAGTGGTGCAACGGATCACACAATTTATACATATATATAATATATACATCAAAAACTACTAGCCTAACTGATCAAGTTTGAACATTATTAAAAACAAGTGAACAATCAGTAATAAAATAAGAACAAATACACAAATTACAAGCAGAGAAATACTAAATAACAAAGTTACAAAGTCTAACAGTAGTATTCAGGTACAGAAATTAATAATTAAGCCTAAATGTAAACTAACACTATTTGTTCACTTTAGAAATGAAATATAGTTTCATCTTTGTTAAAGCTGTATTTTGTTTTTTTATTAACATTAATGACACAGACGACAGCAGGAATATTAGGCTGATGTCACTTTAAGACAAATATCCAAATATGTTTCTTTTTCAACTGTTCACTCATGGCAGAAACGAGAGAATACTTGCCGAGACGGGTATTGAGACATCATTTTGTGTGTATGTGTCCATTCAAGGGCAAGGAAACGCGAAAGAGGAATCAATTCTCTCTCTTTCACAGATAACGCGCGAGTCCAGATTTTCGATTCTTCTTCCGCGTTTAAAATTGTTTGAATATGTAAATTGCCAAGACAAAACGCATCCAAATGATAAACTTTCACTCTATGATGGTTAAATGTAGCAGTTAATCCGTGAATCACATGCGTGCCGAACCGTGGGGCCTGATCCGTCGCACCTCTAGCATTCATGCATCTTTGAACACGTATTTGGGTCAGAAAATCGAATGTTTTGATGATATAATTTGTAATGGAAAAATAGAATTAAAATGCCAAATTGAAGTGGTCTCAGACTTGTAGACTCTGCTGTTTCAATGTAAAAGTGAAAAGTCCCAGCTGATCTTTAGTCAAACTTGTGTCTCCAGCCAGGATCCACCAAACCTCTGCTTATGGAAGTGGCTGTGAATCTGCTGATGCGCAAACCTCCGAAAAGCCCACACATCGTGCAAATGTTGGATTGGTTCGCTGAGCCGGAACAGTTCGTCCTAATAATGGAGTATCCGCATCCGTGCGAGACCTTGCTCAAATTCACCCAGCGCAACGGAGGTTCCCTGGATGAAGCCGTGGCACGGGGGTTAATGCGCCAGGCGGTGCTTGCAGCCAAACACTGCGTCGACCAGGGCGTCTTCCACAAAGACATCAAGGCCGACAACATCCTGGTCAACACAGAGACGCTGCAGCTCGCATTCATCGACTTCAGCTGTTGTGAACTTTTTAAGACCTGGAAAGGTGAGTTAACCATTAGATATTGTACATTATTCAAGCTTATTGTTCCAGGGTTCGTACAAAGTGCTTGAATTTGACTTTTTGAAATTGAAGTCCCGGAAAAACTTTGAAAACAACCATATTTTTAAAAGGTACTTTAAAAGTGCTTGAATTATTGAAAGAGGAATATATGTGAAATTAGTGTTTAATTTTATTGATAAAACAATCTTTTCACGCAAAAGTAACGCTGGAGCCCGTCTGATATAGATATAGCCTAGATATTGTTCATAAATATCCAAGTATATGATACAGCTTTCATTCTTCAGGTCAATCATATATTCGTGAGGAAAAAAATCAGTTTGAATAAGAAAGTGATATCTTTGTCATAATATCCTGTCAATGGTTAAAGTTTCCACTCTTATTGCTTCTGCTGCACTTTATTTGTACCATTTTGTTTTGTTAGTTTATTTATCTATTTACCTTTTTTAGCATTTGAAAGATAATAAAGATATTATTTAACAAGTGAGATCTCTGATTGTAGTCCTGTAAAACCAAAAAAAGTAGTGCTTAAAGTCTTGAAAGTCCTGGAATTTTATCTTACAGCGTCTGCACGAACCCTGTTGTTCCCACAATAGCATGTGTTGGATTGGATACAATTATTGGTTTTATAGGTTTGCTCAAATGTTTTTCCAAAAGTATACTAATGGCTCACTGATGCAAATGAAATGATCTCTTTCTCCCAACTCAGGTCGTGATTGGGCGGTGAAATCGACGGTCTGGTCTCTGGGAAGAGTGCTTTTAGAGATAGCCAGCGGATCCCAGCCCTTGATTAATCTTCAATCCGGGAAACTTGATCCACTGTGTCCAACTTTATCCAAAGGTGAGATCACAATAACACTGTTAAACACACACAAAATCAGGGAGTTAGTCAACTAAATATAAAAGGGGAGAACTGATGAAACACCTACAAATGATCAATGGATATCAACTGTATTGATGACAAACTGACAAAGAAGGTTGTCCTTGTTTGTTTAATGTTGAATACAGTACTAAATACTTTACAGTAGGGCTGTCAAAATGGCTGAAAAGCTAAATTCAAATTTTTCTTAAATATTAGCAAAATTTGAATTATATTCGAATTCTAAAGGCAATACTTAGAGGACAAAAGTACTGTATTGTCGTGCAAGCGAGCGCAATAAGCAGATATAAACCAAATCAAGCATCGCATCTTTTATTGAAACATTCACTTTTTAAAGTGCATTAACTTTTCAAACAATTGTTCTTACATAAAATATAATTTCCTCAATGTGCATGCAAGGAAAATTAGGTTACAATAGTGCATAAAACTGTGTAAGTGCATCAGTAACCTGAGAAAACACACTTGAGCACACAGCGTTTTGTTTTTACAGTTTTACATTCGAATGTGCTTTTTTTTAATCAACGAAATTCTGAATTTTATTTGACAGCCCTACTATGCACTTTAGAAGCTATTTTCATACTTGACAACATTCATCGTCATAAAGAAGAGTGTACATGACTAACCAGCTCTTTCCTCTTTGAAAACTCATACAGAATGCTCTGATCTGATAAAGCAGTGTCTGGACAATTATCAAAGCAAGAGACCAACGCTAGAGCAGATGTTAGAGCATGCGTGGTTCGAGCAGGACTGAAGGAAGAGGTCAGGTAGGCAGTGTGAGGGATGGCAGATAACAGGTAACTACATTAGACCCTGGAAATCAGACCATGGACCATCATGCACCTTCGATTCTTCATTACAGTGACCTAAAAATATGTACTTTATGCATTTAATATGTGCAATTTTAGTCCAGGATACTGTTGTTACAGCGAGGAAGGGAAGGAGGGTGAAGCAGGCGTCCTCATGAAACTTATTATTAACCAAGGCAATCCAAAATCATGGCGCGTTAAGGAAATCATAACCGCCTTACACGTTATAGTAGCGATAGTGTGTTAGTGAGGCCAGCAGGGGGCGCTGCTCACCCTGGGGTCTGTTTGGGTCCTAACACTAGTGTAGTGATGGGGACACTTACTGTCAAAGAGCAGGTCCTTCGGATGAGACGATAAACCGAGGTCCTGACTCTCTGAGGTCTTTAAAAATCCCTGGATGTCCTTCGAAAAGAGTAGGGGTCTAACCCCGGCGCCCTCATCATCCCCATATACACTGATTGGTGTAACCCCGGCGCCCTCATCATCCCCATATACACTGATTGGTGTAACCCCGGCGCCCTCATCATCCCCATATACACTGATTGGTGTAACCCCGGCGCCCTCACCATCCCCATATACACTGATTGGTGTAACCCCGGCGTCCTCACCATGCCCATATACACTGATTGGTGTAACCCCGGCGTTCTCATCATCCCCATATACACTGATTGGTGTAACCCCGGCGTTCTCATCATCCCCATATACACTGATTGGTGTAACCCCGGCGTCCTCATCATCCCCATATACACTGATTGGTGTAACCCCGGCGTCCTCATCATCCCCATATACACTGATTGGTGTAACCTCGGCGTCCTCATTATGGGATACACTGATTGGCTTCATCACGCTGTGTCCTCTCCACCAATACGCTGGTGTGTTGTGGGCGTTCTGGCACAATATCGCTGCAAACTACAGAGGCAGGGCTATACAAGAAACTAAACATGAAACAGGTGGTGAACATAATCAGTAACCATGGAAACAAACAAGACCTAATGAAAAACCGGAGCTGTGTTTGAAATCGCCCCCTATACTCTCGTTCACTGTTCCCTACATTACTACACTAATATAGTGCACTTGAAGGAGTGAGCGAATTCTTTTGGATAGTTTGTGGTTTTTCATTAGAGAACTAATGACACAAGTCATTCAAGATTTTAATGTTATGGGACATTACTGTCCACCAGATCTGCTTTAGATGCACTACTGAGAGTCTGTCACTTAAAATATTATCTTAATTATCTTATTCACTAACCTGAGACGACTCACACGCTAGACCAGCAATTCGTTATTTTAAAACAGCCCAAATTTGAATAAATTAAACATTAATACAATATATTAATAATTATAAAATGACATTCTTATTGTATTATTGTTGCAATGGCTCATTCTTTTCTACTGTGTGTTAACTATTAGCAGAAGCTTTATGCAGGGCAAGTTTATTTATATAGCACATTTCATACACTATTTTAATTCCTTTCTGTGTAAAGCACTTTGAATTAACATAATCACAAAATAAAAGCAAGGAAAATTAAAACAGTTATAAAAGGAATTAAAGCTGCAAGCAGAGATGAAAAGGGCCTTCGCACCCGTGCCACCGCCACCCGGCGGCTTTAGGAAAACAGAGCACGGTTACGGATAGCGTAATTTGTAATTCTTTAAATATTTACTTTTAATATGTTATTTGAAGTGTGATTGGCTGAGACATACAGAAAATTGTTTTATAATTTTCTAATTTAAACCACTCAGTGTTAGATCTGAGGTTGCGTTGTCGAGGTAAGCTGTGTTTTTAATTTCGCTAAGATAAGTATTATTTTGTAAATGTATAGATTAAGTATAAGCGTAAATACAGTTTATAGTTGATGGAGTACTGTGTTCTTTGTCAGATAATTGCTGATTTTCCCCAAGCAAATTTGCTACAATAAATGATGAAGATGTGGAGGCGGTGCGACTGAATTTTCAACTGTCAACCGTAAGTAGGCTAACAAATGTGGTTAATGTAATTTATGAATAATCGTAGCTAATCACCAAGGCAACGACTGACACGTTTGTATTACATTTCAAGGAGCGGCTGCGATCAGCGCTGTCACTTTACGTTCGAAAATCGATTCCACAATCGACCGGACCGAAAATAGGGAATCGATTGTAATGGCCTTTTTTTTTTTTTTTTACCAAAAATGTGTTTTAGGTGGACAGATCTATACAGCACACAGAACATGTAGGATGCTGGAAAATAACAATGTGTTTTCTGTTAACCAAATGCTTTTTAATATTCGCTATTACTTCAATGCAAGTGAACAAGCGCGCCGTTATCTGTTGTGTAGTGACGTGTGTGTGTGTTCAAGTAAGCCAGAAATGAGCAGATTCAGCGCAATACGCTGTATTTAATTTAATTTCATTTATTTATTTCATTTATTTATTTATAAAGCACAATTAAAACAACATGGTGTTGACCAATGTGCTGTACAAAACACACAATAAAATTACATAATAAAATGTGTTTTCAGACAATACAACAACTAACAAATATCTGTAAAGAGCCTCCAAATAACCTACCAAGTTAACCTACTGATCCAAACGCTAATTCTAGTAAATGCAATTTTAAATTTCGTTTAAAATAACTTAGAGAGGGTGCAAGTCTATAAGGTGTAAAGGTAAATTATTCCAGCGCTTTGGAGCTGCCACTGCGAAAGCCCGATCACCACTCAATTTTAATCTAGTCCTTGGAATGTCTAGGATCATCTGATTTGCTGATCTGAGAGACCTAGAAGGTTTATGCATATGAAGGAGATGCTCAAGATATGGTGGGGCTAAATTATGTAATGCTTTATATACAAATATCAATAATTTAAAATCAATTCTGAACTGCACTGGCAACCAATTAAGTGAGGCTAAAATCGGAGTCACATGCTGCTTTTTACGAGTCCTTGTTAAAAGTCTAGCAGACGCATTCATGACCAATTGAAGGCGATTCAACAGTACTTGGCTGACACCTACATACAACGAGTTACAGTAATCCAGTCGTACAGAGATAAAAGCATGAATAATCTTCTCAAAATCACTTGTGGACAAAAACGGTTTCACCTTTGCTATTGATCTTAAATGAAAAAAGCAAGATTTTACTACAGAATTAATCTGTTTGTCAAATTTCAAAGAACTGTCAAATTGGACACCAAGGTTTTTCACTGTATATTTACAAAAAGGGGTTAGCTCGCCCAGGTCAAAATAATTTTTTGTGTCAGGAGTCCCGAACCAAATTACTTCTGTTTTACTTTCATTCAGATGCAGAAAATTATCTGACATCAAAGATTTAACTTCATGTAAACATCTAATTAGTGACTCGAAATATTTTTTGTCCTGTTTCCGCAATGGTAAATACAGCTGAGTATCATCCGCGTAACAATGAAAGGATACTCCATGCTTAAGAAAAATAGAACCTAAGGGTAGCATATATAACGAAAACAAAATTGGGCCCAGAATAGATCCTTGGGGAACCCCACTAGACAGTGGGGCCACTTTTGATTGATGTTGACCAAAATTAACAGAAAACGTCCTATTAGACAAATAGGATCTGAACCAATCTAGTGCCATGCCCTTAATTCCCACGTTTTGTTCCAGGCGGGAGACTAGGATATTATGATCAATAGTATCAAACGCTGAACTAATATCCAGCAAGACTAAAACTACAGAGCTACCAGAATCAATTGCAATGAAAATATCATTTAGAACTTTCAACAAAGCCGTCTCTGTACTATGGTTCGATCTAAATCCCGACTGAAATTTTTCAAAAGTCTCATTTTGATCTAGAAAAGTCTGCAGTTGGTTTAATGCGACTTTTTCAAGAAGTTTAGATAAAAATGGTATTTTCGAAATAGGCCTATAATTAGATAAGACATTTGGGTCCAAATTCATTTTTTTTCAAAAGAGGCTGTACAACAGCATGCTTAAAGTCCATTGGGACTACTGCAGTTTGGAAACTTCTATTGATTATAGTCAAAATACTGGGTCCAATAATATCAAAAGCATGCTTAACTAATCTAGATGGAATAACATCACTGCCACAATTAGTAGGTTTCAACTGCCCAACTAGCTCAGTCAGAGAAACAAAATAAATAGGTAAAAATCGATCAAACACCGCAGAGGAGAAACAAGAAGGAACTGTGAAATCATATGAAAAAGATACAACTTGTGTTCTAATGTCATTAGTTTTCTGTACAAAGAATCTGAGCAGATCTTCACATGTAATGGTGGACATAGTAGGACATGTAGTAGTAGGATTTAGCACTGAATTGATAGTATTGAATAAAATATTAGGAGTGTTATGATACCTTAAGATTAAATCAGCAAAATATTTTCTCTTAGATGACTTAACTGCATCCTGATAGGCAGTTAAAGACTCACGCAGTATATCATATGATACCTGTAACTTGTCCCTCTTCCACCTACGCTCAGCTTTTCTACAAGCACGCCTTAGGCCCCGAGTACCCTCGTTCAGCCAAGGTTCTGGTTTGGTCTTAACGCTCTTAACCCTCAGAGGAGCAATTGAATTTAGGATAGAAGAACATACAGAATTAAAATTATCAAGTGACACATTCACATCTAAATACAAAGGGCTCTCCAAATTAAGATTAATATCAGATTCAACAAATGCATCCTTAAACTGCTCAATAGTGACTGCATTTAAGTTCCGGACCTGGCGACTTGGTAATGAGGTATTACGAATGACACAAGGGAGCGTTATAGTACAAGTAACAGGCAAATGATCAGAAAGAGCCAGATTATGAATTTTAACATTCCCAACAGAGAGATCATGGGTTAATATTAAGTCCAAGGTATGTCCATGAACATGAGTGGATCCAGAGACATGTTGTGTGAGGTTAAAAGAGTCAATCATATCCAAAAAGTCTTTTGCCAGCGCATTGGAAGAACAACACACATGCACATTGAAATCTCCCACAATTAAGAATGAATCATATTTTAAACAAATCTCACCTACAAAGTCTGAAAACTCCTGTAAAAAGTCCTTGTTATATTTAGGAGGTCGATATATGATTGCACAAACAATTGGTTCTGTAGTGTTTAGTTGAAACAATTGCAGTTCAAAACTGGTAAACACTCTGTTGTGCAAAAGACGACAATTAAAAGAGTTCTTAAAAATAGACGCTACACCACCTCCACGACCAGAAGACCGAGGGGTATTCAGAAAACCACAATTTGGAGGGAGTAACTCCGAAAATGGCGTTAAGTCACCAGAATTTACCCAAGTCTCTGTCAGGCATAAAATATCCAGACTCTGAGTTTAAAAAAAGTCACTTAAAATAAATGTTTTGTTTGTGAGAGATCGCACATTTATTAGAGCAAACCTTAGTTCAGTAGAGACTTCCGTTACATCCAAATCGCGACGCAGAGATCGAAGATCCTGTGAAGTCACTCTCCGTCTGCGAAGCACAGCAGGCCGGCGCAGCGGGAGCTGATCAACGAAGTCCGAAACAGACGTAATCCACTGGTACGGCGTCTCCATAGAACGGACGGCGACACAATAGGCTTTCTTTTTAATTAAATCACATAAGGGTGAATATGGTTGAACCGACTGAGTCTTTAGGCTTGCCTTCAGTTTTACCAAAAGGCCGCCTCGAATTCCGCGTCTTCTACGACGCTTTCTCCGATAAGGTAAACAGTATAATCGACAAAGAGACTTCGGGAATGGACACCGAAAAGGAGGGCGATGAGTGTCGCATCCTGGTATGACGGTGTGTAGTCCTCCCATCGAAGATTTTATGTCGATTAAAGTTTGACGATCGTAGGTTAACACAGCTGGTTGGCTCATAACATTAGAACGTACAACAGAAAACGAAACGAAAACAAATACACCAAGGAACAGACGGCATGCCACATACACCGGCGCCATCTTTTTAATATATCATGAGGACTCACAAGTTGCGTATTTGCGCTAAATCCGCGCAGATTTGGCTTACACGAACTTCCCCAGCAAAGTGAGTAAACATAGAAACACACCGTCAGTGATTTGACAGCGTTACTCGCCAAAGTTCATGTTTACCCGCATTTGGCGAGTCGAGGGTGTTAATCTCAATCCCTGAATGTTGCGCTACTGTTTGTCATTGTGCTGAAACTTCATGCCAATAAATCATCAGAAATATTGCTGACTTGTGCGTCTCAAGCGCCCTCTTTACGCTCGTCCTAACGCCTGTTAGGTGTCCGTGGATTTGCCTATATTTGGTGTTGAAAATGGAAACGTCTTTAGAAATGGAAAATCGATAGCCTATCTAATTATGATAATAGTCATTTAAATTAAAAATATCTAAATAATATCATGTTATATATATAGTCCTATATGATCCGAAGTAACTAGTAACTACTACTTGAGCAGTTTTTTCATTGGATATTTTTTACTCTTACTCTAGTAACTATTAAGATTATTACTTGTCCTTTTACTTGAGTACAGTTTGTGGATACTCTACCCTCCTCTGGTGTCCACTCATGTGTTCTTCATGTGTTGATGGTTGTATTTGCAGTGTGTAGAGGCAACCGGGCAATGCTCTTCAGCAGCTCGAGGTCGCCCAGGCATCGTTTGTGTGTGACGGTAAGTAGTATTTAGTATGTTGCCAAAGACATGACTGTCATGGTGTATATATGTCAATATGTATATATAATTTCTGTTGGCTGGAATACAGTTAAGTGGTCAAACCACTGATCTATGATAGAGAACTAGATTGGTTATGATGTATGACATGATGTTATGACTGTCATCCGAGTGTGGAAATTCACATTCACACAGATCAGACTCGGTATGAATACTGAAGTAACTGAGTTTTGAGGTCACGCTATTAGTTTTCAAATTATGTGAGATTTTAAATTATAGTTGTCTTTAATCCGCTATTTTACCGACATCTAGGTTAATCATGTCATGTGTTGTGTTATTTCATCACAGTTTAAGAAGAAGAATATTACTGGGTATACAGGTGAAACATTAGAATATCGTGCAAAAGTTCATGTATTTCAGCAATTCAAATTAAAGGTGAAACTAATATATTAAAGTCCCCGTGAACCGGAAGTTGCAAACGACTATTCTCCAGTGTTGTGACGTATTTCCGAGAGAAACGGAATACTAAATGAGGCAAAATAGTGGGCGTGGCTTTTTTTCCAACTAGCACCTGATTGGATCTAGAAAAGTAGGTGTTTTCATTCAGCCTGTCTACTGTCAGTTGGAGGGGCGTGGTTACGGATGTTAAGCAGACGCCCAAACCGTAAAGCCTACGTCATCAGGGAAGGTCCTCCAATGCAGAGGGGAGGGGAAATTTCAGATTTTGATTAAAGATTACGAAGCCAAAAATTTTTTTTGTGTGGATTGACTTGCATGGATGAATTGTTCACCACAAAACGATCAATTTAGGCAAACAAAGTAAGTATGGTCAATTTTGAATTCATGGGGACTTTAAGTAAATATAACTATATACAAATGCATGATTATACTTTTCAGAGGGCCGACATTTCTGTATTTAAAATCCTTTTTTTATTGATTTCATGTAATATTCTAATTTTCTGAGATTTTGAATTTGGGGTTTCCATAAACGTAAGACATAATCATCAAAATTATAACTTTTGCACGATATGTTTTTACAAAAAATAATAATAATAAAATAAAAATGCTACGTTAAAAGTTAAATCCCTGTAAAAAAAAATCCTGTAAATTTGATATTTATTTATACAAAAAAATGCTGTTGTTTTAATAGAAAAATCTGTCAGCTGTGGTTAAAAAAACACATTAAAAAAGTAAACAACTTTACAGTTTTAAACTGTAGAAAACTCATCTGTTACAATCTCAACTGAAAAGTGAACTTGCTTCTTTATCTTGAAGAACTGAACATAGGAGCTGAAACAAACCTTCAAGATGGAAGAGTTTCAGACGTCACACCACTCATAATCTGTTCCTGAATCAGTGTAAGGACTTTTGGGTTCACGTGAAGACCGGATGTTTGTCCTCTCCACTTTAGTGCCCTTCTCTGGGTTGATGGAGGAAAGAAAACACCTTGAGAAAGAAGAAAAACAGGCAACTGTATCAATTATAAAATAGCTTCATTAACAGAAACAACTTCACAATCTGCTTCATTCAAGCTATAACTAATTAAATATTTGAAGTGTTAAAGGGGTCATGAATTGAGAAATGACATGCAAGAGGTCATTGTACTACAAAAATATCCTGCAAGCTTCAGAACTCAAAACACCCTTTCAAAAACAGCTTTTATTGATTCCAAGTTCAGAAAAGGACTCGTTGCGGATTTTGTCACATTATGATGTAATAGTGCGATGAAAGACCGCCTCTGCAGAATCAAATCAACGCCCACTTCTACATCATCGTGTCTTTGGCCCCGCCCACTGGCGCGTGAGATGAGAAGAGAGATACAGGATTAAAAATATCATCAACTTCCAAAGGATATCATTTACTTTCAACCATGTGAATGTCTCAGTAAAGCATCATTGGTTTGTTCGGTTCATTTCACTGTGGATTCTTTGGCAAATCAGTCGCAATTTCGGCGCAGAGGTTTAGCAAACAGAGGACCATAATGCCACAACATGCAAGGAACCGTGTTTATTGTAATGCCTGATCTGCGAACAGTGATTTCTGATTTGTAATGATTCATGATAGATCAAAATCGTTTATTGCCGTTTATGCGTCAGTAAATCAAGCCAGTGACGAAATGGTCAACTTCCCACAAATAACATAAAAAGGCGATTAAAGCTGCGTCAAAACTGTGCATGCATGTATTTGTTATATGTGTGTCATGTCTCTGGAATCAAATATTCTGCTGTGTGAGATCACAATATAAGGCACAAATAAATGTGAGCACTGCATTTGTACTAGAATATAGGCACTAATTTTGTCTTAATTTGTAAAGTAAAACTGTTGCAATTAATTCATTTTCACAACTAACAGAAAGTTAAACATTGTGTTTACTTTTTCAGTTGCAAGTTTTTGAAACAGAAACTCAGAATGGTTGAAGAGTTGATTGATAATACAAAACTCAATGACGGTTGAATAATCTTTGAACTAAAGCATGTAGTTATCTGCATGTCTCATCCATGAAGTTGCAACAACAGAGAACAAGCCAATACGGGTTCTGAGAACCAGAAGCTGACTGAGCTTTATTAATATCCCTGGGATAATATTAATTTTTTTTACAAAAAAGGTCAAATTCAACTTCACTACTATCTACTATAAGTGCAAATTAACTGTATGTGGTTGTGTTGTAGGCACTAAAAGTCCAGTCCATTATAGTCAAACTCATTTTTATGTTGAAATAATGAAGATTTCTGTGCCACCCCTAAGAAAAACTCCCGACTGTATGGAAATGTATCTTACCCGTGTCTCTCTGTTAACAAGACAATGTATTGATGGCTTTGTGCTCTTAAAGCACATCATTTCATTTGGATTTTTGTATTAAGCCAGCATGATCCATCTGTAACATTAAAGGAATAATAATATACTCAAATGTAGTTCCAAACTCATACGACTTAATTTTGCTGAACACAAAACACTCTTTAATGCTTAAAAAAGCACCCATAAAAATAAAGTGTTAAAACGAAGTAGTTTATGTGACTTGAGTGCCAAGGCACACAATCACTTTGAATTATAAACAGTTTAACTTGCACAATATAGACAGTTTAAGTATAATTAGCAAAGAGTTATTTTCAAATTAAATAGATGAAAACAGCACTTAAAGGATTAGTTCACCTCAAAATGAAAATGTCCTGATAATTTACTCTCCCCAGTGCCATCCAAGATGTTCATGTCATTGGCCCTGTCCCAAATGGCACACTCCGGACTTGTGGACTTCCTCAGAGTCCACACTTCGTTGACGTCATGTAGTGCAGACCTATAGGGCCCTTAGCGTGAGTCCCCGAGAGCGCATTGAGAGGTATTTTTGGGACAGACTCGATCGTCACGCCGGAAACAGGAAGACGGTCTGGTTGTTGTTATGGACAGGAGCTGCAGGTTTGGGGAAATATGCTGCCTATTGTTGTTGCCGGACATTCTGTTCTATTTATTTAATGAATCATAATGGGATCGTATTATTCAGCTCGCTATTAGCCTATGTTTGAGACATCAACCACTGGTCGATGATCATAATGTTTGTATAACCTTGTCATAAAAACCGTAATGATAATTACACTCAGCCATGTTAACAATTGTCCGTGAGCGAAATCTTCTCCCATCCGTTGTCTGATTGGCCTTTCGCAAGGATTCCTGGGTAGTTAAAGTGCGTGGAGCCTGCATCTATGCGGGCTTCGCGGAAGACGGCTTCAAGGGTACACAGGGGGCGCTGCTGAGCACACTTCAGAGCGTTAACATGCTAAATGGGACGGCCTACGGACTCGTAGACTCGGCGAGCACGCGCAATTTAAGTCCACGAGACCGAAAGTCCGCATGAAGTGCGCCATTTGGGACAGGGCTTTTCTTTCTTCAGTGGAAAAGAAATTAAGTTTTTTGAGGAAAACATTTCAGGATTTCTCTCCACACAATGGACTTCAGTTGCAACCAATGTTTTCCAAATCAATGCAGTTTCAAAGGGCTATGAAGAGCTTGAAACGGCTCTGCACGTTCCCAGCTGAGGAATAGGGTCTTATCTAGCGAAACGATCGGCCATTGTAAAAAAAAACAAAAAAACATTTATATACTTTTTAACTACAATTGTTCATCTTGTGCTGGTCGGCGACGTGCCAGGCATTACGTCATCACGTTGGAAACGAACGTTCGTTTCGCTAGATAAGACCCTATTCCTCAGCTGGGAACGTGCAGAGCCCTTTGAAGCATTTTAAAGGTCCAGTGTGTAAGTTTTAGCGGCATCTAGTGGTGAGGTTGTGAATTGCACCCAACAGAAGTTACAGCGGCCGACAGGAAGTGACGTCGTCGTCTGAGACAGCAGAGAGTAGCCAGTTAAGCAATGAGGATTCTTTACAAGGATAAATGAAGAAATTTTATTTACTTAATTATTCAGTAAAACGTTAATGCGAATATTATTGTGACTTGTTCATCATTGTGTCAGTGTTTTATTCGCTGACTTTAGCAGCTTCTGATCATGAAGAACAACATAGTGACGAAACGTGTTTGTCCGCTCAGGGCCACCGTAGAAACATGTCGCTGTAAGCGGACCCACGGTGTGTGTAGAGAGAAATGCTCATTCTAAGCTAATAAAAACATAACGGTTCGTTATGTAATGTCTTTATACACCACTGAAAACATAGTTATGTATATGATATTGCATTTCTGTCAACAGATCCTCCTAAATATTACACAATGCACCTTTAAATCCAATATAGCGACCAAAACAAACCATTCAAGCTTCGTGATATCATGGTCACGAGACATGAACCAATGACTGATATTACCATTTTAAATTTGGGCCGTTTATAATGGTTTAATTTTTAACAATATGATGTTACAAAATATTGTAAATGAGGTAAAAAATAAAATAAAAAGTACTTTCGGAGATTTCCATTAAAATCAACATCCTCGTCGGCTCCGAAAAATCTCTCTCGGGGAAAAGTTTAGCAGCGCACAACACATAGATATCGTTCTAAAACAAAATGATGTTTTAAAATACATGTTGTAAATGGGGTAAAACACTCACTTCTGGTGATTCCCTGCTGAAGCCGGTGAAGAAGTGGCGTCACCTCAACTGCAGATGGGTAAACTCATTAGCACGCTTGAAAAGAAATGCAAGTAGCTAAAGGTGACTATACACAGGGCAACTTTTTGAGCAATCTTGCCGAGCGATTGTTGCTTGGGCACTTTCCCATCGAAAATGGGCAATACATTTCTATCTGGATACTTTAGGTCGGTCGTGGGCCCTGTGTCTCATCTGGTGGCCCGTTGACGGCAACATTGCTCAAAAAGTTTCCCTGTGTATCATCACCTTTAGAGGATAAATTATCATTGTATTAATGTTAAAATGACCTGTGTTGTGTGTCCACAGCACCCCTGGACAGAGGAAAGATGCAGTCTGAAGTGTAAGTTAACTAACCGGCCATTTTCAAAGCAAACTTACTGAAGTCTCACTTGAACAAACGGCTTGGGAGTCTCTGTCTTGATCGGGGTGAAAGAGGGAGAAATAAAGACACAAATATATATTTGGTGCATGAACTGGAAGCATTACGGAGCATTACATGTAAAGTAACTTACGGAACATGGTTAGTCTAACTTACGTGTCGTGAGTCAGAGATGTCATCTGTGAAAAAGTTTCGGCTCGTTTAAGTGTGCACAACATATCGGTATAAATCTATATGATGTTATAAAATACATATTGAATGAGATGAAATACTTACTTTCGGCGTTTCCCTGTTAAAAAGCAACTTCTCGTCTGCTCCGCTCCTCGAGTCAAAGAAAAAGTCTCTGAGAAAAGTTTAGGCGCGCACACAGCACATAAATATCGATGTTATAAAATAAATATCGTAAATCAGATAAAACACTTAATTTCGGTGTTTTCCGTCCTCGTATGATCCGCATCGCGAGTCAAAGAAAATGGCGTCGCTTGTTAGAGACACCGGTAACGTCCAAGTGAACGAACAAACGAAGGAACCGAGCCTTAAACTGGTGGTTATGGTAAGGGCGGGACATTTCCCAAACACACTCGAAGCGCTCGACCAATCACAACACACTGCTCCAGCCGACCAATCAGAACACAGTGTGCTTTTCAGAAGGAGGGGCTTCATAGAGACAGGAAGTAAACAGAGCGTTACTGACAGACTGGGAAGAGAGGAGCCGCAACAATGGAGAATATGAGGAAAATAATCAACATTTAAGCAGGAAAACCAGGGGCCCGTTTCAGAAAGGAGGTTTAGTGAAAACTCTGAGTAGGTTAACCCTGAAATGAGGGAAACTCTGGGTTTTCCATTTTAGAATGGGAAGTATATGTCAAACCTGAGAAAGCAGAGTAAGTCAAGCCCATTTCTGAAAGAGAGGTAACTTATACTCAGAGTCAGTTACCATGGTAACTTACTCTGTGAACCTAACCTGGTCGGGAGCAGTGTTACGCTTTATCTGTAGAGTGGGAAAGGGATCCTCCATAGGGAGAGGATAGTGGATACTTCAGCACTGCATTGTCATCGGGTCCAGGCGAATCTCCTTCGTCAGATCTGGACACGGCCTGGATCCGGCAGGCTGCGGGAAAACCTGGGGATAAACAAAGACACTAATATTAGCGTAGATGCCATTCTTCTTATGATGTAGCGAGTACATCAAGATTTAAGGGAAGTGTTCCCAGTTCCGGCTGACCTAATCTATGCAGCCTAACATTGAATTTATAGAAGTCTATAATGTATTATGTGTATGCTAGGTCAAAGAGATGTGTTTTTAGTCTAGCTTTGAACTGACAGAGTGTGTCTGCTTCCCGGACAATGGTAGGAAGACTGTTCCAAAGTTTTGGTGCTAAATAGGAAAAGGATCTACCGCCTGCAGTCGATTTTGATATTCTAGGTATTATCAACTGGCCGGAATTTTGAGATCGCAATAGACGTGAAGGACTATAATGCGTTAAGAGCTCGCTCAAGTACTGCGGAGCTAAACCATTTAGTGCTTTGTAGGTAATCAACAATATTTAAAAATGTATACGATGATTAATAGGGAGCCAATGCAGTGTTGACAGAACCGGGCTAATATGGTCATATTTCCTGGTCCTGGTAAGAACTCGAGCTGCGGCGTTTTGAACTAGCTGTAGTTTGTTTATTAAGCGTGCAGGGCAACCACCCAGTAGAGCATTACAATAATCTAGCCTTGAGGTCATGAACGCATGGACTAATTGTTCCGCATTTCCCAATGAGAGTATATGGCGTAATTTAGATATATTTTTAAGATGGAAAAATGCAGTTTTACAGATACTAGACACGTGGCTTTCAAAAGAAAGGTTGGTATCAAATAGCACACCCAGGTTCCTAACCGACGACGAAGACTTGACAGAGCAGCCATTAAGTGTTAGACAGTATTCTGGGTTATTACGTGTGGAAGTTTTTTGTCCAATAATTAGAATCTCTGTCTTTTCAGAATTTAGTAGTAGGAAATTACTAGTCATCCAATTTTTTATATCAGCTATGCATTCCGTTAATTTTGTGAATTGGTAAGTTTCGTTGGGTTTTGAAGAAATATACAGCTGAGTATCATCGGCATAACAGTGAAAGCTAACTCCATGTTTCCTAATGGTAGCATGTACAGAGTGAACAGCAGCGGTCCTAGTACTGAGCCTTGTGGTACGCCATACTGAACTTGTGATCGATAAGACATCTCTTCATTTACTGCTACAAACTGATAACGGTCAGTTAAGTATGATTTAAACCATGCTAATGCAATTCCACTAATGCCAACATAGTTTTCTAGTCTATTTAAAAGAATATTGTGGTCAATGGTGTCAAATGCAGCACTAAGATCGAGTAACACTAATAGAGAGATACAACCACGATCGGATGATAAGAGCAAATCATTTGTGACTCTAATGAGAGCGGTCTTAGTGCTATGGTACGGTCTAAATCCGGACTGAAAATCCTCGCAGATATCATTTCTTTCTAGAAAGGAACACAGTTGTGAAGATACTGCTTTTTCTAATATCTTTGACAGAAAAGGCAGATTCGAGATCGGCCTGTAATTGACTAATTCTGTAGGATCAAGTTGTGGCTTTTTAACAAGCGGTTTTATCATAGCCAGTTTAAAGGTTTTTGGTACGTATCCTAGAGACAAAGATGAATTAATGATATTAAGAAGAGGATATATGACCTCTGGAAACATCTCTTTCAGTAGCTTAGTCGGTATAGGATCTAACATACAAGTTGTCGATTTAGATGAATTAACGAGTTTGCAGAATTCTTCCTCTCCTATAGCAACAAATAAATCAAATTTTTCCTCAGGGAGACTACAATGCACTTCCTGATGCGATACTGTGGTAGACGGTTGCATAGTTATAATTTTGTCCCTGATATTATCAATCTTATAAGTGAAGAAGTTCATAAAGTCATCACTGCCGTGTTGCTTTGACACTTCTGAGCTTGAAGCTTTCTTTTTCGTTAGTTTAGCCACTGTTTCAAATAAATACCTAAGATTATGTTTATTTTCTTCTAATAGGTTTGAAAAATAAGCAGATCTAGCAGCTTTTAAAGCCTCTCTGTAAGCAATTGAGCTCTCTTTCCACAAAATAGTTTTCTTCCAGTTGCGCTCCATTTTTCTGTATATGGACTATTCCCTTGGCCGACAGGTAGGATGAAAACTCACTGGAGATGAACTGTGGCTCATTGTCTGTGGTAATGGCCCGTGGAATGCCCCAACGGGAAAAGAGCTGCTCCAGGGACTCGATCGTTGCAGAGGCTGTAACTGAGCCCATAGGCACAACCTCAGGCCTCTTTGAGTGGAGGTCATACACCACGGCTAGGAACCGCTGATGGTGGGGAACAGAGGCGAGCTCCCCACATATGTCCATCTGTAGATGCTCCCATGGCTTCACAGGCCAGTCGACAGGCTGCAAGGGTGGTGGGGCTGGAGTTCCTGTTTTGCCACTAAGCAGACAAGGTGTGCAGTCACGTACAAGAGCGAACTTTTACGTGTAGCTCTCTATCAATCCCTGGCCACCAAACCAAGTCTCTACATCTTTGTTTCAGTTTAACTATCCCCACATGGCCCTCGTGTGCCATTGACAGAACCCGCTCCCTAAGGGGCGGAGGAATGACTGCTCGGTGCCCCCTTGCAATGCATGACTCACCCCAGCATGTCAGTTCTGTCTTGACTCGTGAGTAGGGAATCAGGTCAGAGCTCACCTGAGCTGGCCATCCTGACCGAATGTAGGTGCTGAGGGTAATGAAGAGTGGGTCTGCTGCAGACTCGTGCTGAAGTTCCTCAAGAGACACTAAGGTCTGTAAGGGCTCATACACTAACTGCACCAGGTCACTCTCTATGTCTGACTCCGGCTGTCTGGCTGTGGTGGTTGACTCCACCGCTGAACGTGACAGTAAATCTGCAACCACGTTGTCTTTTCCAGGGGTAAACTGCAGCTGGTAATTGTACTGACTCAACCTGTCAGCCCATCGGTGGAGTCTGAGTGGCTTGTGGCCAGTTCCCGCAGAGGACATGAGGGCAGTAAGCGCCTGGTGGTCTGTTCTGAGAGTAAAAGATCGTCCATATAAGTACATGTGCCAGCGCTCACATGCCCAAATGCACGCCAGTGCCTCTCTCTCTCCCACTGAGTACTTCTGCTCTCCAATACTCAGAGCTCGCGAAGCGAAAGCAATAGGCCTTTCAAATCCGCCATGCATCTGTGACAGGACTGCTCCGACTGCCACCGCTGATCCGTCACGTCACTAGGGTAGGACTGGAGAGATCAAAATGAGCTAGTGTTGGTAGTGACGTGAGGAGGTTCTTGAGTTGTTGAATAGCGCGTTAAAACTCTGCTGTCCATGCCCAGGGGGTGTCATTTTTGAGCAACTGTCGCAGGGGTGCAGTGATTGCTGAATACTGAGGTAAGAATCTGAGATAGTAAGCAGTCATGCCAAGGAAGGATGCAAGCTTTCCAGCCGAGGCCGGCACAGGAAGGTTGAGGATGGCCTCTACATTGGACTGCAGCGGTGTGATACCCGAGCTGGACACCCGAAGGCCAACAAAGTCTATTGCTGGGGCTGCAAACACACATTTGTCTGTGTTCAACGTCAGATTGTGTTTAGACAGAGCTGTGAACACCTGTCTCAGGCATTCATTATGAGCGGCCACATCCTTTCCATGTACCACAATATCATCCAAGTACACAGCCGTACACGGAAGCCCTTCTAGGACAGTGGCCATGATTTTCTGAAAGCAGCTAGGTGCTGAACTAATGGCCAAAAGGAATTCTCTTGAAACGGAACACCCCCATGTGAGTAACAAATGCAGTGAGGTTTCTACTGTCCTTGTGCAGGGGTATCTGCATGTAACCTTGCTTAAGATCCAGCTTCGTGAACACTGAGGAGCCATGGAAAAGTGTTGTAAGTTCCTCAATTGTCGGCAGTGGGTATTTGTTTGGCACCACTGCCTTATTAGGGCCCCGAAGGTCAATGCAGAGACGTATGGCCCCTGACCGTTTTTTCACAATCACAAGATTTGAGACCCACGGAGAAGCATCGATGGGCTCAATGAGGTCTGCTGTTAGCATGCCCTGCAGTTCAGTGGTGACCTGGTCACGCATGGCGAGAGGCACTCTTCGTAGTGGCTGGATGACGGGCGGTACATCCGGGTTAAGCAAGGGTTTGTGTGCGAAAGCAGAAAGGCAGCCTAAACCACTGAATAGATTGGGAAACTGTGTGTGCCATGGAGAGTCCACCTGAAGGATAGTCACTCCACTGTTGTCATGCAGGGAAAAACCCAGACTAATGAACAGGTACAGACCCAGAATATTAGCACCCCGCTGTGTGATGTAGAATGGGAACTCCACCAGACGTTTTTTCCCGTATTGTACCGGCAGCTTAATTAATCCAGTCACTGCAATGCTGGCTTGACCATAACCACATAGTTTTAGAGGTGATGGTTGTAACTCCACGTCAGAGAAAAAATTCTTGTAGGTGGCCATATTAAGCAACGATACTGTAGCAACATTGAGAATGGACCAAACACAATTGAAGCTTTCAGACATAACCAAACACAAGATGCGGCATATTCCAGATTACCCCGAGGCTATGGAGCAAGAAGACCTTTTGTTGTTTAACTAAAGGAAGGACGTTGTCAATGTTTTATAATTTGGCAAGAACAGATCTGTTCAGAAATATTGAAACAAGAGGCCCTAACAAGAAGTCACCTGACCCCTGCGACTAAACAGACTAGCCTTTCTTAAGGACCCAGGTCTCATGATATGTTGAACAAGAACAGACTTCGGCAGGAATTATCATTAACTCAGACTGGAATGTCTTTCTTAAACCCCAGAAACTTTACACACACACACATAAGGACTTTCCTCCAATTCTCCAATACCAATAAAACTCATCCCAGAACAATTCTTGACTGACCCAGAATCAAAATCATGTAACATAACAATTATATATTGTGTTTACAACCCCTGTATGTGTCTATTCTGCTTAGATCACATCTAAGTCATGTAATTGTTTTAAATATTAGAGATACTGGAATGAAAGTGTCGTGTTTCCTATCATTATGCTCGTATGTTTTTAAATTCAAAAGATGGCTTGATTGAAATCTGTGTAAAAATGTTTATGTTCTTAAAATGGAAATTATGTCTAAACTGAATCCTCTGTTTCGAGCTGATGAGTAAAGCAGACCACAGAGAACACATGATTCGCGATGAGGGGGGGGGGGGGATAGAAAAGACCCCCTTTTCAAATAACCATATAGTATCTTATTGTCCGAATTCCAAATTCCTCCAGGAGGCGGGACAAAACATTGGACTTTAAAACCTTAGACCCGAACACAGAAACTCGCTCTCTGAACGCTCTCTGAACGTTCTCTGAACGCTCTCTGAAGGTTCTCTGAACGCTCTCTGAAGGCTCTCTGAACGCTCTCTGGTGACTCGCTCTGGTGAGGCTTGTGATGCGCTCTTGCTCTCTGGTGATGCTCTTGTGATCCTCTCTCTTGTGATGCCCGACGCCGGGTGGAGCCGACGATGGTTATAGTAACCATGTAGACGCAGAGACAAATTACCCAAATCAAGATATGGGTTAAAACAGATTTAATTGAAGCCATCTCGTCACACTTTCCTTTCTTTTCTTAGTTTGTTTCTTTTCTGTTAAAAGTCTCGGTTCTAAGTTAAGTGTTGCTGCAAAGTTTCGTTTTAACGTTTCAACTGCAAAACCAGCTTTCAACTTCAAAGACTTTCATTCATCCGCGCCAACACACCACGTGACTGGCTGTCCAAAGTCTATCCAGGCACATGAGAAGATCAGCCAAGCAACGGACCGGGGAACCCCCTTCACGACAAAAGCGAACCCCAAAGCAAGGACAAGCAAGTACCTCCAGACTTTTAACTGAGCTGGGCATTTTAATATCAAATTGAATTACCCGCCTAAGAAACGATAAAAGGGTGAAATTAATTATTGATGGTTCGTTCAGGTCATGTCTTTTAAGTGCATATAGAAACTTGGGATCTCACCATCTAATTCCTAAAACTCATTCTTCCTCACTCTCTGTCTTTCTTCAACTTGTATGAATGCGTGTGTTTGTGTTAGATATTTGTTTTGTGTGTTAGTCATAGGCTTATAATCAATAAAGTATTGTTTGTATTTGAAAAGAGAAGCATTACTTGTGATATGTGCTTACCGATTTATTGTCTTGAACTTCGATCTAAGTTACCTATGCTTTGACCCTTGATTTATTTCTTAATTTAGCTGTTAGCTGGGAATTAGTCTTTCTTGGCCAAGAAGATATTATATTTCCTAGAATTAATAATTGTTTATGCCTTCCGTTCATTGAATGAACTGATAAACTGATCATACTATTGATTTTGCTACAGTAAATTCTGAAAATAATTCAATTATTAATTATTGATCATAATCCGTTATGAATAATAATTAATTATATTTATACGTGCGTACAATCGCTACATTATTTTATGGTGGAGAAAAATGCGGGAAGTTTAACCTAAATTGTAAGCATATACGAAGTAATTTATCTTTTCATATTGTGCGGATGAGAGATCCGAACCTCCGAAAGTCTGTGTGTGACGTATGGAGAGCGCGCAGCGCGCGCCCTGTTTGAATGAATCTGCTGTTTGAGTGGAAAGAGCCCCAGTCTGTCTGCCTCCATATGTTTTTATTTTTCAACTGCAGTAAAATAACCCAAGATATAAAATATCACACAACAATAAGGTAAGAATATTGAGCGTGTTCCTCAATTTCTGAAATACCTCGATTATAGCTTACTGACGTCTGCGTGTTCCAGCGTCTTTCAAAGCTATACGTGTGTGTGTATCAGCCAGAGAGCTTAACGAAATTATACTGCAGTAATTAAAATAACTATATAAGAACGAATATTCTCCTCACAGAGCGATGAGCGTGTTCCTCATCTAACGTTATATATTTTTATCCGATTCACAGTGCGTGTTCCACTGCGGTCCGTGATAAACATAATAGAAGCATTATATTTATCTGATTGTCAATGCGTGTTCCATTGCAATCCTAGTAATAAACAGCTGTTTGTCTATGTTTGCTTGTATGTTTGCGCCTGTTCAATGAATTCTCGGGTAAACACTGCGTGTGTCCGAATGTAATTGAATAAGAGTCATTTTAAAATTGTGTTCAAGTAAAGCTTGACGTGGAACTTAACCAACAGTTAACGTTAAGAACCCTGTTGTTCGTGTGCCCAGATAAACTTGCACAGAAACGATCCGCCGAGGTCGCCATCGTTCCATCTATTATAACGCAAAGCTGTCGCTTGCTTAAAGTTAATGTCACTCTTAACAAACTGAGTGAACCCCACGTCGTAAAACCAGCTAAAGCTACGAGTGGTGTATTTTTGTACAGTTTGAAATGCGCCGACATTTCCCGTAATATGATCGACTGTTACTGTACATGCATATTCTATGAACATTGTTGAAATGCGCCGACATTTCATGTAACATGCGTAACTGTTTCCTAACTGTTGCAATTCACATGTTTACCCACTAGCGTTCGTTTCGTTGCCATAGTTACGATCGTGACACGGAAGTCTTAACCAACGCTTCCGGGGGAACTCTGACCTCTCGCATGATCAGAGCCACAGTGTAAACAAACCCTTTTGGTGGCTAAGCTAGCTAGCCCTTTGCCAAGCTAACCAAAGCAGTTGTTTACAGTGAGGCCTATATGCTAACGCCTTTAGCATTATTTACGGTTATCAGTAGTATTAACCTCAATGGTTAAATAGTGTCTGTTTGAACAACGTTAAAGTGATTTAACCATTTAAACACCTTGACTTTCCACCTGTTGGTCTTTTCTTCTTTCTTATTTACCTTTCCCATATCTCACTTAACCCATATTTTCCTTGAAAAGGAAGTCGTTTGCAATTATTAATTCCTTTACCTGCATTTTACTTGCAAAAGAAAATACTGGTTTATGATTATTAATTGTCAAATTCGAATTTGATTTTTTTTTAGGGAATTATTAAATTTAAATTCTATTTTTCTTAACAGGTAATTTCTAACGATTTCTCGATTTATTTTTAATAAATCTAATTTCATAATTTCTAAATTTCTCTTTTAGATCTAATCACAGGTGAATAAGTCTTAAACTTTGAAAGTTAAGAACTTATTCCACCAACATTTCCCCTATTACAAAATATTGTTAGACTCATACTTGCTTCTTATTGTTATTGCGTTGTATCCTACTTTTCTCATTTATTTCAGTTGTGGTTATAAACTTAACCATTCTATTTTACTTATTCATTTACCCCTTTATTTAATTTCCCTTTCTTATTTTGTCCACTATCATTATTACTTTCTTTCATCTTCACTACCTCTTCCTTTTTGCTTGGAAGTGACACACCTGAGCCTCAATAGGAGACATTGGTATCTCACTACGAGTTTCAAATAAATCAGAGATAACCCTCTCTTACAAAAGTTTATTTGTGAATGTTTAGTTGTTTGGCAACTGTCAATTCTATACTCGTAGTTCGACAAAGGCTCCAGCCATTTGTGGATCCAATCTCCTTCCCTCCTTTCCCTTCTCACATCTTTCCGGTGCTGTCCTGCTTAATTCCATCCCATTCTTCGCACTTGTAGGGAACACACCTGAGAGAACCATCAATCGATTCAAAAGAAAGAGAAAGACAATCTTTCCAAAGAAATCATTAGGTATTTGATTTTTAATCAAACCCTCTCTGTTCTCCGTACTCTCCCTGCATCTGTGTACGCAATTTACAATTTGACATCTCATCCAAGATCAATTAACAGAGACAAGTGTTGAGCAACCGTCGCCTTCAAAGCATCCCTGCTGTAAGCGGCCCAACTGATGGTGTGTGGTGTCAATCCTGTCAAACTCAGAAAAGAGGTATCAGCATTATTATTGTATTATTTTTCGTTGTAAATATAAACAATAATATTGTTTACCTTTCTGGAAACAGATTCTCTTTGATAGGAAGCATTTACGAGATCAATAATATTTCCCTTAGTTAAGAATTTTCTTTCTTGTTTTTTTTTTCTCTCATTGAAATTGGTTAACTTTTCTCTCTTTTTCCCATACTCAGTTGAGTGACGACGTCCTCACACCACGAGTTGAAACCGGCGTTTCATTGATAGAAAATATTTATAAAAAATATTTCTCCCATTGAAAAAAAAGGGTTTCTTTCCACTGAGATTTGTTTTAACCTTTTTCTCTTTCTTTCCTTTACTCAGTTGAGTGACGAAGTCTTCACATCACTAGACTACCTGTCTACACTTAGACCAACACTTAGTCATTACGACACTTCACTATTGGTGTACTGTCACTGAAACGACACTTAGCTGTTCAACCACATATAGGCTTACATTCCACACAGGTCTGTGTCAGTCTCTTCACCCCAGCGTACCAACATGTCGTGGACAACGAACCCCACTGCCCAAAGGGACGACGTGGACGCCTGGCTCAGAGGCATTACAGACTGCCTCACACCAAAGACAATTGAACTGTTATTATTTTTAATAATAATCATAATTCTGAGAAGATTCCTGACACATGATTCAAGCCAGAACCACAACCACGTGGAACTAACCAAAATCACCTGTTCCTTAAGTAATGCCTTCACAGCCCAGCTGAAACTAAGCGACAAGCACATCACCCACCTCCAAGAGGAGCTGACACGTGCCCAGAGCCGCATAGACAAGCTGGAAGTGAAAGTCCAGGACAACTTCAAGTGTCAGACCACTGAGTTCCTGAGAGAGCTGATGCACACTCAACACTGCACAGACCAGCTCAAAGCGAAAGCTCAAGACAAACTCAAAGTGCCTTACGAAGCGGAGCAAGAAACAAAGAAACAAGTTGACAAGCTCCAAGAAGCCCTTGCAGTCACTGAACGTGACAAACTAGAATTAAAGACTGTCCAAAAGCACCTGGTAAACCAACTCCAGTCTGCTGAACATCAGCTAGAGAAAGCCAAAGCTGACATTAAAGATAAGAACTCTGAAATTAATGCTCTGAAAGACCACCTGGAAAGGTGCAGCGCTGAAATGGACCATCTGACCCAACAGCGAGATGACGCCAACGACGAGCTCTACGCGGTCAGAGATGAACTCCAGCACATTTTCCAACAGAAACCAGAGCCAAGAAGGGAGAGACCTCCCTCAGCATCACCCCTGCTGAGCAGAACAGAGTCCTTCATCCAAGAACTGCCATACAACGGAAGAAGTGAATGGCCACAACCCAAAACGTCACCGGCCTTCACCACAGAACTCTTCCCTGCTAACAAGCGAAGAGAGCTCATCCAGGCAGACTCCAAAGCTGCACAGGGGATGACCTTTAAAGATCTCAACCAGCTGGTGAAGAATATCACTCAGTTCAACCCGAACTCCACAGAGGGTCCCGACATCCAGACCTACATCAGAGATATCAACTTCCACCTAGAGGTGAGACCACATATGACTGACAGAGACAGATTCTACCTCCTCAGATCCACATCCAGTCCAGAGGTACGAAGCTTCCTAGACAGACAACCTGCTCATGTCAAGTCAAACTACCAGCTGCTATGTGAGACACTGATTAAAGAATTCACAGGCCCAGAGTCGGAACACGGTGTGTTAATCGCTATGGAAACCAAACAAGGTCGACAAGAGACTCCCCAAGCCTACTACTACCGCTTTCGACAAGCCTACTTAGGTGCACATAACAAACCTGAACTTGAAGAGGATGTGAACTTCAAAACCCTCTTCCTGAGAAACCTGCACCCCGGATTGAGTCATCATCTTGGCATCATGGCCTGCCCAGGCACAATGACAATTCAACAGCTACGTGACCTGACACACAAGGCCTACATCAAACAAAAGATGAACTCAAAGAAAGGTTTGAAAACATCCACAGTTTCAAACTCCATCAGCCAAGACACAAGCCTTGCACTGGAAGACACCCAGTGGCATGACAATACCACAGTCCTTCGTAAGGAGCACAGAGAACGTGACTCCCATGTCGCTGACACCTACCACACTAACCGCATGGAAATGCCATGGGACCAGCCACGCTTCTCAAGTAACCCACAAGAAGGAAACCACTGGAAACCTAACTGGACATCCAAAGGCCATCAACCAAGGCATCCAAAAGCACTCCATGTGGGTACTCAACAACGAAACCCACCTTGGCACCACTCAGTTAAACACAGCACTGAGTATGCCCAAGAACCAGACAGTTTACCCTCAGAAGACACGGAGCAACTAATGAGGCAACTGAAAGTTTTCATCGGAAATGAGGTAAACATGGATGACGAACAGGATGGCGATGGAACGGAAGACCACCGTTTCATCTGATACACCTTCATAACGAACTTGACGACCACGTGTTCTACAACAACACAGAACAAAGTGGCCTCTCACAGTCAACCACTGACAAACACCCAGAGGTACCAGAAAACACCATCCTGGCTACCCATCACTCATAAAGAAACCACCAAACGAGCTCCAAACTCAAGAACCATGTGTGTGCTACAGCAACAACAGTATGCACAGAAGGTCAGAAAGTCTGTCACAACCAGAAGGCATCATCGGAGGAATGCAACAACGGAGACCAAGTTTCGCACTACATCTTCACACATCCTTGCCAAACTACCTCCCAATGTCTGCCAGAGAACTTCCTGCCTTACTGGATTGACCCCCAGCAGATCACAGAAGATCCCTTGTCCAAGGCAAAGATGCAACAAGCTCATCAAAGCTAAGCCATCAAGCAAAGGGGGGAGCAAAACAGACTGAAACAGATCTGACCATACATACATACATACATGCACTACACGACACCCCTAACATACTCACTTACATACAGAAGTTAACCACCTCTACCGTGCAAAACATTCAACAAATATGTTTTCCCCCACAGGTAGAAACTAACTTCAGAAACTAGCTTAACAACTTAGCTACACTTACCATAGGAAACATGGTAACTACCCATCCAACAAGTACACCTGAGAACACCTCTCACTACATCATGATACCTGACACCTTAGCTGCGCAACCGTAGTTATAAGTCATATCAGGAACACTCAACTGCGTTGTTTTGTTTTACTTCTTCCTTCCTTTCCTTCTTCTTTTATTAGGTAAAATGCCTGTCCACCCCATAAGGGTCAAGGTCACAATAATAGGATTGACACACCACTCCTATATTTGTAAGTCACTTTAAAACGAATGTGAGCCAGAGAACTCCCTGCATCATTCGTATCACAAATTGAAAGGTAAATTGGTCTAAACCTAGAACAATTTAGAAGAGAATAAAACAAACAAATCAAATTTAGTCACAAAGTTGATCAATTACCGTACCAAAACAAACTAGAATAACGGTCCTAAAATTGAACTAAACTTTATTCAACGTGATTGACTATTTTGAGAGAGTGAACCTGTTTAGGCCTAGGTAATCTAATGCCCTGCACCAGTAAAGTGACCAGTCATGGAGGTGTTGTCTTGTTGTTTGCTGTGTGTGTTTGCTTCCTCTACCCGTTTCTCCAGCGTTCAATGATGTCTTCTCCTCAACCCATCATCGACCGAAGGGGGGATATGTAGCAACATTGAGAATGGACCAAACACAATTGAAGCTTTCAGACATAACCAAACACAAGATGCGGCATATTCCAGATTACCCCGAGGCTATGGAGCAAGAAGACCTTTTGTTGTTTAACTAAAGGAAGGACGTTGTCAATGTTTTATAATTTGGCAAGAACAGATCTGTTCAGAAATATTGAAACAAGAGGCCCTAACAAGAAGTCACCTGACCCCTGCGACTAAACAGACTAGCCTTTCTTAAGGACCCAGGTCTCATGATATGTTGAACAAGAACAGACTTCGGCAGGAATTATCATTAACTCAGACTGGAATGTCTTTCTTAAACCCCAGAAACTTTACACACACACACATAAGGACTTTCCTCCAATTCTCCAATACCAATAAAACTCATCCCAGAACAATTCTTGACTGACCCAGAATCAAAATCATGTAACATAACAATTATATATTGTGTTTACAACCCCTGTATGTGTCTATTCTGCTTAGATCACATCTAAGTCATGTAATTGTTTTAAATATTAGAGATACTGGAATGAAAGTGTCGTGTTTCCTATCATTATGCTCGTATGTTTTTAAATTCAAAAGATGGCTTGATTGAAATCTGTGTAAAAATGTTTATGTTCTTAAAATGGAAATTATGTCTAAACTGAATCCTCTGTTTCGAGCTGATGAGTAAAGCAGACCACAGAGAACACATGATTCGCGATGAGGGGGGGGGGGGGGATAGAAAAGACCCCCTTTTCAAATAACCATATAGTATCTTATTGTCCGAATTCCAAATTCCTCCAGGAGGCGGGACAAAACATTGGACTTTAAAACCTTAGACCCGAACACAGAAACTCGCTCTCTGAACGCTCTCTGAACGTTCTCTGAACGCTCTCTGAAGGTTCTCTGAACGCTCTCTGAAGGCTCTCTGAACGCTCTCTGGTGACTCGCTCTGGTGAGGCTTGTGATGCGCTCTTGCTCTCTGGTGATGCTCTTGTGATCCTCTCTCTTGTGATGCCCGACGCCGGGTGGAGCCGACGATGGTTATAGTAACCATGTAGACGCAGAGACAAATTACCCAAATCAAGATATGGGTTAAAACAGATTTAATTGAAGCCATCTCGTCACACTTTCCTTTCTTTTCTTAGTTTGTTTCTTTTCCGTTAAAAGTCTCGGTTCTAAGTTAAGTGTTGCTGCAAAGTTTCGTTTTAACGTTTCAACTGCAAAACCAGCTTTCAACTTCAAAGACTTTCATTCATCCGCGCCAACACACCACGTGACTGGCTGTCCAAAGTCTATCCAGGCACATGAGAAGATTAGCCAAGCAACGGACCGGGTAACCCCCTTCACGACAAAAGCGAACCCCAAAGCAAGGACAAGCAAGTACCTCCAGACTTTTAACTGAGCTGGGCATTTTAATATCAAATTGAATTACCCGCCTAAGAAACGATAAAAGGGTGAAATTAATTATTGATGGTTCGTTCAGGTCATGTCTTTTAAGTGCATATAGAAACTTGGGATCTCACCATCTAATTCCTAAAACTCATTCTTCCTCACTCTGTCTTTCTTCAACTTGTATGAATGCGTGTGTTTGTGTTAGATATTTGTTTTGTGTGTTAGTCATAGGCTTATAATCAATAAAGTATTGTTTGTATTTGAAAAGAGAAGCATTACTTGTGATATGTGCTTACCGATTTATTGTCTTGAACTTCGATCTAAGTTACCTATGCTTTGACCCTTGATTTATTTCTTAATTTAGCTGTTAGCTGGGAATTAGTCTTTCTTGGCCAAGAAGATATTATATTTCCTAGAATTAATAATTGTTTATGCCTTCCGTTCATTGAATGAACTGATAAACTGATCATACTATTGATTTTGCTACAGTAAATTCTGAAAATAATTCAATTATTAATTATTGATCATAATCCGTTATGAATAATAATTAATTATATTTATACGTGCGTACAATCGCTACAATACTTTAGCTCCTGTGTCCAAAAGCAGTGGAATGGATCAGTCTTTCAGCTGTACACCACATGTAGAGAAAGGGACTGAATGAGGACCAACCGTGTGAATTACTGCTGGTGAGGGGTGAGATGAGGTAAGTGAGCCTGAGCTGGACTTTGATCTGCACCACCTTGCAAAATGGTTAGGCTTACCGCAATGCCTACACTTTTGGCCGACAGCTGGGCAGTCTGGTGACCTGTTGGCATGACGAATGGAGCCACAGTTGCCACACTTCTGTCTTTGTTGGCTTGATTGAGGCTGCGTTTGCTGGATGATTTCACCTGCAGGCTGGAACCTCTCATCAGTGACTGCATTTGCGGGTACAGTGGTGACATCAGTTTTAGCTGCATTATTCTCTGCTATTTTAGCTGCACACTGAGTAGCTTCCTCAATTTGGAGTGCCAGAGTGAGAGCCTTATCCAGCGTAAGTTCATCATCCTCCATTAACAATCTCTCTCTGACTCGTGCACTGCTCGTTTTTTCAATAATTTGGTCTCTAATTAATTCATCACGTAGAGCACCGAATTTGCATGGCTCAACGAGGCTTCTTAAATCAGCGACAAACTGGCTGGCTGACTCACCCGATCGTTGACATCTTTATCTGAAGTTTAAGCGTTTTAACAGCACGCTATGAGTCTTTTGAAAATGTCCCTTTAATTGCGCAACAGTTTCAGAGTATGTCTGTGCGGTGCTGAGTGATTGGAAGATCCGTAGTCCCTCTGCACCGAGACAATGGAGGAGAAGCGCGCGTTTTCTCTCATCAGAGACATCATCCAAGCCCGCGGCAACAAGGTACATCTGAAATGACACATACCAGCGCTCCCACGGCACAACAGGTTCGCCAGCGTGGGGCAGAAATGGCTCAGGTGGAGGCAAAGATAAAGCCATCCTCGTCGCCAAATGTTATGTTCAGGAAAAGACACACACACGAGCAGTGCTTTGGCAGAACGCTACTTGTTTACTCTTTTTACTTTTTAGTCAGAGAAAATGGCAGCCCCCCGGGCATGCGCACAACATGACTTTACAACGGTATTACAACAACAGATAACAATGAAGAACTGGTTAAAAACCACAACAAGCAGGTTTTCTTCAGTAAACCTAGAGTTTATTTCGGTCTCCTCCCCTTTTTTAAAGAGGAAGCGCAGTTTAAACACCTCATTCATTCTTTTGGTACATTTATTCATTGCTGTTTCTACTTTTTTTTTTTTTTCTATTTTTTTAATAAGATTAAGTCTAAATAACTTCTTAACTGGCAACTGAAAATACAGTAGATTAGAGTTATATCATGTAATTATAAACAAATTCTACAGAATTAAACTAAATTAAATTAATCTCATCTGCATCTCCATCACCGCTGCATCTCCTCTGCATCTCCATCTCCTCTCCATCTCCGCTGCATCTCCTCTCCATCTCCTCTGCATCTTCATCTCCTCTGCATCTCAATCTCCTCTGCATCTCCATCTCCTCTGCATCTCCATCTCCTCTGCATCTCCATCTCCGCTGCATCTCCTCTCCATCTCCTCTGCATGTCCATCTCCTCTGCATGTCCATCTCCTCTGCATCTCCATCTCCTCTGCATCTCCATCTCCGCTGCATCTCCACTCCATCTCCTCTGCATCTTCATCTCCATCTCCTCGTCATCTCCTCTCCATCTCCGCTGCATCTCCTCTCTATCTTCATCTCCTCTGCATCTTCATCTCCTCTACATCTCCATCTCCTCTGCATCTCCACCTCCATCTCCGCTGCATCTCCTCTCCATCTCCTCTGCATCTTCATCTCATCTGCATGTCCATCTCCTCTGCATCTCCTCTCCATCTCCTCTGGATCTCCATCTCCATCTCCGCTGCATCTCCTCTCCATCTCCTCTGCATCTTCATCTCCTCTGCATCTTCATCTCATCTGCATCTCCATCTCCTCTGCATCTCCTCTCCATCTCCTCTGGATCTCCATCTCCTCTGCATCTCCATCTCCGCTGCATCTCCTCTCCATCTTCATCTCATCTGCATCTCCATCTCCTCTGCATCTTCACCTCATCTGCATCTCCATCTCCTCTGCATCTCCTCTCCATCTCCTCTAGATCTCCATCTCCTCTGCATCTCCATCTCCGCTGCATCTCCTCTCCATCTTCATCTCATCTGCATCTCCATCTCCTCTGCATCTCCTCTGCATCTTCATCTCATCTGCATCTCCATCTCCTCTGCATCTCCTCTCCATCTCCTCTGGATCTCCATCTCCTCTGCATCTCCATCTCCTCTGCATCTCCATCTCCGCTGCATCTCCTCTCCATCTCCTCTGCATGTCCATCTCCTCTGCATCTCCATCTCCTCTGCATCTCCTCTCCATCTCATCTCCATCTCCTCTGCATCTCCATCTCCTTTCCATCTCCGCTGCATCTCCTCTCCATCTTCATCTCCATCTCCTCTGCATCTCCTCTCCATCTCCGCTGCATCTCCTCTCTATCTTCATCTCTTCTGCATCTTCATCTCCTCTACATCTCCATCTCCTCTGCATCTCCACCTTCATCTCCGCTGCATCTCCTCTCCATCTCCTCTGCATCTTCATCTCATCTGCATCTCCTCTCCATCTCCTCTGCATCTCCTCTCCATCTCCTCTGGATCTCCATCTCCTCTGCATCTCCATCTCCTCTCCATCTCCGCTGCATCTCCTCTCCATCTCCTCTGCATCTTCATCTCCTCTGCATCTTCATCTCATCTGCATCTCCATCTCCTCTGCATCTCCATCTCCTCTCCATCTCCGCTGCATCTCCTCTCCATCTCCTCTGCATCTTCATCTCCTCTGCATCCCCATCTCCTCAGCATCTCCATCTCCGCTGCATCTCCTCTCCATCTCCTCTGCATCTTCATCTCATCTGCATCTCCATCTCCTCTGCATCTCCTCTCCATCTCCTCTGCATCTTCATCTCATCTGCATCTCCATCTCCTCTCCATCTCCTCTGCATCTTCATCTCATCTGCATCTCCATCTCCTCTCCATCTCCTCTGGATCTCCATCTCCTCTCCATCTTCTCTCCATCTCCTCTGCATCTTCATCTCCTCTCCATCTCCTCTGCATCTTCATCTCATCTCCATCTCCTCTGCATCTCCTCTCCATCTCCTCTGGATCTCCATCTCCTCTGCATCGCCATCTCCGCTGCATCTCCTCTCCATCTCCTCTGCATCTCCATCTCCGCTCCACCTGCATCTTCATCTCCTCTGCATCTCCATCTCCTCTGCATCTTCATCTCCTCACAATCTCCTCTGCATCTTCATCTCCTCTGCATCTCCATCTCCTCTGCATCTCCATCTCCTCTTCATCTCCATCTCCTCTGCATCTTCATCTCCTCTGCATCTCCATCTCCTCTGCATCTCCATCTCCTCTCCATCTCCTCTGCATCTCCATCTCCTCTGCATCTCCATCTCCTCTGGATTTTTATCTCCTCTGCATCTCCATCTCCTCTGTATCTCCATCTCCTCTCCATCTCCTCTGCATCTTCATCTCCCTCTCCTCTGCATCTCCTCTGCATCTCCATCTCCGCTGCATCTCCTCTCCATCTCCTCTGCATCTCCATCTCCGCTGCATCTGCATCTTCATCTCCTCTGCATCTCCATATCCTCTGCATCTCCATCTCCGCTGCATCTGCATCTTCATCTCCTCTGCATCTCCATATCCTCTCCATCTCCATCTCCTCTGCATCTCCATCTCCTCACAATCTCCTCTGCATCTCCATCTCCTCTGCATCTCCATCTCCTCTGCATCTCCTCTGCATCTTCATCTCCTCTGCATCTTCATCTCCTCTGCATCTCCATCTCCTCTGCATCTCCATCTCCTCTGGATTTTTATCTCCTCTGCATCTCCATCTCCTCTGCATCTCCTCTCCATCTCCTTGCATCTCCATCTCCTCTGCATCTCCATCTCCTCTCCATCTCCTCTGGATTTTTATCTCCTCTGCATCTCCATCTCCTCTGCATCTCCATCTCCTCTCCATCTCCTTGCATCTCCATCTCCTCTGCATCTCCATCTCCTCTGCATCTCCATCTCCTTGCATCTCCATCTCCTCTGCATCTCCATCTCCTTGCATCTCCATCTCCTCTGCATCTCCATCTCCTCTGCATCTCCATCTCCTCTCCATCTCTGGATTTTTATCTCCTTTGCATCTCCATCTCCTCTGCATCTCCATCTCCTCTGCATCTCCATCTCCTCTGCATCTCCATCTCCTCTGCATCTCCATCTCCTCTCCATCTCCTTGCATCTCCATCTCCTCTGCATCTCCATCTCCTCTGCATCTCCATCTCCTCTGTACTTGAAAAGTGCTTGAATTATTGAAAGACAATATATGGGACATTTATTTACATTTTATTGATAAATCACAGTACATATTGCCACCTATTTTAGGGTTGTGCAATCATTTTTCAATCTTTTCATTTAATAATCTTTAGTCATTGTGAATGTCATTTCACACAATTAACGCTGGAGCCCGTCTGATATAGATATAGAGCCATTTCATATAAATATCCAAATATATGATACAGCTTTTATTCTTCAAGTCAATCATATATTCATGGTAGGGTGACGGGGACATCCCGAAATCTTGAGTAATTATTGTGTGATAAAACATTAAAAACTGTCCGTGTGTCAGGAACCAATCAAGTTCAGTCACCACTCAGCGATCACTCGCACCAGAATTCTGATTCCCTGCACCTGTTCCCAATCAGCAACCAGTTCAATAAAACACCCAGCTTTCGTTTTAGTCTTTGTCAAGCCTCCAACAGGAACAGACCATAACCATTGTCTCCTGAAATCTCCGATGTATCCTGTACCCGTTAAGTAACGTATACTAACCTCTGTGTCCTTGTTCTGCTGTCTCCAGTGTCCCCGCCTGAGTCCTTGTATCCGGAAATCCTGTATGCCCTCGAGCCTCCTGTGTTCCTCCTGAGTGTCACTTGCCTGTGGTCACATCTGAAAGAGACAGACAAGTATTACCGAATTGTGGTTGTTTGACGTCAACTAATGCAGAGTTCAGACTGCATGATTTTAGCCCCGATTTTGGCTCGCCGACAGGTTTTGAGAAATCGCCGACAAATGCCCGAAATCACAGGCAAATCGGTGCTCGTTCACGCGAGTGACAATCACGCAGTGTGAATGAGCAAAGACGCGATCTGAGAGAATCGCCGACGAGTCGCCGACGCCCGTGAGATATTTGGCATGCTAAATATCTGGACCTGTCGGCGATTCACAATCCTGCTGTGTGAATGTGATCTGACTGAAAACTACATCGGCGATGACCGACAGCCAATGAGAGAGCAAGATACAGGGAGGAGGAGGAGTTATAGACCAGAATATCAGTATTTTAATAGATAGGCCTATATTTACAATTATATCAAACAGAAACAAAGCACAAACATTTGCATGACCAGCAGCAAGAGCAGGACATTTGCAAAATTATTTATTTACCTCCAACTCGCTTTGCAAAACACAGTCCTTGCTCCCCTCGTCTTCCGAACCATTTCCTGCATAAACTTTTTTTTGCTACAAATCAGTGCACAGACAATTTGTAGGTTATCATTTTTAATAACAAATTCGGTGTCGCGCGAGAACACCGGTTCTCACGCACGCGTGATCTTCCGTTATTTCCTATCCCTTCTCGCGTTTGTTTGGTTGTGAAACGTAGTTTGCGGACCAGGCAGAAGTTGTCGGTGATTCTTTCTTTTGTAAAGTCATGCAGTGTGAAACCTCCTGTCGCCGATCCATCGTGCAGTGTGAACACAGCAGCAACTGAATGTTACCCCAGATAGTCATGCAGTGTGAAAACAACAGTGACCCGATTGTTTTGAAAATCGTGCAGTCTGAACTCGGCATAACCTGAAGAGGATTAGCTCATCTGTGATCTTCCCCGCACATAGTAGGCCTAATCTGCACCGAATCCACTTCTGAACTTTGAAATATTCAACTTTGCATTTGTGTCACTAAAATAAACTTTGTTTGGATTCACTTACCTCTGTCCCTGTATCCTGACACCGTCGAGGTTGAGTCGTCATTGGCTGCAGCATCTTTTTTGTTTCTTTTTTTAAGTTCTACAAAGATACCGTAGGTGCGAATTTAGATATGCATTGATAAGCTAATTTTCATTCAAAATATGAATGGCTATACCCTGAAAGGTCGGATTTAGTTATTTTTCACAATGACATTTGAGTTCATGATTTTAATGTTGTTGTTTTTTGTGGCAGACTAAAGACTGTTGATCTTTGAATAAAAATATGTTTGGATTAGGTTTGAAATTCATTATCTTTTACTATAGGCTATAGGCCTACTCCATCCCTTTGTTGGTGGATAATATGTATCAGGGGCGTCACTAGGATTTTCATTTTAGGGGGGCTAAGCCCCCAATATGATTTTTAAAAAAATTATAAAAAATGTAACACTTTAGTTTAGGATCTAAAGTTCACTATTAACAATTTTCATTACGATGCAAAGGCACGGTTTTATAATAACTGTGGTCCCAAATGTGAGGCAGGGCAAATACGGGGGTCGGGGTCTCCCCGAGAAAATTTTGATTTCTCTGATCTACATATGTGCATTTTAAGATGTTCTGAAGGCCAAAAAACTTGGATAGTGGGCAGCTGATTATTTTTCTCTCCTCATCAGCATCACACTCTTTTTCTCTTTGTTTTTATCTTGCCCTGTCTCTTCCCCTCCTAAAGCTGAGCTTTGACGGATATAGGCTTTTCATTTTTGTCTGTCAGTGAAGAAAGTAAACTTAGGGTCAACTGATAGGGTGATTTTGCCTATATGAATCATTTACTCAGACGCGTTTATTTACTGAAAGCAACTAAAGGTAATTAAGTTTATTAAATGCATTCACAATATGTAGGCTACACATTTATTATTGATCTTATGCCTAATACAGGGCCGTAGACAGGGCTTTGTAATCACAGAGGTCCTAAATTTGAGGTTGGTAGGGGGTTCAAATTTTTTATTTCTCTGATATGTGCATTTCAAGACGTTTGAAGACCAAAAAAAAAAAAGGATAAGAAATAGCTTTAAAACCATGTCAGTGGGCAGATTATTTTTTTGTCAATACCTGCATGCTCTCTTCTCATCTCCATCACTCTTTCTTTTTTTCTCAGTCTCTTCATCCCTCTTCCCCTCCTAAAGCTGAGCTTTTTTAATTTACTAAAGGCTACAATTTGTATTATATTCTCAATATGTACACATTCATTATTAATCTTGTGCCTAACATGATGAAAACGGCTTTGTTAATGTTTCTTGTAAACTAATTATTTCATCACATGAGTCACGTTACATAGGCCTATTTTCAGCTCAAAATGGCGAAATTAGACACAACTATATTAGTTTGCCTGATTATTTTTTGTCATTCGTTTAACATTTATGACATAAAAAAAGTAAAATATGAAATGTTAAGTTTAGCTACTTACATCTTATCTCGCACTCGACCGTACGCGTCGAGTCGCACTGTTAAAATTCGTGCTCAGCTGCGACTGTGAACATAAAGCCCGCCTACTTTGATTTGATTGGTCATCTCAAATATTCTGACATTGACGAGCAGTGACAGACCAATGAGGCTCAGATAAACACACACATGAACACACATACACACACACACACACACACACACACACCCTGTCCTCTGTTTCTGACGTGCTCTCTGCTCGGCGCCGCTGCGGATTGAAGATGAAGAACGCGCTGAATCTGATTATAACAAGACTGAAGCGAACACGAATTTGTGTAGCCCATTAATCTCACATTTTTAGGGGGGCTAGGCAGATGTTTAGGGGGGCTGAAGCCCCCCTAAAAAGGGCCTAGTGACGCCCCTGATATGTATAACTTGTATATCTAGTCTGCCATGACAAAATATATGAACATTGTCATATCTATTAAATACCTATTGCAATGTATCAAACCGTAATGGGACATGATGTTGGGAAAAATGGAGGAAAAATATACTATATTATATTGCAAAGCTTTCGTGTTCGTCAGGAAAATTTGGGTGTAAATCTAAATTAAAGTAAAGTTAAAGGTGCAAAACGCAGGTTTCTGAGTTTTTGCAGAACTACGCCCCCTCTGGCGACAAGCGAAACTGCAACCAGAGTTGTGCACGCTCATAGACCACACGCACACGCACACATGCACGAGCTGTTCATAACTAAAGGAGCATCTGCTGTACAGATCTTTGGTGTACAGTACAGCCAAAATGTCTTCAGAGGTAATAAAGTTATAAATCTGCAAGTCATTTCAAATATATGGAAGGAAAGATATTTGAGCAAATTACTCTTATGTGTGAGGGGAAAACGGGGGTAGTAGAAAACTTTGTTTATGTGTTTACTGTATCCACCTATGATTGTATTGTTATGAAAACACGTTCATGAACAATATAATTGATTACTTCGCAATAGTTCAGAACAGGGATGGAAATTAGCACCCGCCACCAGCCAAATGCGGGTGATTTTGTGTTGTGGCGGGTAAACTCGCTTCACCTACCGGCCACCGTGGCGGGTAAATAAAAATAGCATACTGTTTCACCCGGACGGCGGACAATTTTAGAGGAGGCACACCTTCAAACAAAAATGTGGCGTTACATTGCAGGCGTAGAGGTCTGCAGAGAAAACATCATGTTGCGTTCACACCAGGCGAGAATAGAGCGTCTGGCGCGAGTGATTTCATTGTTAAGTCAATGCAAAGACGCGTTACGAACGTAAAAAATTCCTGCGGCGCGAATGAGGTGTAGAGCGACCCGTGGTAGATGCGAATACGCCTCATTCGCGCGGCAAGTTCGAGCGTCTGACGCGTTCCGCGCGCATGATTTTATTGAGTGCTTTTGTGCATTCACGCGTTTGACGCGAATTCGCGTCTGCCGCCGGAGTTGAAAAATCTGAACTTTGGCGTCAATTCCCGCCGCGTTAACCAATCAGGAGCCTAGCTGCTGTCACGTGGTGAAGTATCTGGATGCTTCAATAAATTATTTTGTACTAAATGCCTGATGTGGTTCTAATGCACAACAAAGCAAATATTGTATCACATAAAACTTGATTTCAATATATGAGACATATTCATTTTGTGTTGAATGCTATTTGTTCCATTTCATATCTAGATTATATTAAATATTATTCTAATGTAAAGGCAACCAACATACTATAGCTCATAAATCCGTGTCTGGAGAGAGTTGTGTGAGAGAATTTTTTCTCTCACACGAAAAAAAAGAAAAAAAAAATCACAGGACAGGTTAATTACTTTTCGAGGCTGGCTCAATTTATTGTCACCGGGTGAACAAACCGGGAACCAAAAAAATGTTTGACTCATTTCCAGGGGGAAGAAATGCCGGTGTAACACCGGGCCGGCTCTGTTTTTACCTGTCATGGCCGCCGATCATAACAAGCGCCAGCTGAAGCCAGTGAGTAGCGCTTCATTGAAGCATGTGCTCGGGAAGAAAGCAGTATAAAGAGAGGGGCTCGACGCATAGTAAGGGAAAGAAATGCTCTGGCAGTAGGAAAGCTCCATAGGAGTGCTCAAGTGGATTGTAGCAGTGGCAGTGAGCAGCGGCGAGTGCAGGAAACAGAGGTTTAAGACCTGATCGGTGTTCCATGTAGGGATGTAACGATATTGACGATATCGCGCTATCGCGGTGGTAAACGTGTCTCGATATCGTCGTGGTTGGGTTACAATATTAAAAGGACAGGTGTCCGTCACAAAGCAAGAGGAATAAACACAGTCCCGCGGATCACAAACTTCCAAGATGCCGTCTGCAAGTGTGTTTACTGTCTGCAACAAATCGCAGAAATCAAGGGAGAAGAGAAATGTAGATGAACTGCTGCGCTTGTGACAGGGCGCATGTTTACCTGTACGAGCAGAGAGAGAGCGAGCCCCGGTCGCGCGCATGCGCGCACTCTCTCTCTCTCTCTCTCTTCGGAGCCAAGCAAGCGAAAGGCTCAAAAGGTCTCAAAACTAAGCGCTGTATTGCTCTCTCTCCCTCGCAGGCTCGCACATATTAATCAAAATAAATCGACAAGATGTTTTTTTTTCCTGACGTACATGAACGCAAAACAAGTGATATGTTGAAGTGCATTTTAACATTGCTAATATTCCTGTGTTTTCGTCTCGTTCGGGATCCGTTTGAAGCTGAATGCATCACCTGAAAAGCTGGCACGAAACGTTACGTGTCAGTGTCAAATAATGTACACATAATGAATGGCGACTGTAGAAAGTAAAAGCTGAATCCCGGACATTTTGGGTGATCTCGAAATGTGGGACTGATTGTGCAAATCAGTAATGTAACGTTAGGATAGCCTAGCGTAGCAAACTAGCCATTTTTAAAAACGTTAAAAACATTTCAATAAACAACATAGTTGCAAATATATATGTACATAACTGTGTAGAGCACAAAACAAGACTGTCATATTTTTTTAATCAATCATTTAAGCCAAAAATACTTACATTTATGGGACTCTCTGGATGATATGCCTGCCATTGTTGCCGGTTGCGCAGTGCATTCTGGGTACCCCTTGGTTTCAAGTAAGCTCGCGAAAATTCTTGGTTTTAAGGGGTGTCTACCCCTTCCCCTTAGCCCTATTATTTAGATTATCAACACAAACACTATCGTGAGCTATTTAACAATACCGTGAGCTTTTCCACAATATCGCAATAAATATCGTACCGTGAGGTCAATATCGAAATTGTATCGTACCGTGAGATTTTGATATCGTTACATCCCTAGTTCCATGTTGAGTCTCCCGAAGACATGCTCATTAAGTGAGTCTTTTAAAGAAACCACGAACAGCAACGCAATGAAGTAAGTGAGAAAACTTCACAGAGGAAGACTGAGAGTAACTGGCAGTAAAGAGAGTGGAAACCCGCTGCAGGATTCACGTGATTCACCGAGGAAAAGTTAAGTGCACCCCTTTATGATTCACCTTTTGGAGAAAAACACATGTGAAGATTGCCATCACCAGTGTACGACTAACCTGTGTTTGTGGGCAGAGTGTGTTATCCTGTTGACAGTAACAGTAGCGGCTGGGAAGATCGCTGAATCCATGTTTATCTTCTGAGTCCAATATTCTGTGGTTCATACATCCTATGAAGAAAAGAGAAACGAGTTGATTAATCGCTGTGAAGATAGAGTTTGCAGTGTCTAAAAGAGTGAGTTAAACACGTGTGGAGATTTACAAGAGTGATTTATGCACAAGTGTGGTGAGATCAAACAACTGTCTTCTCTGAGTTTCTGACGGATGAAATTGACCCATAACTTTGAAGATTCTTTCGAATTGGTCTGTCCCCTCAGCTGTGTCCAGGACCCTGAGATCGTGTGCAGGGTGCAGGGGAGAAAAGCTCAACACACCTTTAAAGCCACTGTCTGTCCCACGAGCTGATTCAACGAGTCTGACGATGAGAAAAGCCACTGTCTGTCCCACGAGCTGATTCAACGAGTCTGACGACGAGAAAAGCCACTGTCTGTCCCACGAGCTGATTCAACGAGTCTGACGACGAGAAAAGCCACTGTCTGTCCCACGAGCTGATTCAACGAGTCTGACGACGAGAAAAGCCACTGTCTGTCCCTCGAGCTGATTCAACGAGTCTGACGACGAGAAAAGCCACTGTCTGTCCCACGAGCTGATTCAACGAGTCTGACGACGAGAAAAGCCACTGTCTGTCCCACGAGCTGATTCAACGAGTCTGACGACGAGAAAAGCCACTGTCTGTCCCACGAGCTGATTCAACGAGTCTGACGACGAGAAAAGCCACTGTCTGTCCCACGAGCCGATTCAACGAGACGACGAGAAAAGCCACTGTCTGTCCCACGAGCCGATTCAACGAGTCTGACGAAGAGAAAAGCCACTGTCTGTCCCACGAGCTGATTCAACGAGTCTGACGACGAGAAAAGCCACTGTCTGTCCCACGAGCTGATTCAACGAGTCTGACGACGAGAAAAGCCACTGTCTGTCCCACGAGCTGATTCAACGATTCTGACGACGAGAAAAGCCACTGTCTGTCCCACGAGCTGATTCAACGAGTCTGACGACGAGAAAAGCCACTGTCTGTCCCACGAGCTGATTCAACGAGTCTGACGACGAGAAAACCCACTGTCTGTCCCACGAGCCGATTCAACGAGTCTGACGACGAGAAAAGCCACTGTCTGTCCCACGAGCTGATTCAACGATTCTGACGACGAGAAAAGCCACTGTCTGTCCCACGAGCTGATTCAACGAGTCTGACGACGAGAAAAGCCACTGTCTGTCCCACGAGCTGATTCAACGAGTCTGACGACGAGAAAAGCCACTGTCTGTCCCACGAGCTGATTCAACGAGTCTGAAGACGAGAAAAGCCACTGTCTGTCCCACGAGCCGATTCAACGAGTCTGACGACGAGAAAAGCCACTGTCTGTCCCACGAGCTGATTCAACGAGTCTGACGACGAGAAAAGCCACTGTCTGTCCCACAAGGTGATTCAACGAGTCTGACGACGAGAAAAGCCCATGCCTGTTCCTGCTTTTATTCTTTTATAATTTTAATAAATACTTACCTTTTTAACTTACCTTGGTTGTCTGCCTCTGGTGTCTGCTCCTCCGGAGTGTGGTAAATAACCCTTGGCCTTAACATCGGTGACACAAACAAAAATAAATGGGTGAGAGAAAGAGAAAATGTCAGTATTTCATTGAGACTTGAGATTAAATAAACTGCTTAAGTATTCTTGTAGTATTAATTTTCACATGCAGTTACACATTGTCGGTTAAAAACAAGAAAGTGGCTGGTAAAAACATTGAGTGGCTGGTAGATTTTGAAATCCACCAGCCACAGTGGCCGGTGGACAAAAAAGTTAATTTCCATCCCTGGTTTAAAATAATAATCATACCGTACACGGTTGGTCAACAACGTTCACTCGAATGTCTCAAGGTAATAAACAATCAAATGTCACCATGACGTTTTCATAAAGGCCAAAACAGGCTAAGCTGCCGAAGACTTGCGGGGTTCAGCCTGTTGTATTGATCTGAGAATATTCCAATAACAATACATCCTTTTTCTGTTAGAATTTACTCAAAATGTGTGTCTAATTATCGGTCATATTTTTCAGCATGTTATCACACTCAAGAACCTTGAACTGTTTTGCTAATCACTAAACTACATGTAGCGCTGATTTATTTAGTAGATATTTTGACAGGGACAATACACTGACAAACATTAATGTGAAATGTGTCAATACTTGTATTGACACATTAACATGTATTTTATCACAATACCAAAATATTTTACGTTTTGATAGAATACGAGCTCTGACCAATTTGATGTTACTGTGGAGAGAAGCACTGAGGATAGCAGTGACAGCAGTGAAAGGATTTACTATTTACTATTTTTACAGAAAAAGACAATATAGCCAATGCAACGGCGTTCTTCCTTGTTGGTCCGAACACAATTCCTAGTTTATGAAACTGTTCACTGACAATGGTATAAAATCAATTCTGATTGTATATGTATCTAGCTTAACGTTACGCTAAAGCATTACACATTTTACGCATCGTCATTTGTTGTCATACATAGATTGGCCATATCAAACATTAGAGACTGGACTATATCTTACCGTTTTATCAAGAAAAAAGCCAACTGAGGATCCCGTTTGAGACCAAGAGCAGACCGGAGATCTCTCCATTTCCCGAGGTTGACTCTTGTCTTACTCCGACGCCTGTCTGACTCCAATTTGGCCCTTTTGGTGGCACTAGACAAAATGTTTTCTTTTTTTTACTTTACGTGGAGTTTGCGTTGGGGTTTGGAATGGACTACAAGCCGGACTATTTGAATCCATCTTCTACTTTTGACGCACGAGTTGTCTTCGCTGATGCGGAGAATGGCGGCGCCGGCAAATACACAAACTTGCGAGACATAGCCTGGTGAGCGTGAACGCGCATGACGTCACGCCCAGTCTCAAATTCGAGCCCGAATCCCTCTTATATATTTTACTGTACAGGATTATAGAGGCAATCTCAGTAAGCAGAGAAGGGCTCATTCAGCCCATCTGGCAGTTCTTTAAGCATGTATAGGAAGAAATACAGGTATTTTTTACATGAAAAGTTGCGCAATGCACCTTTAAATTAAATCTGCAAGGACTTTATAAACTTAGAAAACAAAAGGAGTATGCAAACCTCAACTCTATATATGTTGAAGAACATAAGAACATGTACAGTATATGAACAGGAGCAGCTGACATTATCCCTCATCATACTAATAAATAAAGATATGGACATGATGAACTGATGTGAATTGAAAAAAGAGAGTGATAGAAAAGACATGAAACAACCTATTTACCTATAACACACTCACTGGCCACTGTTGATGTGTGTGTGTACAGTGCAGTGCTCATTATATCATGACCAGATGAACTCAGGAGAAAATTATGGCGTGATGTTATTGGGAAAATCAAATGCAGTGTGCCGTGTGTTAAAGGTTAACTTCATAACTTCATAACAGGTCTGGTTATCAGAAGTCACGTGTTCTGAGCACGAGAAATGAGTTAATCTACGTTCTGGTTATGTTCAAAATGACAATTGGGTCATTTTTTGTTGGGGTTGAGGAAGAGAAAGACAGTGAGATATAAAAAGAAAGCATCTTACAGCCCATCATCAGGCCCGATCTGAGGTCACAGCTAGAGGTTGCACAACTACTCCTGCATTATACTCATACATCTCACGAGTGTCCGGTAACAGCAGTCAGCACGTTTACAGTCTTTTACCGTTAAAATTACAATAATTCGTTTACAGTGTATAGCATATTTTGTATTTCATTACATGAAAAGGAGATGCATATTAACCCTCTGGGGTCTGAGGTGTTTTTGGGGTCCTTGAGATGTTTTGACATGCCCTGACATTTGTGCTTATTTCAGCTACTTAAAACATACCATTTGCCAACATATAAATTTGCTGTATTCAGCACAAACTCTGCGACAATAATATGTGAGCAAAATGGATGTACATGTTTGCATTTTATAGAAAAAAAATATTATGCGTGGTTAGTACGTTTTGGGGAAAAAATGTCACCGCAATAAGGCCATTTAACACATACTGAATAATTGTCCACAAGACTTTTGAGTTACTATTCTTGTAGGCTAGAATTTTTACTTCAAAATGAAGTGAAAATCATTCTGGCCACTCTTTCACAAACAACAATATAATGATTTAAATTTCTTACGTCAGTTTTTGGTCATCACTGCTGTATGCGTGGGAGTGTGAATGGCCATGAATATTAATGTGATTTACACCTGGGTGGGAAGACTAAAGACACTCCCCCAATGGCCCATCAAGGTGCTGTGAGGCAGCCTGAACTAAGAATGATTCACTGATGAATAAAAAGTTAAAAAGAACAGCATTTATTCAAAATAGAAATCTTCCCTAAGAACGTAAAGACTTAAAGTCATTACAATCACTTAACCTCTTAACGTTCGCCAGTGCGTCGGCGCACTGAAGCGTTTTTTTTTTTATTTAGTTCAAATTTACTATCAGATTTTATGTTATACCTTAACAAACTATACATCATTAAACAGATATAAGACTCAATATTCAGTATTTGACCACTATTGTATTCTGAGAAACTTATGAATTATGAGCGTCAGCTGGTCCATTCAGGAAAAAACACTCTGTGCTGTCGTAATGAAAGCGATTCACAAAACAACGTCCCTCAGGGCTTTAGTTTAAAAAATGTGCAGACTTGGAGAAATATTGATATATTCTCATAGATTCACATCATATTTCTATAGACAGGAATAATATTTATTGAATGTATACCCAAATGCGTCGATGTAATCATTATGATCGCTTCTAATTGAGATGTGCTGTGTTTTCAATTCATACCAATAGCCTGAGGGCGCTTTATGCACAATAATAGTCCATATATGGATCATGAAGAAGACCCATAGTCATGTGACATTCCAGGACGTCACTGATACAGAAAGTAGCTGACAGATATCGCTGTAACATGCAGATAAAGATGTTTTGAAGACAATAAACATGATTGCAATGATATTTGAGTTACCTGTGTTCTTCAAGCCATGCCAGGTATTTCATAATAATAGATTATATTTAAAATGTAATGCTAATCGATATAGATTTCTTCATCGTGCAAGACACTATAAATAATACATTTTCTGTCTGATTTTTTTTTATCTGAAGCCAAATCAGATCACAGAAGATTATTTAAAAGACTCGACTTGCGTTATAAAGTAAGTTCGGTTCACAAACATGGTTTTAATCTCATAAATGGTCGTGTATTGATGGTGTGCTAAGCTAACATGCTTGCTAGCCCAGGTGCACCTGCTACCAGCAGTTATTGTTTTATGATTTTTTTTTTCTAAATAGGAATGCTTACTGAAATGTTTCAGTGCATTTGATACCAGTTTCAAATATTTAGTGAGAACTTTGATAAAAGAAATTAGGGTTTGAAACCCTGTGAATAGCCTGTGAATAGCCAGTCGTTAGTAGCTATAATGCAGACAAAAGAAATGCATATTTAGAGCCATAACCAGTCTGGAGAGGTGTAAATGTGTGCAGGGGAGACTGAGACTGAATAGGGCTCGTTTGCACCACAAAACAATAGCTAGACAATAGACTGAATAGATGACTAAACATCAGTTTGCATTTTAGAGTCTAGGCTCAAAATAAAGTAATTTGACATGATCTTGAAAAACATTTAACTAAATACAGAGTTTTAGACTTATCATTTTCAGATTTTAAATATAAAATGGTCACACATATGGCTTTAGCTGCAGTGCATTTCTAGATTGCTCCAGGGCCAACTTCAATTTTATTTTCATGAAGATGTTTCATAAAAATAAATTTCTAATAACTTTACAAAACTTTGAAGCTATTTAAAAAAAAAATTCATTATGACAATAATTAATTCTACATTTACAATAAACTACCAGGTGTCAGCTTTCAAATGAGATCATACGGAGAATGAGATCGTGCTTTTAGTGCAAAGGGTTCATGAACTGTATCTGTTTCAGTTTGGGAATGCCATTTCTGGGGATTTTTCAAAAGTGGGCTTGCAGCTTAACAGGTTAACACATCCTTAAAAAAAAAAAAAAACATAAAAAGACCAAACTTGTTTTTTATATATAAAAAAGTGGACTGCCTGTTGCTTGCCTGCTTGTTTGCCTTAGCTCTCTTCGTAACTGGTGGATGGACGTGTTCATTGTCACATCTGTTATAAAAAAGAAAAAACCATGAGCATGCTGCTAACACAATCAAATAAACTGTATTATTATCATTATCAATCACTAATTGCCATGGATATTTTTTTATTTTTTTTTATTTCACACAAGAATAGGTAGCCTACTTTTACATTATGACGATGTAAACACAATTAGGCTAAATTTCAACTGTAAAATATTACGTCTGTGCACTTACTCAGTATGATTCTCGATCGCTCTGAGAACTGAACGACACCTGCGTGTCCCTTTGCGAGGTGCTGGCGAAGGAGAGCATGATGCAGACACATTCCCAAAAATAAAAAAATAAAAAAACTGTAAGCATACATTATCCAAAGTAAACTGATGGACAATTAATGGGTATGGATGCACAATGTATGTCTGTTGATGGGCCATGGGACGGAGAAATATCTGTTGATGGCCCATATAGACCGCACACATTTAGTGATAGGCTACACGCAATGAACGGATCGTTCGCGAACGACACATCACTACATTTCAAACATTTACACCTGTATTCAGTTATTTACCCATGATATAGTGTCATATGCTAACCAAAACTGAACATTTAATTATGTAAAAAATATATTGTATTTAGACCTCTTTACCGGAGCCTGAAATATTTCTCGTTATATAACCTAAGCAGTTATTCACAAACAAAATACATTACGCATAAGGCACTATTTTAGCATAAGTAGTGTCATAGGCTAACCAAAACTCAACATTTTTATATAAAAAATATATTGTATTTAGACAGTATCACATATTTTACCGGAGGCTGAAATATATTTCACTAAATCAATAGGCTATACCTAAACATGCAGTTATTCGCAAACAAAATACATAACGCATAAGGCAGTATTTTAGCATGATAATCAGTGTCATAAGCTAATCAAAACTATACATTTAATATACAAATATGTTTAGAGAGTAATATCACATTTAAAAAGTTTACACGAGCGTATACACGAATGTTAGGGATATTGTGAGGCAATCTTTTCTGTAAGATGTCAAAAGCTAGGCTAAATATAGTCTGAAAATTCATTTGAGCTCTATACGATTAGAAAAGAAATTATAAAACACTAAACAACTTACTCCGAACTTGGATCCTCGGCGGGATCAATTCGTTCTTCAAAATGCAGCCGTTCCTCGTCCGAGTTATAACCTTCCTCTGAGGAAAAGTGAATTCTTCCTCGCTGTCCAGAATCATCTGAAGGGCCTCTTTGTCGGAGTACCGTGCCATCCTCAAAACGCAATGAATCTATCAGTGAAGAAACTTCATGTTTTTATGCCATTGATCGCTGGGCGTGTGCTATGCATAACGTTAGATCACCTATTTACCATGTGAAAAGCGCTGGGGGCGTGGCGGCCTCAGCTAATTAAAGATAATGAACTGAGAACGAAAAAACTGTACCTCTCCTTGGTTTCAAACGGATTACATAAACTGGAAATATATATTTTTTTAAATAAATTACTTCATTTAAAATAAGAGAATACAAGCTTTAAAAAGACACATGTCTCGTGGTTCTGTGATAAGTATTAACTTAGTTACAGTTAATTTTTCTGACGCGTTTCAGAATGGACTTCACTGACAGAGAGAACGCAGAACGCGCATCATGTTTATGTTTCTTTATTAGGCGAAAAGCACAACACTTTGTTTTTATTGTGAGGTTCCACAAAAAAAATACAAACTTAACAGGATCGAATGATGTACAACACTTATATGTAAGATCAAAATCAACAGAGTAATTTGAGTCTCTTTTGCACTGATAAGGAAAAAAGTGAGCTGGTATCGCCGGCGATACCGCCGACCCCAGAGGGTTAAGCATTTGCCTGCTGGGGTGCGTCCCTTTGATATTAGTAATTTACGATTGTTACCGCAGTTTAATGAGAGAGACCCAGATGTTTTTTTTGTGATGTTTGAACGTGTGGCTAAGGCGAGGGACTGGCCTGATGCAGATTGTGCTCTAATGCTTCAGTGCGCTCTTACAGGGTAAGCGCAGGAAGCTTATTCGTCCTTGAGTGTGGACGATAGTTCTAACTATGCTAAAATCAAATCGGCCGTGCTTAAGGCTTATGAGCTGGTGCCAGAGGCATATCGTCAGCGGTTTAGGTCATGGGAGAGAAGGAATGGCCAGACATATATGGAGTTTGCTAGGGATTTGACTAACCATTTTAAAAGGTGGTTGACTGCCCTGGAAATTCACACGTTTGATGACTTGTGTGATTTGGTTATTTTAGAACAGTTTAGAAATACGCTTCCAGGGCAAATTGCCACATACGTTACAGAGAGAAAGTTCACTACTGCTGCGGAGGCGGCTGAGTCAGCAGATGAGTATGTACTACTCCATAAGGGCAGTTTTAGAGAGCGCACTGTGGCGCGTGATGATTTTAGATGGAGAGGCAAGAGTGTGGATGCGGCTTCAGGTGACAGGATGCGTTCTGGCAAAGTTGGGTTGTTTAAAGCAGATACTATGCCCCAAGGGAATGCTGATCACGATACAAGTTGCAACTATTGTCATGACAGAGGACATTGGAAAGCTGAGTGTCCGGTGTTGCAGTCCAGAAATAAGTTTAGCAAACACCAGGTTAAGCCTGCTGCAGCGGCTGCGCCTGTGGATACTGGTGAAATCTCCGAATTGTTTGCTTCTGATTGTGAACCTGACGTTTGGCTGCATATGGTCCTTTTATTAGAAGTGGTTTTGTGTCACTGGTTGGAGATGACACTAAAGTCCCAGTGAAAATCCTAAGAGATACAGGGGCCTATGATTCGTTTATAGTGGGTTCTGTACTACCGCTATCGGAGGCCAGTGACACTGGTGACCGAATATTGAGTCATGGGATGGGGTTAACTGTTTTGCCTACTCCCTTACACAAAATAGTCCTAAACTGTGAGCTGGTGCAGGGTGAAGTAGCCGTAGGGGTGCGTCCGGCGTTGCCCATTGAGGGGATTCACTTTATTTTGGGCAATGGCCTGACTGGTAGTCGGGTTTGGGCTGACACTGCGCCATCACCTGTGGTTACTCCTAGTCCTGTTTCGGATCAGAAGGTAAATGACTCATCTGAGGGTGTTTCTGCCTGTGTGGTCACACGAGCAATAGTTAAGTCTGATGTGGAGGCCTCATCTGAGGGGAGTGGTGGTGATGAGTTGGTGGCTCCGTCTTTTTCAGATTTTCCTCTGTCCGTGTCATTGAGTGAGTTGTTGCAGGAGCAGCAAAGTGACCCCTCCCTGAAAGAGATGTTTGATCATGTTGTTTCTGCTACAGTGATAAGTAGTGCAGGTAGTGGCTACTTTGTGGGGAATGGAGTGTTATTTAGGAAGTGGTTTACTTTTGGTAATGACTTTGTGGGAGATCCAGTGTTTCAGTTAGTGGTGCCGGCTGAATTTCGTTCGCTGGTCCTAAAAGTGGCTCATGATGAGAGTGGGCACTTTGGAGTTAAAAAAACGTATCTTAACATCTTGAAACATTTTTTTGGCCGCGGGTAAAAAGAGATGTCGTAGCGTATGTTAAAACCTGTCATGTGTGTCAGTTAACGGGGAAGCCGAACCAGTCCATTAAGCCTGCTCCACTGCAGCCGATTCCTGCTGTAAATGAACCTTTTGAGTATCTCATTGTGGATTGTGTGGGCCCATTGCCGTGTTCTAAGTCTGGATGTAAGTATCTCCTGATGGTGATGTGTCAGAGCACTCGGTATCCTGCTGCTTATGCGCTGAGGTCGATAACAACTAAAGCAGTGATGAAAGCTTTAACTCAGTTTGTGTCAGTGTTTGGTATACCGAAAGTAATCCAGAGTGACCAAGGGTCCAATTTTTCGTCACACATGTTTGAACAGGTGTTAAAAATGTTACGTGTGCAGCATAACCAGTCATCTGCGTACCATGCACAGAGCCAGGGTGCCCTGGAGAGGTTCCACCAGACTCTGAAAGCACTCCTTCGGGCGTATTGCACCGAGCTGGATAAAGACTGGGAGGAAGGTCTTCCATGGTTAATGTTGGCGGCTAGAGAGGCAGTGCAGGAGAGTACGGGTTTAGTACTAATGAGCTGGTTTTTGCACATACAGTGTGGGGGCCCTTGGCAGTGTTGAAAGATGGCTGGGTGGACACTGAACCGCCTAAGAATTTGATTGACTATGTAAATGAGTTTAGACATCGGTTGTGGGTAGCATGTGGGATGGCAAGGGAAAAGTTGCTGATGTCACAGAGCAGAATGAAAAAGGTGTATGATCGCCATACGGAACGCCATGAGTTTAGTCCTGGAGATCAGGTTTTCGCTCTTATGCCGATTGTGGGTTCTCCATTTCAAGCCAAGTACACCGGTCCTTACACAGTCGCTGAAAAAATGTCTGATTTGAATTATGCCAGGACGGAGAAAATCGACACAACTGTGTCATGTCAATCTGCTGAAGTCCTATTACAGTCGGGATGCTGAGGTCAGCCAGGCAGATAAAGATGAGGTACGTCCGGCTCTCGTGGTCAACTCAGTTTCGGGGTCGCAGGAGGAAGATGGGGTGCCAATGTGGTGAGCTGTCTGATTTGGTGCGGAAATATTTCTGTTTGTTTGGAGATGTTCCTAGTTGCACGGATTGGATTGAACATGATATTGATGTTGGAGAGGCGCAGCCAATTAAACAGCGGTTTTATTGCATGTCGCCAGAGAAATTAAAACATCTAGATTCTGAAAGAATTACATGCTTAAAAACAGTATTGCTGTACCATCATCCTCAAGTTGGTCATCCCCTTGTATTTTGGTTCCCAAGGTAGATAGAACACCTAGGTTTTGTACGGATTTTAGAAAAGTGAATTCTGTTACAAAACCCGACTGCTTTCCGATGCCAAGGACTGTGTAGATCAGGTGGGGTCTGCCAGGTTTGTCAGCAAGTTTGATCTACTCAAAGGGTATTGGCAGGTGCCTTTGTCTCAGCGTGCTGAGGCAATAACTGCATTCATTACGCCGTCGGGACTCTATTCCTATAGAGTGATGGCATTTGGTTAAAGGAACGCTCCAGCAACGTTCCAGCGCCTTATGAATCGTGTTGTGTCTGGTTTAAAGGGTTGTGCAGTTTATCTGGATGACCTAGTCGTTTACAGTGATACATGGCACTCTCACCTTCAGCGCATCCAGGCTTTGTTTGAGAGGCTGGCTGAGGCGCATCTCACCATTAATTTTGCTAAGTGTGACTTTGCTAGGGCTACTGTGACATATTTGGTCCGCGTAGTGGGGCAGGGCCGGGTGGCTCCAGTTCAAGACAAGGTGAGGGCAGTGGAGAGGTATCCTCAGCCTACAACAAAAAAATAATTGCAGCGTTTTCTGGGGCTGGTAGGTTACTATAGGAGTTTCTGTAAGAACTTTTTCACTGTGGCGTTTCCGTTAATGGAGCTGTTGAAGGCCAGGGTGAAGTTTGTTTGGTCCTTTGCTTGTCAGCAAGCTTTTGAAAGTATCAAGTCTCTGTTATGCTCGTCTCCCGTGCTAGCAGCCCCATGTTTTCATAAAAACTTTATGCTCCAGGTAGATGCCAGCCAGGTCGGAGCAGGTGCGGTATTGCTTCAGGAGGATGATCAGGGGGTGGTAAGACCAGTTAGTTTTTTTTCCAAGAAGTTTAACCGTTACCAGTTTAATTACTCGGTAATAGAGAAGGAAGCACTTGCACTTATTTGAGCACTGCAGCATTTTCAGGTGTACATAGGAGGCGCACCACTCATTGTATACACAGACCATAACCCTTTAACATTTTTACAGTCATTTAAGTGTCCAAATCAAAGACTTATGAGGTGGTCGTTGTTTTTGCAGGCCTATGACCTTGACATTTGGCATATTAAAGGGGCAGACAACGTCATAGCAGATACACTATCACGTGCCCCTATTATTTGAATGTACTATGACACTTGTACTGCCGGATGATTTGCTTTGCTCTGCCTGTTTTTCTTAAATTTGCTTCCCAGGTACCAGGTTGCTGAAGATTGGGTGGGAGTTATAGCAGGCCATGCACAGAGGGAAGGTCAGGTGTATGTTCATATTTTTGTTATTGTAAGTAATTCCTGAATTAAGTAAGGTACATGGTGTAGTAGGTGATTGTGAGTAAGTTAGTGGGCCGGTGATTCCCTTTGGGACACCGACTTTAAGGCTTTAGGGGGGGGGGGGGGGGTGACGCCCTGTGTGGCTTGACCGTTTATGTTTGTCAGTACTACAAGGGTGATGTGTTCTTCTGTTTTTGAGGAGCTGATTGCAGAGGTCCTTCCCGATTGGGAACACATGGTCCCAGTGCGCCACAGGAGATAAAAGCTCCACCTCCAAGATCGTCGCGCTCTCTGATCCTCGCTACCAGCAGTCACCTGTTTTGGTTTTGTTACATGTTTGTTTTATTTTAACACTTCAACACTTTACCCCACGATCACTCATCCACACTCACACAACTGAGGTTGCTGACTAACCCATCTCATTATTCAGGTATTGTTTGATTATTTTAGGTTATAATAAACCTTGTTAAATCAATCGCTGAGTCCTTTCCCAGTTTTTGTCATGGCCTTTTGAGCTCGGTCATGACAGTATAAACGCAGAGTATAAACTCAAAAAGGTTGGAGTTTTGTTGGAGAAAGTATAGAGCCTAAATGTGTTGTTTGTGTTGTATCATCAGAGGGAGACGAAGACTAATGAAAGATTAATTTCTCATAATTATGAGAAAAAAAAGTTCAAGCCCACTTTTGGAAAACAAACAATGGAAGCTTGAGTGTATAGATGTAATAATAGTTGTATTACATTTGTATTAATGTATTAAAGGTGTCATATGATGCGTTTTCATGTTTTCCTTTTTCTTTAGTGTGTTATGTTGCTGTTTGTGCATGTATAAGATCTGCAAACTTACAAAGTCTCCTACTGTTACGTCCCATGACGTAATATTTAGTGCGTATGTTGTACTGGTGATGTTTTCTCCCCTCCTTCTATGTTTCTCTCTCTCTTTCTCTCTCTCTGCCATGCAGCACTCCAAACCATCCGCAGCTGATGCTAATTAGCAGGAGCGTGTATAAAGCAGCAAAGAAACAGTGTTCAGGAGGAATCCCTCTTCAGCTATCCCAGACATTGTGGTGTTAACTGCAGTTGTAAATATTTCTGTGAGATCTGTTGTCTGAGCACAACGAGCACTTAAACTTTGTGAGTTTAAAGTGTTAAACCGTGCAGGGAGATGGGCGCCAATTTGTTTGGAGTAACGTTATCCACTCCTAAACTTTTCTCCTGTTTGTTTTTCGTTAGTCAGGTAAGATAATTGTCTTTAATTTCAATTTCTTTTTGTTAGGGAATTTAACTGCGTTTAAACTTTAGGAAGCCTGTTTTGTTAGTTATTTTGGCCTGGCCCTCTCCTGACGATCTGCTTATTATTCAAATTTGTTTATCTGTTTACTGATCTTTGTTTTTGTTTATTTGTAAATATATTGGTTAAGCCTTTAATCAAGAAAATAAAAAAATAACTAATTAAGCTTACTCTTTCGAGCCTTGTCCACATGGACACGGGTATTTTTTATAACCGTGACTTTTTTTACGCGGTTCTTTCGTGCACACGGACACGCAGTATCAGGACACTGAAATGTAACATTTTTGAAAACCCCTGCCAGGGTGAGGATATTCAGAAACGCCGGTTGCAGTGTTGTCGTGTAGACAGTAAAACTGGGTTTTTTGCCTTGCGACATCAGAGTGTGCAAGAGTGTATTCACTAGGTTGGCCTTGCTGCCTTGCTGCTGAGTGGTTTGCGTCTGAGTGGTTTGCGTCTGTAAGCTCCGTATTGCTTTCTGTTTTGAATCTTTATTTATTATCATTCCCTGTTGTTTATATTGCTAATTATATCTTACTCATCTGACATCGCTAGCTTCTATCTAAATCCTTATCACTAGCACAAAACGCTAGTAATTTCGCTAGCCTGCACAACACTCTAGTAACTCGCTAGCCTGTTAACGCGCCATCCGTGCCTCTCGTCTTTATTTATTTACTTATTTTTCTCGCGTGCGCTCCCGTCATCCGTGCCTGACTTCTTTATTTATTTTCTCTCTCGCGCCTTTTACGAATCCATCAAAGCTGTGGTAAGTAGAATCAGTCAACAAACACAGTGAGTCATGTCAACTTCTCTTATTGTGACTTGCACTTCATGTAACATGTGTAGTAGCTTCTCTTTCAGCATAGGATTCACATGTGATAAATGCAGGAAGATAGTCAGGCTGACAGAGAAGATTTCAGAACTAGAGACACGCATCCAAACTTTAATTGAGGTTAATTGTAAGAGTGCAAGGGCTTTAGATACTGCTTTGGATGCGACTAGCTTAGTGAACTCCGTACATTATTCGGTTCTGGCTGAAGTAGAGCCCGTGCAGCAGGGCAATTGGGTGACAGTAAGACGCTGTAGTCGCGGGACAAAACACCGCTCTTCTGCTCCGATTACAACTTCAAATAGATTCTCCCCACTCAGTGAAACACCCACTGTGAATCCTGTTGAATGTGTCCTAGTTATTGGCGATTCTATTACACGAAACGTGAAAATAGAGACACCAGCCACCATAGTCACATGTTTGCCGGGAGCCAGAGTGCCTGACATCAAAGCAAATTTAAAAGTGCTGGCTAATGCTAATCGTAAATTCTCTAAGATTATTATTCACGTCGGCACAAATGATGTTCGACTTCGCCAGTCGGAGATAACTAAAATTAACATTAAAGAGGTGTGTGAACTCGCCAGTATGATGTCAGGCACTGTAATTTGCTCTGGCACCCTTCCTGTTCGCAGGAGTGATGAGATAGTTAGTAGATTGTCATCACTCAATGGCTGGCTGTCTAAATGGTGTCCCCAAAATAGTATAGAATTCATAGACAATTGGAAAAGCTTTTCGGGCAGACCTGACCGGTTGAAAAGAGATGGTATTTATCCCTCCTGGGATGGTGCTGCTCTTCTTTCTAGTAATATGGCACATAGTCTTAGAGGACAAACGTGACAATCTGGGGCTCAGGTCAGGAAGCAGACAGACTGGCTAAACCGACCGTCTGATAGCGGCCTCAAGGTCAGATAAATTCCATCACATAGAGCCTCTTTCTCCTAGATTTCATCATATAGAGTCTGTGTCTGTTCCCCGAATTAGGAAGTACAAAAAACTTCCAAACCCATCTAAGGTTAAAAATTTAATTGATGTTCAACAAATAAAAAACAGATTTAATACAAATGAAAAAATGATAAAGCTTGGGTTGCTAAATATTCGATCCCTTACCTCAAAAGCACGTATTGTTAATGATATGATTACAGATTATAACCTAGATGTGCTGTGTTTGACAGAAACCTGGCTAAAACCAAATGATTACATTACTTTAAATGAGTCAACCCCCCAAGATTACTGTTATAAACATGAACCTCGTCTGAAAGGCAAAGGGGGAGGTGTTGCTGTAATTTATAGTAATATTTTCAAAATTACTAAGTCTAGTTTCAAATATAATTCTTTTGAAGTGTTGGTGCTTAATGTAACAATACATAGTGTGAATGATAAATAACGTTTGAGATTTGTGCAGGCTACTGTATACAGGGCACCATACACACTTTATCAAAGAATTTGCTGGCTTTCTATCAGAGTTAGTACTGGCTGCAGATCAAGTCCTAATTGTTGGTGATTTTAATATACATGTAGATAATGAAAAAGATGCATTGGTATTGAAATTTAAAGACATTCTTAACTCTATTGGAGTTAGACAACACGTGTCAGCTTGTGAACACGTGTCAACACGTGTCACGTGTCAGCGTGTAGCTTAGAAGAACTCGATATTGCGACAGAAACTTTTAACTCTCTCTTTTCCAGCACTTTAGACGCAGTTGCTCCGTTGCGCTTAAAGAAGATCAAAGAAAATAGTCCAACGCCGTGGTACAAACGAGCACACTCAGGCCCTTAAGAGGACAGCCAGAAAAATGGAGCGTAGCTGGAAGAAAACTAAATGAGAGGTATTTCGCAATTCATGGAAGGAGAGCTCGATTGCATACAGAGAGGCCTTAAAAGCTGCTAGATCTGCTTATTTTTCAACCCTATTAGAAGAAAATAAACAAAACCCAAGGTATTTATTTGAAACAGTGGCTAAACTAATGAAAAATAAAGCTTCAAGCCCAGAAGTTTCCAAGCAGCACAACAGTAATGACTTTATGACCTTCTTCACTTATAAGATTGATAATATCAGGGAGAATACAATAACTATGCACCAGTCTACTACAGCATCGCATCAGGGAATGCATTGTAGTATCCCTAAGGAAACATTCGATTCATTCATTGCTATAGAAGAGGAAGAATTTTCTAACCTCGTTAAATCATCTAAATCGGCAACATGTATGTTAGACCCTATTCCGACTAAGCTATTGAAAGAGATGCTTCCAGAGGTCATTGATCCTCTTCTCAATATCATTAATTCATCTTTGTCACTAGGATACGTACCAAAAACTTTTAAGCTGGCTATGATTAAACCACTTGTTAAAAAACCACAACTTGATCGTACAGAATTAGTCAATTACCGGCCGATCTCAAATCTACCTTTTCTGTCAAAGATACTAGAAAAAGCAGTATCCTCACAACTATGTTCCTTTCTAGAAAGAAATGATATCTGCGAGGATTTTCAGTCAGGATTTAGACCGTACCATAGCACTGAGACAGCTCTCATTAGAGTTACAAATGATTTGCTCTTATCATCCGATCGCGTTGTATCTCGCTGTTGGTGCTACTTGATCTTAGTGCTGCATTTGATACTATTGACCACAACATTCTTTTAAATAGACTTGAAAATTATGTTGGCATTAGTGGAATTGCATTAGCATGGTTTAAATCATACTTATCTGACCGTTATCAGTTTGTAGCAGTAAATGAAGAGATGTCTTATCGATCACAAGTTCAGTATGGCGTACCACAAGGCTCAGTTCTAGGACCGTTGCTGTTCACTCTGTACATGCTACCCTTAGGAGATCTCATTAGGAAGCATGGCATTAGTTTTCACTGTTATGCTGATGATACTCAGCTCTTTATTTCTTGCCCTGCACGCTTAATAAACAAATTACAGCTGGTCCAAAACGCAGGAGCTCGAGTTCTTACCAGAACCAGGAAGTATGACCATATTAGCCTGGTTCTGTCAACACTGTATTGGCTCCCTATTAAACAGTGTATACATTTTAAAATATTGCTGATTACTTACAAAGCACTAAATGGTTTAGATCCACAGTACTTGAAGGACCTGCGCCTGGACGCAACGTCAACTCAGTCCTGAAGTGTCAACTAGTCCCTCCCCCAGAAAGACCTTCTTCCCTTTTACCTCTGTTTACTGAAGTCAGCCGGATCCGGGACGGATCCAGATCAGATGGTGGACCTGTGCCTGGACCCATCCACAATGCATCCCTGAAGTGCTCATCAGGCCTGTGAAGGCCTCATCGACATGACAGGCATCAGCACTGATCCTCAACAAACTCGTCTCCATACCGGCGTGATGACTCCGAATTCCAACCAGATGGAACTGGATAATGTTCTGAATGTTCTGATCCAATCTGATTTCTGACTTGTAATGCTGCCTGAATCATAATCATACACTGTTCGTTTGTTGGTCAGAGGAGAACTGGCCCCCGACTGAGCCTGGGTTCTCCCAAGGTTTTTTTCTCCATTCTGTCACTCATGGAGTTTTGGTTCCTTGCCACTGTTGCCTTGGCTTTTGGCTTGCTTAGTTGGGGACATTTAAATATTCAACAATATTATTGATCTGCCTTATTTAAGGTGGATGATGACACAATTTTCTTCTAGAAACAAACTTTGTTGTATTATTTTCATGTTATCACTGTGAAGCTGCTTTGATACAATCTGTATTGTAAAAGCGCTATATAAATAAAGGTGACTTGACTTGTGCTCCGTTATCTGCTGTGTTTGACGTCAGATTGTGCGCAGCTGACTGGTGTGGCACGCTCTTGACAGAGCTTGATAGCGTTGTAAAGCGTCGTGTCAGGAGGAAAGAAAACAGTGATAGCTCACAGCCGAAGCCACTAGGCCAGACAGAATCACGGAGGCGATTGGCATCACAACAACTCGCGTTTTATTCCACAATCGAACTCGGGGCAACTGTCTGTCCACGCTCCGTCCACAGCGTTACCAAACAAACAAAACCAGATAAAATAAAATGAGCACCAAACAGAGATTACCCGCATACATAGGGGATTCAAGGGGCACGGTACATACAATACCATACAGAGTGCAGACAGTTCAACAGGGCGCGCGCAGCTCTTAAAGGGGCCACACCTTATTTCCACTCGTTACAGCGTGTTTTTGCGTTTTCATGTAGACGGAGATATTTTTTAAAACCGAGCATGTGTGGACTAGCCTGGTTAAAACTAGGGTTGTAACGGTATGAGATTTTCACGGTATGATAATCGTCTCAGAAAATATCACGGTTTCACGGTATACGATATTAAAGTAAACTATCATTATTATTATAATCATCATCAGCTACACTACATATACACACATAATAAACTAACAACATGGATTTAAATAGGAAATTTAAATAAGTTGGATGGGGCAAACTAATTCAAAATTTTAAAATACTGAAACATGTCTAATAAATTGTATTAAAAAAACATTTTTAATTTATTAATTATTATTTAAGAACAATAGAGTCTTTATGAAATGTATATTTATTTCCTCAGAAATTCTGGGTTGTCTGATATAACTTAACTGGTCTGGATTCTGTGATTGAATACAAAATGTATTTTTGAAAATGCAATCAGATAAAATGTAACAACTTTTGTTTGTCTACACAAGAGAGGTTTACTATATTAAAACATGGACAAAAAAACTATACACAATAGTAATATATTTTAGTCATTATTTCTTCAGGCTAAACCAAACTTTTTTTACAGGTTGTACTGAACACCTATGAGTTTCAGTCAGTGTATTTGATGATTACTCTTTTAAAAAACAATTATAAAATGCTCATTAAGTGTTCTCTGTCTGGATATGTTCATGTGTTCACGTCTTCACATAGTGGGTGAGACAGCAGATGCTTTAAAAACCATGAGCATCATGCGTAGCCTACTTGAGTGTGTACTAGATCTACTAGACGAAACAGCGCTGCTCATTCATACAGAGACACGCTGAATATAGAATTAAGGTGGTCGCACACCAGTCTTTTTGTGCTGTATATTCACAGACACGCACATCGCGATTTGATTTACTGCACAGCTATATTTTGATTTATTCATCCATCTAAGTATCTATCAAATCGCACATTTTACGTGGCATCTGTATTGTAACGCAAAAAGACTGGTGTGCGTCTTTTTGACAGACCGGGATTCCCTCAGCATGACAGAAATAATATGGCCTTAAGTTATACAAGTTATGAATTACCTTTATCTTCACGGAGGGATGGTGTTCCCGAATATGGGAGAATATGGGAGAACATGTTCGACGTGTTTCCTCCTTTTGCAGCCACTCTTCGTCCACATATCTTGCAAACTGGATATCCATCTTCAAGGACAACACCACGATCGTTTTTCGGATATCCAAAATATTCCCATACTGCAGATTTATTTATTTTTTCGGCGGGAGATAGAGATTCGGACATTTTCAGCGCTGTACAGTTACGCCTATGGTTGGAGTCTAAGCAGTCAAGCTGAAAGAAGTTGCATGCGGCAGTGCGGGTTTAAATTTTTTATTATTTTTTTTTAACCGCGGATAAGCAAATGTGCACAATATGATAATCGTACATGTCAATATCGCAATAAACCGCCATACCGGTATACCGTTACAACCCTAGTTAAAACCTGACCATTCTCAGTAGTAAGTGAGTTATGGTCTGGCAAAGCTTCATAGACAAATCATTTCCAAAGGGGCGTCACCAATGGACGTCGCTCAAATGCCTCTGGGCGCAATTGGATAGACCTAAAACCAATCAGGGGTACGTTTCCCAAAGCCAACTATGGTCGCAAGTTCCGTAGTTACCAATTAGAGTTCAATGGAAATTGCGATCATATTTGGCCAACGATGCTTTTGGGAAATGCACCCCAGAGCGATGAAGGAGATGACGTATGAAGGCTTCGTGTATTGTTCTTTGCTCGGGTTTTAACAAAAAGCAACATTTTAAATCGCTTAAAACAGACTGATTCGCTAGCTGATTCGAACGAGTGATGTTCCACGGCGGCATCCATCTGTTTACACCTGGCCACTTCATGCGTTTTCTGTGATCGGATAGCAATCCGATCGTGAAAAGACCAGGTGTAAATGCCCTCCGAAACGCATTCGAGACGGATTTGAATCCGATCGCTCAAACCACTTCAGGATGAGGTCTGGGCCGCATTCCGCACTCCATTAAATCTGCATATAGAATTGAAGATCGGATTTATATCCGTTTTGCAAAAACACAATTATGTGACCAGGTGTAAATGGAATAATTCTGATAAATCAGATAGCTATCCGATCTGAGAAAATGCATGAAGTTGCCAGGTGTAAACAGCCCCTTTGTAATGTACAAAATCTGCTTCACCGTCGCTGCGCTGTCGTCATGTTGGTCGGATTAGAAATGGGCTTGAATGAGCTCTTTGCCAGACTAACTCTCAAATCTAAATTTGCCGGAAGTTGTCTGGGTTTTCCCAGGCTATGTGTGGACGGGATTTTTTTTTTAAACGCAGGAGGAAAAACTGTCCGTGTGGACTAGGCCTCAGTTTCCTTTTGTGATCAAGTGTAAATCAAAGGGTGTTGTGTAAATCTTTTGAATATAAATGTGAAATACAATTAGAGCTGGGATAGAGGAAAAGGAGATTTCTTTAAATCCCCTAGACTGGAGAGGGAACGTAAAACCTACAAAAAGATTTATTCTATCTAATGCCCGGTACACACTGAGATTTTGGGCCGTTTCAGACTAAAGATGAGCATCGTGAAACAATCGTGATGATTTCTGTGGTCGTGGCTCCTAAACGTCGTACAGTGAGAGCGGTTCACAGACACCGTTGTCACGGTCTTACGATCAAAGATAGCCTGTGATAATTTACTGACAGTGTCATGGTCATCTCACAGTGTGTTGCTGCTAAAACCTACATCTACTGACTAGCCAATAAAAATGCAACGTCGTATTGATCAATGCCACATGGCGCTAAAACTTAATGTAAATGCTGCCATTATATTGTTGATATAATTTGTTTATTTTTCTATATTAACTTTCATAATTAAAATTTAATTGTGTTTGTTATTTATACATTATTTATTTTAATATAAGTTGCAGTACCTTTATTTTGAAGGATTGGTTCAAGTTTATGCGCAAATGCAGATTTCACATCAGATTCATGCGGTTCAACTTCAGAGGTTCATGCAAGCAAGCGGCAAGCACATACTTTATGTATTCTCAGATAAAGCTTTATTATTGTTACAAAGGACGTTTGTAAGGAAGCTTCAAATACTATTTCCCTTTCTCGCAGCACGAGGCAAAGAGTTTTCATGGTGGATTTGGAGAAAAGTCTTCAATTAAACCAGTAGCGAGATAACCACTTGTGTCTGCGTATGCTTTGGAGGGAGTTAAAGTGAAAACTCGGACTGTTCAACGGCACGAGTGGGTGACGTAGAACCAGCGGGCCGATCACGAAGTACCCGCATGCACCGCATGGAGCAGCGAAGGATTAACAGATGAGCCGTCGCACCACACACACATAAAGAAGCAAGAAGAAACACACAGTTAAACGTTCTGAGTCATAAAGAACTTGAACATTTAAGAGTGGCTTAAGAAGAAGATTTGGCAAAGCTTGCTAAAAGATTTACAATGTAAATGAAAGCCATGTGACTGTAGTGTGTATAGTAAATCTTCTGACTTATTTTCTCAAGTAATTTAATTTAAGCTTGCTATTTAAAGATACATTTGTAGGTTAATTGAACATTCTATATTTTAAATTTAAAGTGTTTTGTAAATAATAAGAGAAGGTTATTTGGCATTTGATATCAAAGTCTTCTAAGTGTTTTGAAGGGTAATATTCAAGCTGATATAAGCGATTTTGCACATTTAAATTTTCTGTGCAATATTGTTACTGAAAAGCATCACATTTGCTTTAAGTTTTAGAGCATTTACATTAAATTTACATTTACATTTGAGCAAGTGTTGAAGGTTGATTTAGATGTTTGTTAACTATGCAAATTTTCTACTTACAAAATTGTGTAAATTTTAAAGTGATTCAAAATGTCAGAGCCAAGTGAGCCACAGGTAAGGGACAGTGATAGGGAAAGTGCAAATCCCCAAGACCAATCTGAAGAAGGTCAAGTGGGAGGTGCTGAAGCACACCAAGAAGATGCACAGCAATCAAGACGAAGTATAAGAACAAGAACTAGAAATGCAGAAAAAGGTAGAGAAATGCAAGTTGCAAAAATTAAATCACTTCAACAAAGGTTTAACTACATTTATGACAAATGGAGAACACATGTTAAATCTTCTAAGCGGACATTATCACAATCAACAGAGAGACTTTGTCTGATGACCTGCTTAATGATTTCATTGGCGATGTTCTAGGTCTTTCTGCAGATGTCCAGCGCGTTTATGAAGAACTACGCAAAATCACAACTCCAGATCAAGACACGCGTCAAAGAGTTGATCTGTGTGTAGAGATTTCTAATTTTGTTGTATCCAAAGCCTCAAGTCAACTGGATGGAAGGATTCCAGAAGAAGATCAAGACTGGCCGGAAGCAGGCTCTCTCTTCAATTCAAGAACCTGTAAATCAGGTTCTGTCACTTCCATCTTGAAAGGTGCCTCAGAACATTCAAGTAGATGTTCTGTAAAGCGACAAGAAGCTGCTGCTGATGCTGCTGCAAGCCAAGCTGTTCTGAAAGTGTTACAAGAACAAAATTGCCTAGAAAAATTGGAAGTTCAGCTCCTAGAAGCACAAGTTAAAAAGAAGATAGCTGATCAAGAGGCAGCGGCCGTACAGCGTCGTTTAGAGCGAGAAGCAGAAGAGGTGAAACGAAGAATACAAAGAGAGGAAGAGGAAGCCAAAATTAAAGCTCAACTGGAAGAAGAACATGCAGCTCTACAAAATACTCTTAAGGAGAAACGGAGAAAGATACAACATTTGGAAGCAGTGAAAGGTCTAAATGCAGCACGAGCAAGAATGCAGGTGTATGATCAAGAGACGGCCATAGAAGAAGATCAGAAAGATTTGCTGAAAAAGTCTCCTGTTTCACAAGCTGTGACCTCCTCCTCAAATGAAAGTACAGCAGAGCTTGTGAAGGTGCTGGTAGGTGCTTTAAGTGCAAACAGAATTCCACTTCCTGAACCACCAGTATTCAGTGGGGATCCATTGAAATACAATGACTGGAAACTGTCCTTTGAAACACTGATCGACCAGAAGAGCATCCAAGACAAAGAGAAGATATACTACCTGCGTAGGTATTTGAGTGGACAAGCTAAGAAAGCGCTCGATGGATATTTCCTACTCGGAACTGAATCTGCCTATGTTGCTGCATGGGAGATTTTAGAAGAGCGATATGGAAACCCATTTACGATTGCAAAATCGTACAGAGACAAGCTCCAGGCATGGCCAAAGATGGGATCTAGGGACAGCTTTGAGCTTCGAGAGTTTGTTGATTTTCTCCATAGTTGTGAGGCTGCTATGGTTCATATCAAGGCTTTGGAAATCTTAAATGACTGTAATGAAAACAGGAAGATTCTTTCAAAGCTACCTGATTGGCAAGCAGTGAGATGGAACCGGAAGGTTATCGAAATAGAAGAGGAGAGTAATCGATTTCCTACTTTCAGTCAATTTGTTAAGTTTCTGACAAGAGCGGTGAAAATTGCCTGTAACCCTGTCACGTCATTACAAGCACTTAAACTAGGTGAGGTTGAGAAGCCCAACTTTCCAAAACGTCAAAGCTTTTGAGCAAAAACACTGACCACATTGTAAGGAAGTCTAATTTGATCGAATGACGCCATTCAAATTAGCAGTGAAGGTCTCACGCGTGTTCCGTCTCTTCCCATGGCAAAGGGATTTTTAATTAAATGCAATAAATTTTATCTTATGTATTAACTCGTTTCAACTGACTCCATAAAATGAAAAAGTTTTTCAATGATATCTGTGCATCATTAAATATACGTTAATGTTTGACTATTCCTTTTAACTCCAATGAAAATGAAGTCAAAGTCTGTTAGAATAATCAAATATAACAATTTATTATGTCAGGTAAAAGTATTATGCCAATTTCATAATCAGTTCAAAGATCATCAATACAAAACATCAAATGCTCTAGGATAAGAGAAATAGATGCAAACCCAACATTTAAGAACTACATGAGTTAACCTCACGGGCTATCTAAAATACAGAAAGAGCCCTGAGCTCTCCGTTGAATTTCATTATATATCCAGACCTTCTTTGATATGTAATTTACTGTGGTCCCCTCCCCAGATTTACTGAGGATAGAAGTTTGACCATTTTCTAGGAACAGTGAAAATTAGCATTCAGACAAATGGTCAGAAGGTGTTAAGTCAAAGACACACCCTTCTGTGTGCAAGATATTTCTATATTCTTAAGAACTTTATTACCTTTTGATTTACTTCTTTGGGAATGAGACATTTGTACCAGCCACCCTGAGACCTTTAAAATGATACTAAACAATCCTTAAAGATTATCACATTCACATTAAAACCATATAAATTCTTGTGTGAGTGTGGGTGATCTCTGCAAGAGTGGGGGATGCGGGAGTGTGTGTGTGAGAGGTGTTCAGATGTTAATTTGAAAGCAAGGTCCTTTGTCTTACAGATCTGTGGTGAGGTTGATTCCTTCAACCAGTTCTTCCAGTCTTACAACATGTTCCAATGAAAAGTCTGTCATAACATGCATTTTCTGCCAGAAGATTGGGCATACTTTGCACAAATGCAGGAAGCTCATGGAGAAAGCAGTTTCAGACAGAATTAAGTTTTTTCATGCTGAAAAGCTATGTTTTGGTTGTCTCAAGTCTGGTCACTTCTCAAATAACTGCAACAGTAGGAGTGTTTGTGACATGTGCCATAAGATGCATCCAACCTGTCTTCACGACGAGCGAACCAAAGGAAACCAAAAACTACTAAAAAAAAAAAACCAAGAACAAGTCAAGAAAGGCACCGAGAAAGACCTTAATCTAAACAACATAAAGAAACAACAACAGATGTTACTTCAAATAGAGTAATACTTGAGGAAGTCAACGCACAAACAGCAGCAATATAATTCCTGTCTGGATTTCGTCCATAACTCAACCAACACAAGAAGTTCTTGTATATCCTCTGTTGGATTCTCAAAGCGACACAACATTCATTTTAAGTGAAGTAGCTGAAGCATTGGAAGCAAGTAAAGAACAAGTTAAGCTGAAGCTCTCTACTATGACATCAAGAACCACAGTGGTAAGCTCTCAAAGAATAAAGAACCTACAAGTCCGAGGCTTTTATTCTAGTAAAAGGATCTCTTTACCACCTGTCTACACTCGAGAATTCATTCCAGCGAGCAGAACTCACATACCAACAAATGAAACTGCAAAAGCTTGGCCCTATCTAGAACACCTCCAAGAAGAGATAGCACGTCTGCAGGATTGCGAAGTAGGTCTACTCATTGGGTACAACTGCTCACAAGCCCTACTTCCAAGAGAAGTAGTTTCTGGCCAAGAATATCAGCCTTATGCACAGCGTACAGACCTTGGATGGAGTATTGTTGGTAACTGGAATACCTATGTAGACTATGGCGACGCTATCGGAATCAGTCATCGCATAGTAGTAAGGCAAGTGATACCAGAAATGGAATCTTCTGTGAATCTCAAAACTGAATTACATTATGTCAGTCGAACTAAAGTCAAAGGAATTACTCCTATAGAGATAATAAAGGTTCTTGAATCAGACTTCTCAGAAAAAGCTGGAGAAGATGATCCTGTGTCCCAAGAGGATCTCAAGTTCTTGTCAATTTTGAGAGAAAACATCACACAAAAGAACAATGGTCACTTTGAAATGCCGTTACCATTCAAAAGGGAGAAACCAAAACTTCCTAATAACAAGACTTGTGCAATACATCGTCTGAAATGTCTTGAAAAGAGATTAAAGAAAGATCAGAGTTACTATGAAGACTGTGTAAAATTCATGGAAGAAGTAATTTCACGTGATGATGCAGAGAAGGTCCCTGAGAAAGAGATTGACAACAGCCCAGTTTGGTATATTCCACATCATGGAGTTTATCATCCACAGAAACCAGGGAAAATACGTTTAGTATTTGACTGTTCTGCCAAGTTTCAGGAGACATCCCTCAATGACCATCTGCTCACTGGTCCTGACCTTACCAATACATTGGTAGGTGTCCTATGCCGCTTTCGGAAAGGTTCTATCGCAGTCATGTGTGACATTGAAAGAATGTTCCACCAGTTTCATGTGAAAAAGGAGGATCAAAATTACCTGCGATTTCTGTGGTGGGAGAATGGCGACCTGGAAATCACACCATCAATCTACAGAATGAAGGTCCACTTGTTTGGAGCTGCCTCGTCTCCTGGTTGTTCCAATTTTGGCCTGAAACATCTGGCAACACAAGGGCATGGTCGATACAGCGAGGACACCATACACTTCATTCAAAGAAATTTCTATGTAGACGATGGTCTGACATGTGTTCAAACTGAGATGGAAGCTATCCAGCTTATCAAAGAATCAAGAGAACTTTGTTCCACTGGCAGGTTCTCCACAAGTTTGTTTCTAACAGTGAGAGTCAAGTCAAGTCAAGCCAAGTCAAGTCATCTTCATTTATATAGCGCTTTTAACAATGGAGATTGTTTCAAAGCAGCTTTACAGAGATAAACATACAATTTACGGTAACAGAGATTGTTTTGGCTTTATAGCGATTTTGAATAATGTTATTTCCGGCTAAAGTTGGTTTTGATTGATTCACTTCCAGCAAAATTATCATTTGTTATTACATTAGGGGCCACTAAGACGACGGCGTTCTCTCTAAAAAGACTTTAAACGCGAACTTGTGACCTGATGGCGTTCACATGCTGTCATGATTCTGCCATCATGTTATTGATTATTCCTGGTCTTGTGGCAGGACCATGACAGAACCAATGTTTTGTGTACAAGCGCATGGCCAATTGTCAAGGCCATGTGCTTGTGTTGTCTCGTCTCTTAACCCCGCCCCCTTGTTATCCTGATTCAGTCTTTATTGCTTCACTCGTGTCACCTGTTATGTCTTGATTGGTCTCCTTATTTAATCCCCTTGTGTTTGCTGTCTTGTGTCGGTTCGTTGCCAAACGTTACTTGTGAGTATCCTGTGAAAGTCTTGTCATTGAAAGTCATTGAAGGTCTAGTCATTGTCATCTCTCGTAGTGTTGTTTGTTTTCTAGTATTTTGTCAGTGTCGTTGTCTAGTTAGTCACCATAGTCCTGTCTTGTTTTGCCCCCTCGTGGGCTTTGTTTTCCCCTTTTTGTCTTCAATAAATTGTGTGAAGAGCATTCTGTCTGCTTTTGGGTTCGTCAATCTGCACCCACATAACAGAATGAACCGACCAGAACTGAACCCAGCAGACAGTATGTCCTCCCTGCTTAAGCGACAGTCAGCTGACCAGGAATTATGGTGGCAGTCAGCTATCACCGACAGCAAGTTGGGCACGCTTCCTTTCCCTCCCCAGGGAGAGAGGTCTCTGAGGAGATATGCTCAGGCCGTGGAAGCAAGGAGGTTTTTCTTACCTGAGATCCTTGTCAACCGTTACCTCATCGCGGGTCTCAACGCTCCGCCTCCTCTGGCTGAACGGGAGAGGCTGGTCCACCGCCCGTTCCGGGACATGGTGGACTGTTTGTCTCGTAAGGAGCCGCAGGGTCCCATCGTGTCTTCACCTCCTGCCTGTCTGCCGGTGATCCCGGAGGGTCGTATGTTAGGCGTCGTGACGCTTGGAGACCAGACTCGTCCCACTTCGACACCCGAGGCATCATCTGCACCCGCTGATCTCCGTGGCAAATGAGAGAGACGGCTGTCGTGGGAGTCGACTTCGGAGTCCTCTTCCACTGAGACTGCAGTCCCTGCTGTACAGCCTCAACTGGTCACAAGCCCGGCTACGGCCTCTGCTCCGCGACCCAGGAAGAAGAAGAGGAAGAGGGGAGTCTCTTGCCCTCCGTCTCTTCCAGAGCCCGCTACTGCAAGCGCTGTTCCAGAGCCCGCTCCTGCAAGCGCTGTTCCAGAGCCCGCTCCTGCAAGCGCTGTTCCAGAGCCCGCTCCTGCAAGCGCTGTTCCAGAGCCCGCTCCTGCAAGCGCTGTCCCAGAGCCCGCCACTGCAAGCGCTGTCCCAGAGCCCGCCACTGCAAGCGCTGTTCCAGGATCTGCGGAGAGAGTTGCGGCCGATCTAGCCGCTAAAGATGTTCTGCAAGCTGTTTCTGCTCATCAGGAGATCCCGGTCATCATTGCGGCCAAGGCCCTTTCTAATTATCTGTCCCGTCTTGTCGCGATTCTTGAACCCCCTGTCTGTCCTGCCTTGTCCTCCGCATCCAAGCCTGTCCCTGTGAGCGCTGCACCCAAGCCGGTCGCCGTGAGCGCCGCACCCAGTCCTTCCCCGTCACCTGCCATGTCCCCAGTCAGAAGTCCCGTTACCTCATCCTCCGTGTCCTCTGTGTCCCCTGTGTCTGAGTCTGTTGCTGCAGCATCCCCGACTGTTTCCCCGTTCGTCCCTGTCTCCACCAGCCCCCGGACTGTTTCCCCGTTCGTCCCTGTCTCCACCAGCCCCCGGACTGTTTCCCCGTTTGTCCCTGTCGTCACTAGTCCCCGGACTGTTCCCCCCGTCACCACGAAACCCCGGACTGTTCCGCCCAAGTCTCGTCCTCGTGTGTCTTCCGCCAGACCTGCCCTGAGTTCTTGTCCTCAGCCCTCATCCCATGGACCCAAGACCCCCAGTCCTCCCATCCACCCTGGACCACCCCCCATGAACTCTGTGTTTCCTCCACCTCCTTTGCCTTGTATGTTGTTTTTGATGTTTCACCCTAACCCTGTTATTGTTTATTCATGTATGCCGCTTTTAGTGTTTTCCATGTTTTGTTGGTTTTTGTCAATGTCTCGTTCCGTCTTGTCTTGTGCTTAGTGTCCCTTTGAGGAGCGTCTGGTAGCTGCTCCTTAAAGTGGGGGTTCTGTCATGATTCTGCCATCATGTTATTGATTATTCCTGGTCTTGTGGCAGGATCATGACAGAACCAATGTTTTGTGTACAAGCGCATGGCCAATTGTCAAGGCCATGTGCTTGTGTTGTCTCGTCTCTTAACCCCGCCCCCTTGTTATCCTGATTCAGTCTTTATTGCTTCACTCGTGTCACCTGTTATGTCTTGATTAGTCTCCTTATTTAATCCCCTTGTTTTTGCTGTCTTGTGTCGGTTCATTGCCAAACGTTACTTGTGAGTATCCTGTGAAAGTCTTGTCATTGAAAGTCATTGAAGGTCTAGTCATTGTTAGTATCTCTCGTAGTGTTGTTTGTTTTCTAGTATTTTGTCAGTGTCGTTGTCTAGTTAGTCACCATAGTCCTTTCTTGTTTTGCCCCCTCGTGGGCTTTGTTTTCCCCTTTTTGTCTTCAATAAATTGTGTGAAGAGCATTCTGTCTGCTTTTGGGTTCGTCAATCTGCACCCACATAACACATGCGCATTAAGAATTTATTCTATAGTTATATTCGTTTGAATATGTGTGCGCAGGTTTGTAATTTCCCTACAAACCATGCCTAAACAAACTACTTGTCTTGCCTATACATTTGATACAGAATTTTATTTTATCACTTCGGGGTACGCGACCTGGATTTTCAACAACGCTTTATCAACGCTTTAGTGGGAAAGGGATCCTCCATAGGGAGAGGATAGTTGACACTTCAGCACTGCATTGCCATCGGGTCCAGGCGAATCTCCTTCGTCAGATCTGGATATGGCCTGGATCCGGCAGGCTGCAGGAAAACCTCGGGATAAACAAAGACACTAAAGTTAGCGTAGATGCCATTCTTCTTATGATGTAACGAGTACATCTGGATTTAAGGGAAGTGTTCCCAGTTCCGGCCGACCTAATCTATGCAGCCTAACATTGAATTATCGAAGTCTAGAGAGAGAGTGTGATGCCAACCATCCCAGAAGAAGAACCTGGCACAGTCAAAGATCTGGATATGGCTTTGAGTTTACCTCAAATGGAGAGAGCTCTTGGAGTGGAGTGGTGCATTACATCTGACTCATTCAAATTCAGAGTACAAGTAAAACCTAATCCACTAACAAGAAGAGGTGTGCTTTCTACCGTAGCATCGATGTATGACCCTCTGGGGTTCATGGCACCGTTTGTTCTTTTGGGGAAACAAATACTCCAGCAAATGTGCAGAGAGAACGTCGGCTGGGATGAGGAAGTTCCAGAGAACTTAAGACCTAAGTGGGAGTCCTGGATTAGAGACTTGCCAAATTTAGCTGAAATGGAAATCAAGAGAGGTTTCTTACCTTCAAGTTTCGGCAAAGTCAAAATCTATGAGCTCCACCATTTTGCGGACGCAAGTGTCTCTGGATATGGTGAATGTACTTACCTGCGAGCAATTAATGATTCCGACAACGTTCATTGCTGTTTGGTAATGGGAAGGTCAAGAGTTTCACCAACTAAAGTTACAACTATCCCGAGACTGGAACTCTCAGCAGCGGTTGTTGCAGTTCAAACCAGCAACATGATTCGAAATGAACTAGAAATTCAAGATCTAAAGGAGTTCTTTTGGACGGATTCTACTCAACTACATAAACAACGATGCCAGACGGTTTCACGTGTTCGTAGCCAATCGTATACAGAGAATCAAGTCCAGTACAAAGCCTGAACAATGGGCTTATGTTGCCTCTGAGGATAATACTGCAGATCACGCCTCTCGAGGTTTGACAGCAGAGCAACTTAAGACCTCAAATTGGTTCACAGGACCACAGTTTCTTTGGAAAAAGGAAATACCTGAAAGAGAATGCAAGATGGGAGAAATTGAGGTAGATGATCCTGAACTTCGCAAGGCTCTTGTGTGTAACACTAAGGCGAAGGAGAGCAGATCATTACTGGATCGCCTACAGAAATGTTCTGATTGGTCAAGAGGAGTTAGGGCAGTTGCTAGACTGAAACGAAAAATCTAAGAATTCGAAGGAGTGAAGCAAAGAACCAATGAAAGTACAAGCCTAGAAGAAAGGAAAGAAGCAGAACTTGTCATCATCAAGCTTGTTCAAAAGGAAGCATTCTCAGATGAGATAAGGAGTTTGAAGCTAAAGAAAGAAATTCCCAAGACCAAAGATAGTAGGCTGTACAAGTTAAATCCATTCTTAGATGAAGAAGGTATCCTAAGGGTCAGAGGACGCCTAAGTCAAGCCACGTTACACCCACACGTTAAGCATCCCGCAATACTCCCAAAGAACAGTCACATGTCAGCTTTACTTATTAAGCACTTTCACGAAAGGGTACATCATCAAGGCCGTGGAATGACATTAAATGAACTGAGAGCTAATGGATGGTGGATCCTTGGGTGCAGCAGTTTAGTCTCATCTCACATTTTCAAATGTGTCAAATGCAGAAAGTATAGAAGACCTGTAGAAGAACAAAAAATGGGTGACTTACCGCAAGATAGAATGGAATCATCTCCACCATTCACTTACGCCGGTATTGACTGCTTTGGTCCAATATATGTCAAAGAAGGAAGGAAGGAACTCAAAAGATATGGTCTTTTACTCATGTGTCTATGTTCAAGGGCAATACACATAGAAATGATTGATGACATGACAACTGAATCATTTATCAATGCTTTAAGAGCATTCATTGCCATAAGAGGAAATGTTCGTCTACTGAGATGTGATCAAGGAACCAATTTTGTTGGAGCAAGGAGAGAGTTTGCTGAACTCATGAAAGGAATGGAACAAGAAAGAGTGAAGGCTCTAGGATGTGAATTTCTTATGAACCCTCCAGCAGCAAGTCATATGGGTGATGTCTGGGAGAGACAAATAAGAACCGTAAGAAGTGTTCTTACTGCTATTCTTGACAAGTCAGCGCAAAGGCTTGACAGTACCTCTCTAAGGACATTCCTGTACGAGGTTATAGCCATCGTTAACAGCAGACCACTCACCATTGAACATTTGAATGACCCATCAGGACCTGAACCTTTAACTCCGAATCTTATCCTTACTATGAAGTCCTCAATCATTCTGCCCCCACCTGGACAATTTATAAGAGAAGATCTGTATCTTCGGAAGAGGTGGCGCAGAGTGCAGTATTTGGCTAATGAATTCTGGACTTGATGGAAGAAAAAATATCTTTTGAACTTACAGCCAAGACAAAGGTGGCACAAGAACAGAAGGAACGTAAAGATCAATGACATTGTCCTCTTACAAGATGATCTGACATCACGGAACAAATGGAAGCTGGCCAGAATCACAGAAGTCTACCCAGGATCAGATGGTAGGATGAGAAAATTAAGATTGCTATTTAGTGACACCACATTTGACAAAAAAGGGAAACCCACAACTAAAACTGTCTTCCTTGAAAGGCCCATACATAAGGTTGTTACTTTGCTTGAGACAGATTAAGGGATAATGTTCAATTAGAAGTTATAGTCTAATTGGTTAATAAAAATAATTTTTTCATTGAAAAGTTGAAGTGGATACCAGCAACCAGCGCGCATGCTTGGCCATAATGTAGCGGGTGCACAACGCGCATACACTTTGATTCTCTCATCAACACAGATGCAGCAGTTTTTATTTTTTAAAATCATACATTATAACAAGGAAAAATATTAACACATGAGGGAAATCATTGTGGTGTCCATGAAGATGTAAAAAAAAATACTTTTTATCCTCCCACGCCTGTTTAACCGACGCTGATTTGGGTGGGTTTCTCCCATCCCCATACAACGTCACTTCTCTGTCTTTAACTGCCCTGACAAGAACGTCGGTCTCCTCGGCTGTGAACCGCTCCTGGTGCACGCCTGGTAAATCCGCCGTTATAATAGTAATCCGCCATGCAACCACACCTATGAATAATGAAGCTATTTCAGACCAACCCCTTTTAAACTTGCGTCGGGCGCAAGAGTAATTTATTTCGCCGGTTAAATAACAACAGCGTTGAGATCCGCCCACAAAGTTACTTGTGCTTCGCGCTTGATACTTGCGTTTCAGATCGTTAAAATAGGGCCCATTGTGTTTAGTGAAATCCCATAATAAAGTTTGTGTGATTTGGTGGGAGTGTAAATGCTGCCATTATATTGTTGATATAATTTGTTTATTTTTCTATATGTGGTGATGCGCTCCATGACAATGATTAGGGGCGGACCGGGTATGCGCGGCAGATAAAAAAAGGGGACGGGAATGACGCCTAAGCGAGCACGTCATTCTCGTTCTGGAAGTGATGTCATCCTGGCACACAGTGTTTACGTTTGGGAGGTAAGAAATGTTGGTGGCTGCTTAATTCTGAACGTGCGTTAGAAAAGATAATTTAAGACTTGTTCAATTCACAGTGCGACGGAGGAGGACTGTAAACTCATTAATAACATATCCGTTATGGCAAGCCCGTAATTTGCACCCTATTGAGTACATTGAGCGATGTGATTCACCATTTACCGGTAAGTCATACTCATTTTAAAATCAGGTTCACAAGACCTAGAATTCGCAAATTATAAACGATGTGATATATTGTTTTTAGTGACTGATCCTATAATTCGCACCCTATTGAGTGCACTGAGCGGTGTGATTCACTATTTACCGGTAAGTTATACTCGGGTCAATGTTAAGTTCATGAGATCATAAATGTGTAAATTACAATTATCGTGTGTTATATATTTTTTTAGTAATACAGGGGTGGTGTTACAGCAGGCTTGGCGGGAGTAGCTGGGCTTAGTGACGACCGATTGGATTGTGTTTCCCCTTGCCAGAAAATCCTCTACCATTTCTCAGCGACTCTTACTGGAACAGCGCATTTGTTGTGATCGTCTGACTAATACTTTCTCTTATCTCCCATCTGTCTTGAGACGGTCGGAAAAATAGCGCATTTTCGGCCGTAGTGACGCTTTCCAAACCTAGCAAATTCAGTGCTGATCTTTGGGCTGGCGTACAGCGGCGAATAACTGGGTTGCTATCTTTATTTTGCTCTTTTAGCAGAAAAATTGTCATTTAAAGTATTGACGTTTGTAAAATTGTGATTGTCTGTTTTTGAATGTCTTACATGTATTACTAAATCCGACCTGAGAAGGGTGTACTTTTAAAATACTGTAATCATCAGGCGACGCAGTGTTGGAAAGCTAGTAATGAGCGTTGGCCAGTGAGTGGTTGCTTTTATTTTTTTTGTGTAAACAACTGATTCCAACTGTCCACATGTGATAAGTGTTCAACCAAAAGACTATTACGTGGAGTGTGTGTGTGTGTGTGTATGGTTGCTTATGTCCCAATTTGTCCTCTCTTTTCTTTTACCCAGAGTTGGGGTGCCAGTTCAACGCCCACGTCCTCTGGTGTGGTGGTGTGCTTTTCGCTTGCTGTGTTCACAGAGGGTGATTGGGTGCTGTGTGGTGAGAGCACTAGTTGCAGTGTTTACCGGGCAGGCGAACTGAATCCCCAATTCTGAAATGGACAAGTGTTCTGGTTGACATATTTAGTGTGTGTTTGTATTATGTCTTTTGGTATTTGTCTTATTTGTATTTAATAAATGATTTGAAACGTTTCCTGGTTGTCTGTTATCTGACCCAGTCACCACGTATCTGTGTGCTTTGCACTTGAAGGGGTCCCCAGCCCATTTTCCGGGGTGGCGTAGTCTATTTGGGGCCATAATTGGTACTGTATTGCGCTTAAGAGAGCAAACTGCCACATATATTAACTTTCATAATTAAAATTTAATTGTGTTTGTTATTTATACATTATTTATTTTAATATAAGTTGCAGTACCTTTATTTTGAAGGATTGGTTCAAGTTTATGCGCAAATGCGGATTTCACGTCAGATTCATGCGGTTCAACTTCAGAGGTTCATGCAAGCAAGCGGCAAGCACATACTTTATGTATTCTCAGATAAAGCTTTATTATTGTTACAAAGGACGTTTGTAAGGAATATTCAAATACTATTTCCCTTTCTCGCAGCATGCAGCCAACGAGTTTTCATGGTGGATTTTGAGAAAAGTCTTCAATTAAACCAGTAGCGAGATAACCACTTGTGTCTGCGTATGCTTTGGAGGGAGTTAAACTTAAAGTGCCCCTATTATGGATTTTTGAAAATTACCTTTCATGTAGTGTGTAACATAGCTCTAAGCGAATGAAAACATCCTGCAAAGTTTTACATCTGAAAGTGCATATAAAGTTATTGTCTTTCAAAAGTAAGAGTCGACTGAGTCAATGAAATTAATCGTTTTTAAAACGAGTCATAAGCCGTTTTCTTGTGACGTCAAGATGAAACATTAGCATATTTTCCGCCCACTTATTGCGCGCGCAGACACGGGGAAAACTTGAACCCCCTAATACACTGCAGCTGATTCCTGTGGACACTGGACAGCATCATGTCCAGAAGACGCTGTTCTACAATGTGAAGGTACAGACAGTTTTTTTAAGTTAATCCCATGATATCACAGCAGTGTAATCCTAAACTTTTGGGTTTAGAGAGATTGATCTGGCGAGTCGTTTGAGAATCATTGAAAATGTGATGATGTGTGTCATGATCCTGGTTCTCTTACGAGAGTATCTCTCGTACTGCGTAATAGCTTACGCTAGGGGAAAAACTCTTTTCCGCGAGATATTGAAGCCAAAAATTATCCTTAATTTTTTATTAATGTAAAACGCTTTGCAGCAGCAAGCAGACATAGGCGAAACAGCTCGCGCGCCTATTGGTTGCTGTGCAGCAAATGCAGCAGCCTATCGAGAGAGACTCTGCGTGACGTAATGACCAATGGGGGCAATTCGCGGCCATATCGTCACGTCCCGCCAGAAGGGGCGTGGTCTCACCCTATAAATATGCTCGTTAGGCTGATACAAGCTGATTTTTACCTCTTCAGCGAAGCACACGCATCGCTGGATCCGGAGTGAGACACGCACACCTGCATACAAACGCCGACACACACAAAACTGTGATGAGACTCTCTTATCTGCTTGCGCTAGTGTAGTTCTCCCCGTGGCCCAGTGGCGGAACCCTAAACTTTCATGCGGGAGACCCGTGTTCGATCCCGGCTCTCGCAGCAGATAAAAATTTAGTCTCGCCGCGGCCAGACTTCCACCAAAAACTTTTCGCTCGTTCAGTTCCAGAAAATGCGACTGTTCCAGTGTATTTTGCAGTAAACAAGCTGGTACCACGGCCCGCTTGCCAGCACATAAAGGCCGTTTCCACGGCAACCTAGAAAAATCATGTGATCATTGTATTTCTGGTTTTCCGGCCACAGCCGATGGTGTTATAAGTGTAATAAAATGCTCACAGCCCAGTGTTCATTTCTACACACAAACACAGCCCGCCACGGTACAGGGCTCACACAAATGAAATCGACGCATGTCAATTGTGCATTAAATGTAGTGAATGTGCCCACAACCCAGTGCCCACAAACACTACCACGGTGTCTGTAAAACGAAACCAACACAAGTCTTCCTAGCCTCCTAGGAAATCGACGGTGTTTCAGTCTCGCCGTGGCCAGTCTTCCACTGAAATTTTCGCTCGTTCAGTTCCAGAAAATGTGACTGTTCCAGTGTATTTTGCAGTAAGCAAGCCAGTACCATGCCCGCTTGCCTGCACACAAATGCTGTTCCCACGGCGACCCAGATAAATCACATAAATGGTGTATTTTCTGGTATTCCGGCCACAGCCGATGGTGTTATGAGTGTATTGAAAATGCCCACAACCCAGGGCTCATTTCTACACACAAACACAGCCCGCAAAAATGCAGGGCTCGCACAAACAAAATCGCCTCATGTCGATTGTGCACTAAATGTAGTGAATGTGCCTACGTCTCAGTGCCCACAAACACTACACACCACATGTCCCACGGGTTCTGTGAAAACGAAACCAACACGCATTCAGTCAGCTCAGGCCGACGGTGTTTTTCAGTGCAGTAAATGTGCCCGCTGTCCTGCGCCCACATTCACTCACAGACATGTTAAGCCCCACGGGGCTCGCCCCGCTCTCTCTCCCTCAGCAAACTGCTATAAGGGTTTTGAGCGCGGCCAGGCTGCCCGCCGCGATCGGCGCGCCCCCCGCCTCATACACTGTAAACACAGTGTCTGCGTTACAGCACGCCGGAGCTCTCTTGCCGTCACTATGTCTCGGCCAGAGCCCAGATCTCATTCTACCCCTAGGTATTCACGCGAAAGTGTGGGCACAGCTTCCTGGGGTATCGGAATGGGTGCTGAACACTATAAAAAGAGGCTATTCGCTACAGTTCGCTCGACGTCCCCGCCGTTATACGGCGCGCGTCGAGACGACGGTGGAAAACGAAGTATCTCATCTACTTCGAGCCGAGATAGCGAAACTACTGAGCAAAGGTGCTATAGAACCTTTATCTCAAGCTCAGAGCAAAGGGGGCCTACACAGCAGATATTTTCTGGTACCGAAAAAAGATGGAGGTCTCAGACCCTTTTTAGATCTGCGACAGCTGAACAGAGCGCTTGTGAAGCGCCAGTTCAGAATGCTTACGACCAGGAAAATCCTCGCGCAAGTGCGCCACGGGGACTGGTTTATGTCAATAGATCTGAAAGACGCCTATTTCCAAATACAAATAGCGTCCCATCACAGGCGATTCTTGAGATTCGCTTTCGAGGGCCAGGCATATCGATACACAGTCCTGCTCACTGAGAGCAGCGCACGTGCCTGGTCACCTGAATGTGGGACCAGACAGACTGTCCAGGAACAATGTTCCAGCAGGGGAATGGTCGCTGCACCCGCAGACGGTCCAGCTGCTGTGGAAAACGTTCGGCAGAGCACAGGTGGACCTATTCGCGTCCCACGAAAACGCTCATTGCCCGGAGTTTTTCTCGAAAAGCAAGGACGCGCTGGCTCATGTTTGGCCCCGCTGCCCCCTATATGCTTTTCCTCCTGTCTCGCTCCTGCCTCAGGTGTTGGAACGAATCAGGGAGAACGGATGCCCAGTGCTGCTCGTAGCTCCGCTCTGGACAAACCAGACGTGGTTCCCTGCCCTGATGCAGCTGACCAGCACTGCCCCATGGCCTGTACCATTGAGGAGAGACCTCCTCTCTCAGGCGGAGGGCTCGATTTGGCACCATCGCCCGGAATTGTGGTCCCTGCACGCATGGGCCATCAACGGGTACCCGCTAGCCTCCCAGAAGGAGTGTTAAACATGATCGCGCAGGCTAGAGCTCCGTCTACCAGGCGGCTCTACTCCTCGAAATGGTCTGTTTTCTCTGCATGGTGTCAAGCCCAGAGCTTTTCACCTGTGGAATGCGGGGTTTCGGAAGTGTTTTCCTTCCTTCAAGAGCTACTGGATAAGGGCAGGACCCCATCCACGCTCAAAGTATATGTGGCGGCCATAGCAACGTTTGCAAAACCGGTGTCTGGCCAGTCGCTGGGGAAAAACGACTTAGTCGTGCGTTTCCTTAGGGGAGCTCGGAGGCTGAACCCTCCCAGGCCCCCTTCAGTCCCGACGTGGGACCTTTCCACGGTCCTGGAGGCCATGAAAGGCGCCCCGTTCGAGCCAATCCAGCTGGTGGACATGAAACACCTGTCGTTCAAAACAGTGTTTCTCATGGCTCTCGCTTCAGTGAAGCGCATAGGGGACTTACAGGCGCTTTCACTAAGCGCGTCGTGTATGGAGTTTGGGCCTAATGACTCGAAGGTCATTCTCAAACCAAAGCACGGGTATGTCCCGAAATCCCTCAATACACCGTTCAGGGCCCAGGTAATTTCCCTGTCCGCCCTTCCGGTTCTCAGTGAGGAGGAGGATGCGAGTCTCCTTTGCCCCGTCAGTGCATTGAGAGCTTATGTGTCACGCTCGTCTGTTTTCAGACAGACGGAGCAGCTTTTTGTTTTGTTTGGCGGGCGTTCCAAGGGACTCGCCGCCTCAAAACAGAGCCTATCCAGATGGATAGTGGATGCCATTGCGCTCGCTTACTCTGTGAAGGGCCTACAGTGCCCCTTGGGTGTCAGGGCGCACTCCACGAGAGGCGTGGCCTCTTTGTGGGCATGGTCGAGCGGGGTTTCCCTGCAAGATATCTGTACGGCCGCGGGCTGGGCCTCGCCGTCTACATTTATAAAATACTATAACCTGGAGGTACCCGCCTTACAAGCTAAGCTTTTGGCGGTCTAAAATTCAGTGCTATCTGCCCCGCTGTGCGGCCCAGATGCTGAGTTTACTGCAGCCCCATGAGTGTTGACACACGTATGGCCACCCAGATCAGGCTGAAAGTTTTCACCCTGGCTGCGCGTTTTATTGTCATATAATAGCCCTGCTGGGTGCTTTTTTATAGGGAATGACGCTTCCAGCCTCTCTTCCTCCACTCTATGTGAGTTTATGGTGATTATGCACTACATGAGCCCTGGGCTTTGGCCCCCGGGACTTTGGTGTTGGATCCCTGTACGCACGGCGTGTTGCATTGTGTTCCCCTAGCGTAAGCTATTACGCAGTACGAGAGATACTCTCGTAAGAGAACGTACTCGGTTACTAACGTAACCTCGGTTCTCTCTAGAGAGGGAACGAGTACTGCGTATCTTGCCGTGCTTGGAATACGCTCTGGTTCGCTTCAGTGATAAAAACCAGCTTGTATCAGCCTAACGAGCATATTTATAGGGTGAGACCACGCCCCTTCTGGCGGGACGTGACGATATGGGCGCGAATTGCCCCCATTGGTCATTACGTCACGCAGAGTCTCTCTCGATAGGCTGCTGCATTTGCTGCAGAGCAACCAATAGGCGCGCGAGCTGTTTCGCCTATGTCTGCTTGCTGCTGCAAAGCGTTTTACATTAATAAAAAATTAAGGATAATTTTTGGCTTCAATATCTCGCGGAAAAGAGTTTTTCCCCTAGCGTAAGCTATTACGCAGTACTCGTTCCCTCTCTAGAGAGAACCGAGGTTACGTTAGTAACCGAGTACGTTCTTTCTCACTTCTTTTCTTACTCTGTCTCCATCTGCTGGTCACACACACACACACACACACACACATTACACACGCACATCCGTTATTACTCACTCATCTCTTTCAGCTGTTCCTCGTTCTCTCATCCCTCACCTGCTCTCTATCCCTTGTCATTAGTCTCTCTATTTCTAGCTTTGTCTCTCACCTTTTCTCTGTCGGATTATTGTTACCCGTCACGTATGTTGCTAAATGCTTGTGTTTCATCTACAGATGATTAGTCCTGTCTTGTCTTGTCTTGTCCTGTCCGGTGCTGGTAATTATTTTGTGCAGTACGTTACCTGATCTGTGCTGTGTCCAGTGTCGTGCCGTGGAGAGTTGCAGAGGGTTCGACGCCTCGCCAGCAATCCTGCTCTAAACGCACCCCTGGGCGGTAACCTGGATGCGCGGCCATTATGGAGGCACTCGGATGTAAACAACAGCATGGATTGCACTGTTTATGTACTACTGAACACATTTTTACACTAATAAACCATGGAAAAAAACACGTGGTAGGTGCGAAATCATATAGATAAGGACTTAGTAAGCAGGAGAGAGCGCAAAATTTTGACAAACTAAAGTTAATATGTGGTAAAGATCCGAACGAACTAGCTTCTCTAGGCCTTACTGCAATTCTTCCTTCTATTTCTAATCACGACATAGGCTACGTTCAGATTGTCAGTTCAAAAAAGTACATGAAATCAGTTTTAAGCTACATCCATATGTGGTTTGAAATCCTATTCAAATCACATACCAGGACATCAGCTTCAGTCTGAACGATCGGATTTTGCGTGGTATGTAACTCTCAGTCTCAGGCCATGTAAAATGTAAACGTCAGACGTTGTTAGAGGACACATGCTGAAAGTCGCTGCGGAAACAATGCTGTGTTGTTGCAAAGTGCCGGACGAGCAGAAAATGATCATGTCTGAAACCTATTTTGAAACCGGCGCAGACAAGAGCGCGGAAAAAAGCTGTGCATACCAGCCTCCTACAGTTCTGCAGCTCAAGACGCAGTATAGTCCAGCGCGACGGCTACACACATTTCCATGTTGTAAAATTTAAATAAGACAACATCTCTATTGCAAAACTTGTTTGTCCGACTGTCAGGAGAGGACGCTGGCGCTGATTGTTCGCCGCTTCTCCTGGTTTCTCCTGGTTTCGCTTTTCTCGAGCTTTCTCGAGCTTTTTCTCGAGCTTCTTGGTTCCTGCAATATCTCCGCCTTTAAACGGATATCTGCAAAGAAATAATTTTTCTCTTGACGCCGTGGATTATGCTGTGGACTATCCTAGTTGTGTGGGTGACTATCATACCTTATTGCCTTCCTGGATTTTTGCTAACCGCGAGTAGCGGTGCCCAACCCGGCACTGTGTTGACGACCGACATCCTAATGGAACAACATAGGATTTCCAGCAATACTGAAATCAATTCGCAACAGGATCTTCTACCACGCCGAGCCCGATATATCCACAGAGGGTCGGGTCGCCGATTTGTTGTGTCCAAACACGGTGACCACAGCAACATCACATCTCTCTGGACAGCCTCACGCCACGCCGCACCTGGATTACGTCATCAGAGCGCCGACACTGGAGGATCATTAAACTCCGATTGGCACAACAGAAAACCCGGAGTGGATCACAGCGTCCTACGGCCTTGTAATAAACTGGACCTCAAAACTTCCATAACTATTGAACAATTTAATGTGCAGTCATTGTCAAATAAATCTGGACTTATACACGATCACATTTTGGACAAAGGGATAGATATTCTCTGCCTAAGTGAGACCTGGCAGCAGCCTGATGTCTATTCCTCTCTTAATGAGGCCTGCCCACCTGGGTACTGCTACCTTTCTAAGCCTCGTACAACTGGCCGGGGTGGGGGGCTTGCTGTAATACATCGCAGCAACCTGGTGCTATCACCCGTGGCTATTCCCAATATGGACACATTTGAAAGTCTTGTTTTTAATTGTAAACATCCGTTTTCTGCGACAATAGCTCTTATTTATCGTCCGCCTAAGCCACATTCAACATTCATTTCTGATATACACAGTTTTCTTATTTCTCTTTGTACAATATATTCCAACATTTTGGTTATTGGTGATTTCAATGTGCATATGGACTCCCAGATTTGCCGACTGGCATCTGATTTCAGGTACACATTGGACTGTATTAATCTACATCAGCTTGTTGATGTTCCAACACATACTAAAGGCCATATACTGGATTTAGTGATTACTGACTCTCTTACAGTTACTGGCCTTGAGGTGTATGATGTTGGTGTCTCTGACCATCTGGCAACATTATTCAAAATTCCACTGTCATTTTCTTTTCATAAACCAAAACGTCAGATGATTTTTCGAAATATCAAAAACATCGACTTTATCACTTTTAGTCAGGAGTTACATCTTCTCTCCCCTTCCCCAGATTTATCAATGGATGAACTTGTGAATTTTTACAACACCAGCCTTAGCTCCATTCTGGACAGTCATGCCCCAGTTAAAAGCCGGACTGTCACTTTCTCTAGGTCCGCACCCTGGTTCACAGGAGAACTTAGAGTGATGAAGCAGTCTGGTCGTGTCCTGGAGCGGACCTATAAAAAATCTGGCTTGACGGTGCATAAATTGGCCTATCAAGAGCATCGTAGGGCCTATGCTAGAGCTCTCTCAAAGGCTAGGTCACAGCATTATTCCATGCTGATTAACAACAATGCAGGCGACTCCAAAAAATTGTTCTCCACAATTAACCACCTTCTCAAACCACAAACTCCATCATTCTACAGCTATACCGACTCAAATTGCAATAAATTTATGAACTTTTTCATTTCCAAAATAGACTGTGTCCGTTCAGCTCTCTCTCCTCTCACTTGTCCCACTCCTGACACCCCTACAGTACTGATCACGCAAAAACTGTCAAATTTTTCACCTACAACGCAGCAGGAGGTCGAGATTATTATCCGTAAATCTAAATCATCCACTTGCTCTCTTGATCCCCTTCCCACCGCTCTGCTCAAAACCCACCATTCTTCCATTAGCCCTCTTATAACTAAATTGATAAATCTTTCACTGAAAACAGGAAATGTTCCAATAGCTTTAAAAACAGCTATTATTAAACCTCTTCTTAAAAAACCCACCCTAGATCCTGAACCTCTGTCAAATTACAGACCCATCTCTAACCTCTCTTTCATTTCAAAGGTGCTAGAAAAAGTGGTTTCCTCCCAGCTTCATACCCACCTCAGTTCTAAAGGTTTGTACGATAAATATCAATCTGGTTTTCGCTCTCAATATAGCACAGAGACAGCCCTCCTCAGAGTGACTAGTGACCTCCTTATGGCCTCTGACTCTGGTTCCACTTCTCTGCTTCTCCTCCTCGACCTCTCTGCTGCATTTGATACTGTTGATCATCGTATCCTCCTTCATAGACTTCAGCACTATATTGGTCTCTCAGACACTTCCCTACAATGGTTTCGCTCCTATCTTACAGATAGGACTGAGTGTGTAGCCTTGGGGGAGGCAAAATCCTCACCTCACATTGTCACCTGCGGGGTCCCCCAGGGATCCGTACTCGGTCCAACCCTTTTTACTATTTACACGCTTCCCCTTGGTAGTGTCATCAGCAGGCATGGAATTCACTACCATTGCTATGCTGACGACACACAACTTTATCTTCATATCACTCCCTCCGGTTCCCCCTCTGCCATCATTTCCCGCCTCACCTCCTGCCTGGAGGAGATCGGGGCATGGATGAATCAAAATTTTCTGCAGCTGAATGGCTCAAAAACAGAAGCCATTCAAATTGGAACGCCTCACCAATTACGTTCGTCACCTATCACACTTGTTTCTTTTCTCGGCAATACTATTCCCCTCTCTCCCTCCGTTACTAACCTTGGGGTCAAGTTTGACCCATACCTTTCTTTTGACAATCATGTCACCTCAATTTGTAAGACCTCGTTTTTTCACCTCCGTAATATTTCCAAACTGCGTTCCTTTCTTTCCTTCCCAGCTGCAGAGAAGCTCGTCCATGCCTTTGTCTCCTCCAGGCTGGATTACTGTAACGCACTCCTGTGGGGAATCCCTGGTAGGAGCCTTCAAAAGCTCCAATTTGTGCAGAATAGTGCTGCCAGGGTCCTAATGAGGGTGCGGAAACACGCGCACATCACCCCTATCCTAAAATCCCTTCACTGGCTCCCTGTTTATTACCGTATAGAATATAAGATCCTCCTACACACTCACCACTGTCTGCATGGTGCGGCCCCCACATACCTCACTGATCTCCTTTCCTTACACACTTCCACCCGGACCAGAGCAGGCAAACGGCATCTCCTGGTTACACCTAGGACACGGCTCAAGACTATGGGCGACAGGGCTTTTAAAGCATCCGCCCCTCGTCTATGGAATGCCCTTCCGGAACAACTCAGAACTCCCAAGACTACGGATGTTTTTAAAAAAGAGCTGAAAACTTATCTTTTTAGAAAAGCGTATTTTTAAGTATTTTTATGTGTTTTTAAGTGTCTGCGTATTGATTTTTATCTTATTGTTTTGTTTTGTTTCTATTTTATTTTATTTTATTTTTTATTTTTTTTCTTGTAAGCACTATGAGATTTGATGTCAAATGTATAGTGCATTATAAATAAAATTCATCATCATCATCAAATGCAAACCCCTCCATCAACGCAACGTCAGTGCCACATTGCCAAAGAGCTGCATGGACACACACATCTGATGCGATACACAGTGTGGACATCATTTTAGATCAGATTCCAATCGGATACAAAGATAATCGGATTTGGACTGACAGTGTGAATGTAGCCATAGTTAACTACGTCAACATTTTAGCCATAGTCAACGCTTCATTTACACTTGTGGCTGACTCTGTGCCTCTCTCAACCACAAACGCCTTCTTTCATCAGTTTTTTGCACTCTTCTCTTTAACTTTTGACAGTCTATAGAACTCGAAATGTTTTTTTCCGATGCGACCGATTAGTACAGACTAAAACTCGACCATTTTTCAGCAGCAATAATCAGCCAAATTTGCTGTCCGTTCAGTTCAGTGGCATTGTTTACGTTCAGTGCCTCCAAAATGGCCGACTTCAGGATTGATGACGCGTAGTGAAAACCCTCTATACGTCACAATAGAGGAGAAAAGACAAGCTCAACTTTCCTTTCGCGACAACTTTAACATTGCAAAATGTTGTCATCTTAGCACTGTTCCGGTCAATCAACCGTCCTTGTGCACTAAGCCTGAGGAAGGGCTAAGCTAATAATATTTTGATATGATGTAAGTGTGAATAGTGTGTGAGATTAATACATTTTTCGAGTTCATATTGGACTTTTATCCAACGCATCTATGAATTATTCAGGTGTGCGAGGCATCATATTTTCTATAAGGTAATTATTTTGACAGCACAGTGTACACGGGAATTATTACAGTATATCTGATGTTCATCAGTAGGAATCAGAAACAATACTATAATTTTCTTAAATGAGAACAATTAACAATAAATCATCTTCTGCTTGAATATACAAGCAGTGTTTCTTTGAATTATTGTCCATAGTGTCAAACTTTAATTTAAAAAAGTGTTTTCACGAATCTGTATGACTTTAACAACACACACGTCACATTACAATTATCACAGAAAAAGCTTCAAACCAGACATTCAATAAACCCTATGCAACACTTCATCATTGCTTAACCCTATGTGACCAATTCTTCATTTAGTTCATTATACGATAAATTCAAATGCACTAATTTAAACTGCTGTGAGAAAATCCACATATTTGCTAAAGTGTCTTAATACAATTAATTTTAACATAATATTGACTGTTAACACATCACACAAGAAAACATGACATGATATATGTGCATGAAAACTGTTTCAGAGAAATGTAAATCTTACTGATGGAAGGAGTCAACACTGTTGAGTTCCACGTGTACATTAGTACAGCAATGCCTTGCAATAATCTTTTGGAAAGTAAAAAAAAAAATGTATTTAGTTGTTGCCTGGTTCTTTACCACCCCTGTAAAGCTGCATCAAATCCATTATTTCACTGAATAAGCTCCCGTACGAAAACCTGATACATTTATTAAGAGGAAAAGCTTTAGTTCTGCTCCCCCACATTTAATCACACAATTAGCATATTGTAGTTAACTCATTGTCTCAGCAAATATATTTTTTCCTAAATCCTGTTCTAAATAATTTAATAGAGCACTATTCTGCTGTTCCCATCTGTGTTTAGTGTGTAATGTTGCTGTTTGATCATGAAAAGCTCCAGTTCTTCTCTATATCAGTGTCAGTGTTTCTGAACTCCTGAAACGCCTCCATTGTAGTCTTGAGCTTCTTCCGGGAACGAACACGTCACAATATTCCTCATTATAATAATTCATAAGCAGAATAAAGGGGCGGGGCCTAGTTGAGTTAGTTAGTAGTGTGTTAAACTGGCACTTATGGTAAGGGGTGGGACATTTCCCAAACACACTCGACCAATCACAACACACCGATCCAGCCCACCAATCAGAGCACAGTGTGCTTTTCAGGAGGAGGGGCTTCATAGACAGGAAGTAAACAGAGCGTTACTGGCAGACTGGGAAGAGAGGAGCTGCAACAATGGACAATATGAGGAAAATAATCAACATTCAAGCAGGAAAACCTGTTCTAGTAGAGCCTGAAACAACATCAAGACTTTGTAAAAGGTCTGCTTTAAAAATTGTAAAGATATTTCAGTTCTCCAAAATGTTGTCAAAATATATCTGACAGCAGTTTCATTTAAAATGCTCAGGACTATATTATATTAAATGTATTAGTATCCAATGTTAATTCTGTAATACTAGAACAACTCTCATTTGATCAGGATCTCTATCCAGAAGAGTGTAATCTGATCGTGAGCCTGAATTATTTTTCTTTTCAATGCATTTTCCATTTATTTCTATAGAGCGTACAGTGAAGCGTGAGGTGATGAAGCGCGTCACACGTCTTCTCTCGGGCGAGTGTTGTGGGACTCAGACTCGAAAACATCATCTTCCATTCCTTCTTCTATTGGCTTCATAGTCGTGGATCCTTTTGGCAGAGGATTTTTCTCTGTAGAGAGAGAGAGAGAGAGAGAGAGAGAGAGAGAGAGAGAGAGAGAGAGAGAAACAACACTAGTTGTCAATGTGCAACGTTATTTCATAATAACAGTATCTTGTTACATATTAAGATTCAAGTGTAATGTTTTAAAAAAGTCATATGGAGGCAAAATGTATCATTCGATGTATTAAGGGTATTAACTGTTTCCACAACTCAACAATATCATCACAGTAACGTGAATAAAATCACTCAAACAATAAAATGACAACTCTGTTAAACACACTCTGTGCATGTTATATCACACTTCTGGTTCTGTTGACTTCCATTCATACGTATGTGAACGCGGGCGATCGCAGAGCGCTGACCTGCAGATTCATAGCATTGCATTGCAGGAGTGGAGAAGATAGTATTTAGTTTTTTAATTATTATTTATTATATGTTGAATTTATGGTTCACTGGACCGTTGGAGTGTCTGAAGAAATTCTGCATGCCCAAAGTCCAGTATGACCCTGGCAGTGTTTTAATAGTGACCTTTATTAATAATGTCTGAAACGCATGCTTTTAGAGTGCATTAGTTTACACACCCCTTTCATAATCTTAAACTTTTCTTTTATTTAGAATTTAAAAGATAATAAAGAAAGATATTGTTCGAGAGCCATGCAAGTTTGCGATGCTTTTTGCGAATGTTCGTTGGAACTGTGGTTTCAGGAGACGTTAAACTACAGTCGTAACGACAGAACTTGGGTAACGTTGCTTTGGGTTCGTACAAGGTGATTAAAGTGCTTGAATTTGACTTTTGGAAATTGAAGTCTTGGAAAACCCTTGAAAACAGCCATTTTTATGAAGAAGTACTTGAAAAGTACTATTTATTTATTTAAAATTTATTGATAAAACTATCTTTTCACACAAATTAATGCAACTCTTGCGTCATCACAACAGTGCGTTCAACGCATCACCGTTTCTGTTTAAAAAACATTCTGCAACGTTTTATCGGCGCTGAACGCAGCCCAGGCTTGTGAACAATTCAGAATTGAATTGAGAATGACTCCTGAATTCCAATTCAATTCTTGAATTTGAATTGATGTCAAAAACAGGATCTAGAATTACAATTTGAATTTGAATTAAAGGAAGCAGAATTAGTCACATGACCATCATCGTTTTTAAATACCTCAGTTTCCACAGTCCACACTACAACACGAAAACACCGTTTTATAATGTATAGCATTTTCAAAAAGCTTGATTTTCATTAATAAAGACGCCGTCTCAGTGTGACGGAAGGCCAGACCGGAGAGGAAAAGATGCGTTTCAAACGAACACTCAATAGTGTGGACAAGGCCTCAGTTCTGAAGGCGAAAGTTGGTCCGACCCGCTACTAACAAAGTGTACCTAATAAAGTGGCCAGTGAGTGTACAGTGCAGTGCTCATTATATCATGATGAACTCAGTGAAAACTGTACGGCGTGATGTTATTGGGAAAACTCATCAAATGCAGTGTGACGTGTGTTAAAGGTTAACTTCATTACAGGTCTGGTTATCAGAATTCACGTGTTCTTATGAAGGTAAAAGAGTAGCAATACTCGAGAGCACGTAGATGTGAACTTGAGAACTTGTACAATAAATATTCGTACTTGTATGTGAACATTTACACTCACAGCTCCAATGTGAAAACCTGTAAAATAAAAATCTGAAGTTGAATGTTGAAATTTGCACTCGCAGACAATAGTCACAAACCTGTATTCTGAATCTGAAGCTGCAGACAAGTAGTCACAAATGTGTAAAATGCCATTCACAAAGATACAACGATAGACACAAACTTGAAATACAAATTTGCACTTCTTCTAACATTCAAATTCGCAGTACAGCCTAAAATTAGCACTTGCAACTTCTCAAATCTCTCACTGCAAGTTCAAATTTCGCGCCTTGACTTTTGCTACTCTTTTCGCGATATATGAGGTGCAAAACTGATTTGTGCACTTGTAACTCAGTGGCGGCGAGAGAGAAAAGGGGGCGGGAGCGGGGGGTGTTCAAAGGTGCCGTTTTATTGGTTGGTGCCTAGCCAATGAAATGGGACTTCTATTGTACGCGATGATGTCACGAAACCTGGCTCCTCATGGATGTTCTGAAACGCTAACATAGCTTAATGCATTAGACTGATATTAAAAGAAATGAATGATATTATCAAACTTAGTAAACACAATAATGCATACTACAGAAAAGCAGATGAGCACAGAATATGAACGCAATACGTTAAATTAAGACAGTGGTATTAAAAGACCAAACTCAGGAAACACCATAAATAAAGCATACAGAAAAGCAATTGAGCAGAATATGAACGCAACTCGTTTAATTGTATGTTAAGCATTTTCCTCTCATAGAAAACCAAGAAAACGCTTAATGAGGCTTAATGGACCAACAGTTATACAAAAAAAAAACACACAATTTGTTATACATTATTAATAAAATACAGGCAGCTGGTTTATTTGCACTGAACACAAACTTGCTTTCTTTCATCATATTCTGTTTTCATCAGCTTTTCTGTAGTATGCATTATTAGTATGGTGTTTACTAAGTTTGATAATATCATTTATGTCTTTTAAATCAGTCTAATGCATTAAGCCATGTTAGCGTTTCAGAACATCCACGAGGAGGCGGGTTTCGTGACATCATCGCGTACAATAGAAGTCCCATTTCATTGGCTAGGCACCAACCAATAAAACGGCTCCTTTGAACACCCCCCGCTTCCGCCCCCTTTTCTCTCTCGCCGCCACTGAGTTACAAGTGCACAAATCAGTTTTGCACCTCATATATCACGAAGAGTAGCAAAAGTCAAGGCGCGAAATTTGAACTTGCAGTGACAGATTTGAGAAGTTGCAAGTGCCAATTTGAGGTTGTACTGAGAATTTGAATGTTAGAAGAAGTGCAAATTTGTATTTTAAGTTTGTGTCTGTCGTTGTATCTTTTTGAATGGCATTTTACACATTTGTGACTACTTGTCTGCAGCTTCAGATTCAGAATACAGGTTTGGGACTATTGTCTGCGAGTGCAAATTTCAACATTCAACTTCAGATTTTTATTTTACAGGTTTTCACATCGGACCTTTGAGTGTAAATGTTCGCGTACACGTACGAATATTTATTGTACAAGTTCTCAAATTCACATCTACGTGCTCTCGAGTTTTGCTACTAATTTACCTTCATATGTTCTGAGCACGAGAAATGAGTTAATCTACGTTTTGGTTATGTTTCAAAATGACAATTGGGTCATTTTTTGTTGGGGTTGAGGAAGAGAAAGACAATGAGATATAAAAAGAAAGCATCTTACAGCCCATCATCAGGCCCGATCTGAGGTCACAGCTAGAGGAGAACAGGAGAGACGTCAGGGTTCACACAGCACAGGGGTACACACACACTGACATCACACCTGTGCGCGTGCACTGGACTACTTGCACAACTACTCCTGCATTATACTCATACATCTCACGAGTGTCCGGTAACAGCAGTCAGCATGTTTACAGTCTTTTACCGTTAAAATTACAATCATTCGTTTACAGTGTGTATCATATTTTGTATTCCATTTTTATATGAAAAGGAGATACGTATTAAATATTCTAAATATACATGTCTTTTTTTCTGCATACCTGTTTGGAAAAACATGAGGATGAGTAAGAAATTACAGATTTTGTGTATTTTTGTTGAACTATTCATGTATTCAATACTACATTTTCTAAATGTCACAAACATTTGTTAACGCCGCGAGTATCGGGCTTGTGTGGAACCATGTCCCGAGCACTTAAAGGCTGATGATTGGTTTTTGGGAGGCGAACCCAAATCTTTTCTACCCGGACGTGCATGAAGAGGTCATGAGATCGCGGGAGTCTCCTTTGACTTTTCGCAACTGCTCAGCGGCCTCTTCCTCCTCCTCTGCCCTCGCAAAGGCCGCGGACAAGGGTACACTGGGGTTCCCTCCGTGGAATGTTCTGTGGCAACACATCTGTGTCCCCACAGTGCCTCCACCTGGCGTGGCGACCCTAAGCACCCCACCAGTGCCTGTAGGTTGTTTGTCTACTCCGGTGGCAAAGACCTATAGAGCTTTAAACCCACTGTTCCCTTCTCCCCCGGGTGAAGGGGGGGTCCGGAGCATACGGGTACCCGTCAGGGTTGCAACTCTCGCCACTTCACTTGTTTTTCACCGAAGGGGGTTTCTGGAGCGGACCCGAGGCATTTGATTTTCATTCCTGGGATGGCTAGGCCCGGAGACCTGTAATGATCCTTCCGCAGGTTCACCTACGGAAAACTTGTTATGACTTTTACTATCTCTAGATGGTCAAGTTTGATCGCCTTCTCGACGCTCCACCAGAACCCAGCGAGAAGCTCCAGCCGGGCCGATCCAAGGACCTCAATAAACCACCCAATTGGTAGTAGCGACGGGCGGTGTGTACAAAGGGCAGGGACTCAATCAACGCGAGCTTATGACCTGCGCTTACTGGGAATTCCTTGTTGATGGGAAACAGTTTCAATCCCCAGTCCCGATCACGAGCAGGGTTCAGCGGGTTACACGCACCTCTCGGCGCAGAGTAGGCACAAGCTGATCCGCCCATTGTGGCGCGCGTGCAGCCCCGGACATCTAAGGGCATCAAAGACCTGTTATTGCTCCATCTCACGTGGCTGAACGCCACTTGTCCCTCTAAGAAGTTGGACGCCCACCACTCGGGCCGCGTATCTAGTTAGCATGACGTTCGTTATCGGAATGAACCAGATAAAACGCTCCACCAACTAAGAACGGCCATGCACCACCACCCACAGAATCGAGAAAGAGCTATCAATCTGTCCAGCCTTCCCGTGTCCGGGCCGGGTGAGCTTTCCCATGTTGAGTCAAATTAAGCTGCAGGCACCACTCCTGGTGGGGCCCTTCCGTCAATTCCTTTAAGTTTCAGCTTTGCAACCATACTCCCCACGGAACCCAAAAACTCGTGGTTTCCCGCACGCTGCCCGGCGGGTCATGGAAATAACGCCGCCGGATCACGGGTCGGCATCGTTTACGGTCGGAACTACGACGGTATCTGATCGTCTTCGAACCTCCGACTTTCGTTCTTGATTAAGGAAAACATTCTTGGCAAATGCTTTCACTCTCGTCCGTCTTGCGCCGGTTCAAGAATTTCACCTCTAGCGGCACAATACGAATGCCTCCGGTCGTCCCTGTCAATCATGGCCCCGGGTTCCAGAAACCCACAAAATAGAACCGGAGTCCTATTCCATTATTCCTAGCTGCGGTATTCAGCGGCGATGGGCGGCCTGCTTTGAACACTCAAATTATTTCAAAGTAAACGCTTTGGGCCCCGAGGACCAGACACCCAGTTAAGGGCATCCGGGGGGCGTCGTGAGGCAGGGGTCCGGGTCAGGCGGTGGCTCGCCTCGCGGCGGACCGCCGGCCCGCTCCTGAGATCCAACTACGAGCTTTAATCTGCAACAACTTTAGTATACGCTATTGGAGCTGGAATTACCACGGCTGCTGACACCAGACTTGCCCTCCAATGGGTCCTCGCCCATGGGTTTAGGATACGCTCATTCCAATTACAGGACCTCGAAAGAGACCTGCATTGTTATTTTTCGTCACTACCTGTCCGTGTCGGAAATGAGTCATTTGCGCGCCTGCTACCTTCCTTGGATGTGATAGCCGTTTCTTAGGCTCCCTCTCCGGAATTGAACCCTGATTCCCCGTTACCCGTGGTCACCATGGTAGGCGCCGAATGTACCATCAAAAGTTGATAGGGCAGACATTCGAATGAGTCGTCGCCGTCGCGGAGGGCGCGCGATCGGCCAAAGGTTATCTAGAGTCACCAAAGCGGCCAGGGCGGCTGGAGCCGCACCCGGATGGGTTTTGGATCTGATAAATGCACGCATCCTCGACCCCCCCGGGGGGAGACGGGTCGGCGCTCGTTTGCATGTATTAGCTCTGGAATTGGCACAGTTATCCAAGTAGCGGGTGGAGCGATCAAAGGAACCATAACTGATTTGGTATATTTTTATTTATATGGGTATTCTGCGTCTGCTCCCCTCATATCTGTGTGAATATATTCAACCAAAAGGGGCTGGACTGTATTCTTTACGTTCACAAGACTCACTGCTAATGTCTGTACCAAGTGTCCGCACTGAAGCGGGTAAGGTGGCATTTCACTATTCTGCCCCCACAACATGGAACATCTTACAAAAATTCTGGAAATTAAAGGAACTGGTTTCAATAGGCCAGTTTAAACTTTTGCTCAAAAGTTTGGAAATGAAATCTATGGTTTGTGAATGTTTTTAAATAGTCTTATGAAATTGTTAGGAAATTGTCTGTAATGTACTGAATTGTTGTGATCTGTGCCGCTGTCTTGGCCAGGACTCCCTTGAAAAAGAGATTAGTAATCTCAACAGGATTTTCCTGGTTAAATAAAGGTTAAATAAAAAATAAATAAAACAAATAAAACCATAACTGATTTAATGAGCCATGTGCAGTTTCACTTTACCGACCGTGTGCACTTAGACCTGCATGGCTTAATCTTTAAAACAAGCATATGCTACTGGCAGGATCAACCAGGTAAGAAATCCTGGGAAGGAGAACCGTGACACGCTGGCTTCCTACACACGGGTCTCGCTCCGCTCAGGCCCCGGGGGCTCAAGGACGGCGCGGCCGCTCATAGGGCGCGTGCGGAACCCTCCTCCGTGGGGAGAAGAGGGGGGGGGGGGGGGGGGTGGCCGCTGGGTCGAAGCCGTAACCGGTAAGGGTGTTTTTCGGATGGGGCGAAGGTCGGCTCGAAGACTGGAAGGGGCGGGCGTCACCGGGCCCCCCGAACCGTCCGATCCTACCTACGCGCCCACTACCCTGCCGCCCTCACGGACATTCGTTTCCAATAGAGCTGCGGGGCAGGCTGCCGCCTCACTGCATGTTATTGCCATCTTTCAGGGTGATCAATGAAATGCACGAGGGTAGCGCTGATTTAGGGCTCATCTAAAAGCTTGCTGCCACCAGCGACCTCGCTCTACGAGTGATGAAGGTGACCGCACGCTTCCTGGGTCAGGTGATGTCCACATGCGTGGTCAGACATCTCTGGCTTAACCTGGTTGATATGCGCGAGGCTAAGCGAACCTGCTTCCTCAACTCCCCCATATCCCAGGCTGGCCTCTTCGGCGGCGCGGCTGCCCAACAGTTCTCGGCCGCCCAGAAGCAGATTGAGGCTACCAAACATGTTCTGACCCTACGGCCAGCTGCTGCCACCCAGCCACCGGCTCAGACACCTCAGTCCGCTTGCCGCTGAACGCGCCCTCCTGCGACTTCCGGTCCCTCCCGCCCAGCCCCAGCAGCACCGGGCTGCGCAGGTGGTCGCAGGAAGGCGCCCCTGCCCATACCAGTCCCGCAGCCTGCTGAACGGCAGGCGATGCGGCACTCCAGTTACGGGCAGCTCAGACATGGGTTGCAGTTCTTTCAGGAAGTGGTTGCAGGGCCACTCCTTCCCCCGGTGGAGGTCCGGGGGAGAACCTCTTCTCCAAAGAACTGACATCCCATCTCTGTTACCAGATCCCTGACAGAGCAGGCCCCCGTGGAACGCTGGTCCTTCCCTGGGCTTCCTCTGTCAGGATTCGGCATATGATTGTGCCCCCACATCGGGACGCTCCGCCTCCCACGTCTGGGCCGGCCTCGCTGCCCCATCGTGGGTACGTCTGTGGTTCACATGACCCCGCTGGTTCAGTTTTGAAGCTTCCAATCTGCCCCACTGGCTCACGAGAATCATCAGCCTCGGCTTTGCGATTCAGTTTGCACGGTCTCCTCCCCGCTCTGGGGAATCCACTATACCGTGGGGGGTGGCAGTGCCCCTGTCATGCGTACGGAGGTCACCCTACTGGGAAGGGTACAATCGAGACCACCCCTCCAGCCGAAATTAAGTCCAGCTTCTTCAGCCCCGACCTCATTGTACCCAAAAAAAACGGTGGGTTTGACCAATCCTGGACCTGCACGTCTTGAACCGCTCCCTTCTAAAAAGGCTTCCGTTCAAGATGCTCATGGCCAAACGCATTTTCTAATGTGTGTGGTCACAGGATTGGTTTGCAGCGATCAACCTGAAGGACGCCTACTTCCATGTCTCCTTTCTTCCTCGACACAGACCGCTCCCTCGGGTTGTTTTCGAGAGGCGGACATACAAGTACGCAGTTCTCCCATTCGGGCTAGCCCTGTCTCCTTGTGCCCTTGCCTCAGACAATACCGCAACAGTGGCGTACATCTTCTGACAAGGTGGTCCACGCTCTCGCCGTTTAACGCAACTCGCCCGCCACCTCCTCTTATGGAGTCAGAAGCATCTGAGGTCGCTTCGAGCCATTATATTCAAGGAACCCTAGATAGCCTCTTCCTGGATAATGGTGACTCCCATCCCCAGTCGGTTCAGCTACAGATAGACCTGTTTGCCTCCCACGACTTGTCCCATTGCGACCTGTTTTACTCCCTGTCCGAGGGCACGCTCGGCACAGACGCACTGGCGCACAGCCAGTTTACCCCAGTGAGCCTGTGCAAGATCAGGGAGGACGAGGAGCAGGTCATATTGGTTGCGCCTCATTGGTCCAGCCGTACCTGGTTCTTCAAACTTGTACCCTTTGCGACAGCGCATCCCTGGCCATTTCCTCTGAGGAAGGACCCTTTCTCAGAGACGAGGCACCCTATGGCACCCTCGTCCTGATCTTTGGAACCTCCACGTGTGGCTCCTGGATAGGACAAGGCAGGTTTGAGTATCCTACCACCAGCGGTGGTGGCTACCATCAGTTCCGCAAGAGCATCGTCCACGTGTCATGCTTACGCGTTGGAGTGGAACCTCTTCGTCAACTGGTGCTCTTCTCACCAAGAAGACCCAAGATAGGGCCCAATGAAATCAGTTTTATTTATTTTTTTATTAATTTCGACTTAACGTAACGTAACCGAGACGTTCTCTGCATTAACATGAATTATCTTGAGCCTGCTGAAATGTTCCTATAAGTATATTTTCTTTACAACTGTGCAATCTGAATAATAAATATATTTCCCACTAACCTGCATCAGTTCAGTGCTCGCCTTCTCATTAATAATTTTCCTGATCATATTTCATACCTGTTGAGTTTAAATTTTTTAATGAATTTGACTAATAAAAAGGATTGCTCGTTTGCACTGGTGCTTTTATTCCAGTCTTTTCAAATAGTTGAATGAATTAATGCGCGGTACGTGCCTTAAATAAATGTAACGATGGTAATATTTCATTAATCTTGAACAGTAACACACACAGCGTAGAGAATGACAGTCAACTACTTTGAATATTAATGACCAATTTTGTATTTTGACCAATGAAAAATTACAGAATAGTGATTAAAATATTTAATACAAATAAATAAATGTTCATACTGATCTGATTCTTCACTAGTTTAGACGATAGGCTTGGTGTATTCTGTACACAGTAATCATCAGAATATCTATTTTCTCGTCTCTGAAAATGTCAAAAAATGTTGGTAACACTTTACTTGAAGGGGTGCGCATAAGACTGACATGACACCTTCATGATCATGACATGACACATGTCATGAATATGAAGGAGGGTTTATGCATGTTTACGATAACTGTCATTAAGTGTCATTCGCTCAATTATGTCATTTTTAATGCAAATATGAAATTGTTTGAGATGTCTTTGTTATGACAACTTGACATAAACCAATACATCATAACCTGTCAGTGTCTTGGTAATGACCACTTGACATTACTAAGACAACACAACACAACACAACCTGTCATAAATATTTCATAAACATGACATAGCAGATTAATTATCAAACTTAAGAAACCACTTAGCTTTATGGGTTAACATTACATTAAACTCATTACCAAGACACTGACAGGTTATGATGTATTGGTTTATGTTAAGTTGTCATAACAAAGACATCTCAAACAATGTCATATTTGCATTATGAAGGTGTCATGTCATGATTATGAAGGTGTCATGTCAGTCTTATGCACACCCCTTCAAGGAAAGTGTTATGGATTTTTTAAAACTCTTCTTGCAGACACTCCTTTTAGTTTGCGTTTATTGAACTCGATGACTACAAGTACATTGAAAATATACATAACCGGAAATAATTTATATGTATTATATCAAAAGGGAAGTGTGTGACGCAGCTCAGTGCAAGTAGCCCGTTCCACAAGTGCAGTGTCTGTGAGCTCACACTGGAACCAGTGGACATGAAGAATGAGCATTAGAGAAGTGTATGACAGAGACGTGTGTTGTGGTGTATATCAGCATTTGTGGGCATGAAGGGTCTGATGTCAAGGCATACAGGGGTTAGTAGGGTTGGGTATCGTTTGAATTTTAAAGATTTTGATTCCAACAAGGTAATAAAAAAAAAATATTTGATATCATTGACATTTAGTCTTACTGCAACACATTTAATTGTAGCTGAATATCATGAACAAAAATCTACAGTCTAAAGAACACTTACACAAGGAACGCTTGTCTGAGGTTTAAAAATACCATAGAAGAACAACTAGCCTAACTAATATACATTTCAAGCATTATTAAAGACAAGTAAACACTCAGTAATTAAAGTAAGTAAAAAATTTGCAATCACAAAAAAAGGTTACAACTGAACAAAGATACGATTGAAATAAACAGTGTTTTAAGATTTTCAGGTAGAAACTGGAATCAAATGTAAAATAACACTGTACTTTATAGATAACATATACAGTATAAATATAGTTACAAAAGTTATTCAGTCAAAAACGAGTGAATTTTCTCTTTGTCTTTTGTTGTGTGATTAGTGTTATTATAGAGACGGCAGGAATATTAGTGCTGTCACTTTAAGAGCTGCACGGATCCAATATACTGATACACATGAACACAGCGAGTCGTCTCACGCTTGATTTTTTTAAGTCATATTGAAATGCTCACAAAGGAATCGATAAGAGGAATCGAAATTGTAATTTTATTACAAGTATCCGATTCCTGACCTCAAGTATTCGATTCCCAACCCTAGTGGTTAGTGCTAGTGGTGATTCTGTAGCGCGGGAGACTTACGCAGTGAGGATCCGGTGGATCCGCCTCTCAGGATCTGGTTGAGCACGTCGTCGGTGTCGCTGGTGCTCGCCATACTGTTCCTCATCTGCATCATGGAGAGCTGAGAGCACAGGCTCGGCTGGCGGTCCATCTTCTTCACAGCCTAAGGTACAATCAGCATCACTTCAGTTAATCCCAGCACACACACACATACACGTGAACACAGACAGCAACATGAGCCGCGTTTCCACCGCAGGAACTTTCCCCAGGAACTAGGGACTTTGGGCTGGTTCTCGGTGTGTTTAAACCGCAGGAACCAGGGTCTAAATGAAGTTCCGGATAAATATTGACAAGGTACAGAACAGAGGGAAACTAAATACAGATACAAATGAACACTAACGAGGTGAGGACAGGTGACACGGATGATGATGACGATGAACGGGTGTGTAATGAGGGAGTGAGTTCAGTTGTGGAGACAAGGAGGATTCTGGGAAGTGTAGTGAAGACGAAGACAGGATGGTGCAGACGATAACTGTGACATGGGCGCTGAACATGCTGATTGCTTGAGTTAATGCCGCATTTTGATTTGTTGACTCGACGCAGGATTTTATTTCAACCACCATTTTTTTAAATCTGTTGCGCCGCGTGCAGTAACAGTTGTTTGCTACTCGAATTAATAATGGAGTTTCAAAAATATGACAGATGGACCGACGACGAGGTTCAGGCTATATTAAGCTTAAATTCAGAGGATGAAATCCAGTGGGAACTGTAAAGTAGCACGCAGTCCTATGTCACCGGACTAATTCGCCTAATCTTCAAGGTACTTTAGACTGCGGTGGAAAAGCAGACAGCAACAGGTCTGGGGGAAAAACAGTTCCTAGGACAAATTGTTCCGGGTAATTTCGCTGGAAACACGGCTATAGTGTCGGCCCAGATCCAAATGTGGATTCCATGCATGCCGGATCTAGGCCGACACTACAACAAGTATGCATTGAAAACTATTTATGAAAACGCTATTTCTGAAAGTTCTCTGAAAACCAGTTCTTTGAAAATGTTTTTCTAGGGATGCAGTGCACCGATACGAACATTTTGGTCGTTACCGAAAACCGATATATCGGCCAATAATCTAAATACAGATTTTTATATAATTTTTGAGAGCCTGATTACAAAAACAAATGTCTCACCATTAAAAGCCATGTCCCAAACACAATTATAATGATGTGCTCATTATAATGTTATGTATCTGATATGACAGACTTGCGCTGCACATGTTGCACTGAACTGTATTTTCCTTTTTTGAAGTGATTCTAATCATATTTCAAGCAATTCAAAACCATCATGTTGAACAGTGCGTATCTGAAGTGTCTCAGCTGAAGGAAATAATACATTATTTAATGGCTTTAAAATATCGGACGAATATTCTTATCAGGCTGATAATGATAACATTAAAAATGATCATATATCAGCCGATACGGATATGGTGGCCGATATACTGTATCGTGCATCGCTAGTTTTTTCTTGGTTATGTGAACGTTAAGGAAACATTCCATTTCATCGTTCTTCAAACATTCTGGGAACGTTACTTTAGAATGTTCTCGGAACGTTCCGAAACAAGTAACATTTAAAAAATGTGTCTCCAATTTTTCTTTATATATAAATTGCATAATCTCTGAAGTCAGATAAGTGGTTAATCATCTTGAAACAATAGACAAGAACATCACCAGTCAGTGTTTGGTTCTCATTCATTACTATTTTCCATATTTTAGTTGTTAAAATTGTGAAATAACACATATGGAAGTAGAGTTCTCAATGGGTCCAGTTCACGTGCAATGCAATCGCGTCCGCGCCTCCTATATCATGATCATTATTGCCTGCAAAATTTCCTTCTTATTTATTATAGGCAATTGGTTGATGAAAAATTGATTAAAATTAAGATACAATTCGAAACGAAACGAAACGAAATTCACTTTAAAGAAAGGCTTTCTACAAAACAAAACTTAATTTAGTGGTCAAAATCATGTCTGACCCATCATATCTTCCGATATATTGCGCATCTTACTCATGCTGTTCAATTTTCATAATCAGCATAGATGTAAAAGAAACAACAACATTATATTATTTTAACAAAAATGAAACTAAATGCGCTTATTTAATGGCAACAACACATAGTGTATACACTCAAAAAAATGATATGTTGGTTTTACTTAACTTTTTTATGTAAACAGGTTCCACCGGTTCCACATAACTATGCTTTGTTAAACAAACATAATATGGTCATGTAACTTCAACATCATGGAATTTGGTAATTTTAAGCGACCCAATTAAACTCTGAGCTAATGAGTTAATTAAGTGAATAACTGAGTGATGATTGAGCATTATTGAAGACACCTGATGTTAACAAGCAGAATCTCTGAAGGAGAAAACCGGAATGTTTAAGTCACCATTATGGAGATAAGTGTGTGTTTTAGTTGGGCTCTTGACCATTAACTTATTAACTTTAGATTTTGTTTGGTTGATGTACATGAGTTATAACAGCCGGATGAACAATGAACTAAGGAGATCTGATGGTGTTGGTTGTGATTTAACATAATCATTATGTTAAGTTAAGTAAAGCCAACATATCATTTTTTTGAGTGTATAGGCCCACATAGTGGGTCTATATACAGACTATCTAAATATTGAAATTCCGTCACATGGGCGCGCGTGCATCTGTAGCCTAGTGCGTGCGAGAGTACGCCTATGCCCATCAGAGCGCTGGGCTCGGCTGCGCTGCAATTAAAAAAATGGCACCATAAAGTGTGTTTTTGGTTGCCAGGGCAAGACAACACTGCACAAATTTCCAAAGAACCCAGCGTTAAGGGACCTGTGGATGGATTTTGTTTTTCCAGAGCAGCAACGGAGTTGTGCAAGTGTTTTTGTTTGTTCCCTTCATTTCGACTTTAATAGTTTTATAAACAAGGCCCAGTTCAACGCCGGATTTGCAGATCGCCTAATACTTAAAGATGGAGCAGTCCCAACGATAAAGGTTCACGGTCATGCGTTGGAACCGCAGGCGGTGAGTAAAACTGCTTCAAATGTCTGTGAGTTGTTAACTATCGGCGTGTAAGCACAGCAAGTAAACAACATGATCACATACAGTTAATGTATCAATGGAGCATGCGATGTATGGGGTGTGTGTGTGTGTGTGTGTGTGTGTGTGTGTGTGTGTGTTTAAATACATTTGTTTAGCTGGCCACTGTAGGTGACAGTTTGTTTATTGTAAAAATAAATCATGTCCTCATAAACCACGAGTCTGTCTGTTTAAAACACACAAATGTTGTAAAACTCGCACATGACATGGTGTTCTAAAAACACTGCGCTCAAGTTCAAATCATTTCTATTTTTTTAAAAACGCTCGAGTTATGTTTTTCACCCATTTCACTGCCCATCTCGTATGAACGAGCCCTTAGTATTGTTTAGATCCTTGTTCTGCGTGGGATTACTATCTGATTGTTAGCCATGGTTTATTTTCGGATGTCACTCACAGCTTCCAGACGCTCTCAACGCAAAAGCTTTGCGCGCTCGTGTTGTGATTATTTAGCTCCGCCCACACGGCACGCCTCCACCCGCTCGGGTTTTTCCGGAAAGACTCGGTACAGCCTATCTTTCTTTTATAAATATAATAAAACTAAAGACTTTTTGGAGATATGAAGGATGCAATACTACTCTATAGGTACTCAAGATTAACATGAGATTGAGTGAAACTGAGTGTTTCACCCCCCCTTTAAACATTCCGGTTTTCTCCTTCAGAGATTCTGCTTGTTAACATCAGGTGTCTTCAACAATGCTCAATCATCACTCAGTTATTCACTTAATTAACTCATTAGCTCAGAGTTTAATTGGGTCGCCTAAAATGACCAAATTCCATGATGTTGAAGTTACATGAACATATTATGTTTGTTTAACGAAACATAGTTATGTGGAACCGGTGGAACCTGTTTACATAAAAAAGTTAAGTAAAGCCAACATATCATTTTTTTGAGTGTATAGGCCCACATAGTGGGTCTATATACAGACTATCTAAATATTGAAATTAACATTAACAATGCTGTAGAAGTGCAGTTTATTAATAGTAAATGTTAACTAATCTAATTAAGTGTTACCGATTTTTTTATACACCGATTCAGAGGTCTCGTGAGTTCAGTGTTGAGTTAAAGTGAATGGTTAAAATGAGTCATTCGTTTACGTATCGGACGTCTAGCCACGGCACACGCTGTGTGATTATCTCGGCAGTTTAGGACATCACACAAGATTTGCGTCAATACAGAAAACATTTAATCACTGGATAGGTTTTTTCGTTTAATGAAATGTGGTTTATGTCAGCTGGATGGGTGGAACGGGGGAGACGTGAGAGTGCATTCATTCTATTCTACATCACTCACCGATCAAAAGGGTGGCGTCGGGCCGGGTTCGGGCAGATAATTCATGTTGATGTGTCGAGTTACATCGGGTCCGGGCTTTAAAAGCCACGGGCCGGGTCGGGTCGGGTTGTAATTTTCAGGCCAGTTGAGAACTCTATATGGAAGTATGGAATTATGTAGTTCCCTTTCGAGGGAACTCTCGCTGCGTCGGAAATCGACACATTGGGGAACGCCTTCGGCATGAAGCGTCTGAAGTCAACTATTCAACCAACGCTGCGTCCCTCGGCCACACTGCTCGCGCCTCGAAAACGACTTGCTTCGACCAATCAGAAGCTGACGCTGCTTTGTTCCGGTGTCCCTTTATAGCTTCCGCTCTCCGTCACATGCGACGTCACGAGTGACGTGATTAGGCTACGCCAATCGAGATTGAATAGTTGACTTCAGACGCTTCATGCCGAAGGCGTTCCCCAATGTGTCGATTTCCGACGCAGCGTTTCGTTCACTTCTCAGGGAACGAGGGTTACAGTCGTAACCCGAGACGTTACCTAAGTTATGGAATTATGTAGTAAACTATATTTTAAATTCTTCTTTGTCTTTATTCCAGCTCAATCTGTGCACTTCCTCAACCAACTTTATGAGGAGCATCCATGCTTTTAAATATTGGACTGGTTTTGTTTTTAATATGTTTTTAGCAATTAGACTGGTTTTCCTTCACTATTCTCATTTTAATAAGATTAAAATTAAAATATGTATGTAGCCACAGATTATATTCGTCTACAAAAATAATTTTAGGAACATACAAAGTCAAAGTCCATTTTAATATATTGTAAAATGTCATTTATTTCTGTGACCAATTTTCAGCATCATTACTCCAGTCTTCAGTGTCACATGATCCTTCAAAAATCATACATAATACATTATTTTATCTTAGAAATATTTTTTAACATTACAAATGTCTTATGATCAGTTTAATGCATCCTTACTGAATAAAACTGTTTTCAACACTGAAAAATACTCTAAAATAAAATAAATGTTTTTGATCATCAAATCCTCATATTAGAGTGATTTCTGAAGGATCATGAGACACTGAAGACTGGAGTAATGATGCTGAAAATTCAGCTTTGATCACAGGAATAAATTACACTTTACTATATATTCACATAGAAAACAGCTGATTTACATTATAATAATATTTTTACATTTTTACAGTATTTTTTTTTTAAATAAATCAGAAGAATAGACCTTTAAAAAGAAAAATATTTAAAAACATCTGTATTATTCCAAACGTTTGACCAGTAGAGAGTAACTGGATCTGCCCTGACCTTGTCGCTCAGGGTTGGGTCGTTGAGCGAGTAGAGCTTGTTGGTGATGTCTTTGCCGATGAGGTACCGGAAGACCTCGTTCAGGAACGACTCGGACTCCAGGAAGTACGTCAGACGCTCCCTGGACCAGCACAGTAGCTTGCAGTTCTCCTCAGCGGTGATCGTCACCTGGACAGTCCGGCACAGATCAGTATAAAGAGTGTGTATGACAGGGTACAGCGTGCTTGAATTTGACTTTTTGAAATTGGAGTCCCGGAAAACCCTTTAAAACAGACATATTTATAAAAAAGGTACTTGAAAAGTGCTTGAATTATTGAAAGAAAAAATTAGTGTTTAATTTTATTGATAAACAAATCTTTTCATGCAATATTAACGCTGGAGCCCGTCTGATATAGATATAGATATTGCTCATAAAAACCCAAGTATATGATACAGCTTTCATTCTTCAGGTCAATCATATATTCATGAGGAAAACAATCAGTTTGAATAAGAAAGCGATATCTTTATCAAAGTATCCTCTCAATGGTTAAAGTTTCCACTGTGATTACATCTGCTGCACTTTATTTGTACAATTTTTTGTTATTAGTTTATTTTTATTTATCCATTTACCTTTTTTTTTAGAATTTGAAAGATAATAAAAATATTATTTAAAAAGTGAGATCTCTGATTGTAGTCCTGCAAAAACCAAAAAAGTAGTGCTTGAAAAGTCCTGGAATTTTATCTTACAGCATCTGTACGAACCCGTATATGTGTATATATATATATATATATATATATATATATAGTGTCTGCCCACATCTGGGACATGTGGACTCCACGCATACCAGATGTGGGCCAACAACACTATGTTGCTGTCTGGATTGTTTTACAATATTATGCAATATGAAATATCTATCATATATATTATATAGTATATATACACTCACCTAAATGATTATTAGGAACACCATACTAATACTGTGTTTGACCCCCTTTCCCCTTCAGAACCGCCTTAATTCTACGTGGCATTGATTCAACAAGGTGCTGAAAGCATTCTTTAGAAATGTTGGCCCATATTGATAGGATAGCATCTTGCAGTTGATAGAGATTTGTGGGATGCACATCCAGGGCACGAAGCTCCCGTTCCACCACATCCCAAAGATGATCTATTGGGTTGAGATCTGGTGACTGTGGGGGCCATTTTAGTACAATGAACTCATTGTCATGTTCAAGAAACCAATTTGAAATGATTCGAGCTTTGTGACATGGTGCATTATCCTGCTGGAAGTAACCATCAGAGGATGGGTACATGGTGGCCATAAAGGGATGGACATGGTCAGAAACAATGCTCAGGTAGGCCGTGGCATTTAAACAATGCCCAATTGGCACTAAGGGGCCTAAAGTGTGCCAAGAAAACATACTGGATGTTTTTCCCTTTTCACACCATTCTGTGTAAACCCTAGAAATGGTTGTGCGTGAAAATCCCAGTAACTGAGCAGATTATGAAATACTCAGACCGGCCCGTCTGGCACCAACAACCATGCCACGCTCAAAATTGCTTAAATCACCTTTCTTTCCCATTCTGACATTCAGTTTGGAGTTCAGGAGATTGTCTTGACCAGGACCCTACCCCTAAATGCATTGAAGCAACTGCCATGTGATTGGTTGATTAGATAATTGCATTAATGAGAAATTGAACAGGTGTTCCTAATAATCATTTAGGTGAGTGTATATATATATATACAGTCAAACCAAAATTTATTCAGACACCTTCAACAGTTCTCACATTATCTCAGTTTATTCGCTATAGTTCAGGAAATGGTGATAAATATGAGCAGAACTCAGAGTTCTCAGATCAGTGGATATTTAACTGGTTTTGTCCGTCCTTCTGTTAGACTCTCACACATGAATTATGTTGAATATCTGTCAGCTGTTAAATTTAACTACACAATTAGATAATACCAGTTTAGCTCAACGAGTGACCAAGCAATGCTTCATGTTGTTCAGTGTGTGTGTAAAAAGACCATTAGCAATTACAGAAAACACACTTCGGCAAAACATGATCAGCTCAAAGTGGAGGAATCATTTCTGGTCCCGAATGTGTATAAAAGTCACTGGTAGTCACTGTATGAAGAGTTATTGGGTATAATATGTTTACTTTATTTTGCTCTCCTCACTTACATAGATTAACTATAGTGTCCTGCACACACTAGTGAAACATATCAAAAATTATATCTGGTGTCTGAATCATTTTTGGTTTGACTGGTAATAACAAGAAGCACATATTCAATGGATATTATGTTTAAATGTCACTCTTACCTGAAACCTCTCTCCCCTGTTCAACTGAGTGGACCTGAACTCAGGAGAGTCGATGAAGGCATTGGTGTAGATATTATGCAAGAAATGCCCGCGGTACGAAACCTTCATCCTGTGTGCAGTGCAGAAACGTGGTCATAAGTCACGCAACACACAGTATTATAGGAGATCTGCACTCTGAGTGACATAACGCACGCACTTCCCCTTGAGGAGAATGCTGAGGCGCTCGTCCACGGAGGTCTTGTCTTCGGCCGCGTAGATCTGGCTCTTCTTCAGGGTCTGGATGGTGCAGAACTGGCCGGTGAGTCTCTGAAACAGAGCTTCTCGCACGTGTAGCGGCTCGAACATGCGCTTGTACACTGACTTCAGCTCCCGGTCGATCTTAATCTGGAGTTAAACAGCACACACACTCAATTCACATTTATTTCTATCGCGCTTTTCACAATACACATCATTTCAAAGCAGCTTTACAGAAAATGCACGAGTCCACATTACAGTTTACAGTGATCTGTTATCAGAGGAAACTGTCTAATGTATGCATTTCAGAAATGTACATATACTTTATTAGCCTGACTTCGTCATACTCATATTCTAGTCAGATGTGAGTGTGATACTGCTCCATAGGGCTTTGATTATGAGGCGTGTCTTAACCGAACCAGGAAAAAAAAAAAACTCTGCACTCAATTGGATAGACCTACAACCAATCAGAGCCAGCTACATAGTTGCATAGCATATTGTCAACAGAACTCAACTACATGCACGCTGGAAGAAGTAGTAAAATAATGAGAGTTGCTTCTTTTACTTGGTCCTCCATGAGTGCGACCAAAGGAGAAACCACAACGACCACAGGGCTTTCATTGCGTCCCATCTTCTTAGTGACCATCGGAGCCAGCTGATAAAATAAACTTTTGCCGAATCCCGTAGGAAGGACGGCAAACACATCTTTCCGATCGACAAATGCCTTGATTGCAGTTCTCTGTTCGTCTTTTAAAATGAATGCGCTGTCGATTTCTTTTACAACAGACGCGATAGCGAAATCTCTACTTCCCTTTCCTCCAACGTGTCGTCGGGGAGTTCCCTGACGAATTGGAATTGGGATCACGCTAGGGAGACCAATTGCCTTCGAGTGAATTAAAACGAGCCAATGAAAATTGGCATGCAAGGTTTGGATTCCGCGACCCGCCTACCAACGCGGGTATAAAGGGCGGAAGTAAACATTGCGCAATGCTTTTAGCTTCGGAGCCGTCCGATTGTGTCTTCTCTGAGTGAGTGAGCTTTAAGAAATGTATCTTTCTTACAACTACGAGTCTGCTGTTTCGGGAGGGGATCTCTCTGTGTTGGTGAGATGGCGTTTCAGCGACCGCGCGGTTTCCTGTCTGCCGGCTGCGTCTATATGCTGTTAATTCAAAAAGCTGTTTTCACAGCTGGTAAACGGTTGAGTGCGCACAGCGGGCTTGCAGTTTCCCCGCTGTGTTGCCGCGTTGGGTCCCTGTGTGCTTCAGCACGATAGAGAGAGTACTTTCTTCCTGAAAGAGCAACACGAGTGAAGATCGCGTCCTTTTCAGGATGACGTTTCACTTGTGTGTTTCTGGATGCGATCGTTTCCTGTCCTTATTTGACGGCCACGTTCATTGTTTCACATGCCTAATCAGTGTGTGAGACTATGTTCGTGGGTGGTTCGTGTTCTCTTAGGAGTGCATGACCACGTCGGCACGTTGTTCGCCTCCCCTTTCACGTAAAGGTTGGAGCAGCTCAGCGTGCCGTGTGCCGTCGAGCGCCGGCTGACAGCGCGGGTTGTCACGGCAACCCAGCGCGCGTCATTCGGCGCTCAAGATGCGTGGTCAAGATCAAGACTCGCGTGCCTCTATGAGGTGAGTCCCTTTGCTTATTTCCCGATCCAGTTTCTCTTCTGGTGCACCAGAGGAGGGCTGCTTTGGCGAATAACATTGGTGATCTGAGGGTTTCAGTGAGCACGAACCACTCACTCCTCTAGCGCATCGCAAACATGCTGAGATTGTGTTCGTGGGTGGTTTATGCTTTCTTATGAGAGCATGACCACGTCGGCACGTTGTTCGCCTGCCTGAGGGCTTGAGCGTCCAGCGTGCCGTGTGTCATCGAAGCGATGGCCACGTTCACTATCTTGCATGCCTGGTTGATGGCCACGATCACGGTTTCACATGCCTAATCAGTGTGTTGAGACTGCGTTCGTGGGTGGTTCATGTTCTCTTAGGAGTGCATGACCACGTCGGCACGTTGTTCGCCTCCCCTTTCACGTAAAGGTTGGAGCAGCTCAGCGTGCCGTGTGCCGTCGAGCGCCGGCTGACAGCGCGGGTTGTCACGGCAACCCAGCGCGCGTCATTCGGCGCTCAAGATGCGTGGTCAAGATCAAGACTCGCGTGCCTCTATGAGGTGAGTCCCTTTGCTTATTTCCCGATCCAGTTTCTCTTCTGGTGCACCAGAGGAGGGCTGCTTTGGCGAATAACATTGGTGATCTGAGGGTTTCAGTGAGCACGAACCACTCACTCCTCTAGCGCATCGCAAACATGCTGAGATTGTGTTCGTGGGTGGTTTATGCTTTCTTATGAGAGCATGACCACGTCGGCACGTTGTTCGCCTGCCTGAGGGCTTGAGCGTCCAGCGTGCCGTGTGTCATCGAAGCGATGGCCACGTTCACTATCTTGCACGCCTGGTTGACGGCCACGATCACGGTTTCACATGCCTAATCAGTGTGTTGAGACTGCGTTCGTGGGTGGTTCATGTTCTCTTAGGAGTGCATGACCACGTCGGCACGTTGTTCGCCTCCCCTTTCACGTAAAGGTTGGAGCAGCTCAGCGTGCCGTGTGCCGTCGAGGCTTTCGAATGGGTTTCTGGTCCTTCTCATGAGGGACCAGGCATTTCATTCGGGGCCCCAGGGAGGACAGATGTCGATCGCTACATCGGAGAGAGGGCGGTTATACTCTGAAAATGATGCTGAGTTCGTACTATAATGGTGTGTTCTCATGCTGAAGATTCAGACTTAACGGCCACACTTTCCTGGGCTGTTCTAAAGCGCCTGGATGTGTGTGAATAATTTTGGCAGTATGGAAGCATTTTGGTGCCAATATGGCAAGCCAAACATGCCTAAATCTGCAGAAGTTTTTCCTCTCTCACTACCACTGCACGTGCGTAGTTCTAACTCGGGGTTGAGCTGTGCTTAGTGACTGACCGTGATTAGTCACACCGCTCGAAGTTTGTTTTCCCCCAGCAAAGGGAAGGGAAACAACCCTGAGAGGAGCGACCCAGAGTATGTGACGTTCTGCTCTTTGGGAGTGCGTGTCATTACCACTCCTTCCCCCGGGGGAGGGCCGGGTGGAGAATTTCGTTTCTGTTCCGCCGCTGGTTATCCTGTAATCAGCGGTACCCAAAGTTTGAGCAGTCCACTTCCTCTGAGTCGTTCACGGGCCCCAGCGCTCAGATGGCAGTGAGGGCTGCGGCCTTGTCACTCTCGTCTCTCGCTGGGTGAGGGGAAACCAGGACTCGATGCCCCCGGGCCTCGTTCCTCGTTTCCCCTCACGGTCGAGACTGGCAGTATAATAAGACCAGTTTCCTCCGTCCGAGAAGGTCAGAAGGGCAGTGCGTGCCGCCCCCGAGCTGCACCACTCCCGTTCCCCTCTCCCCAGCTTGCAGATAGCAGTGACGCAGCCTCGGCTGCGTCACTCCGGTCTGCAGCTGGGCCCGGAGGCGCAGAGACCAGGACACGAGGAGTCAGGGCCTCGTTCTTCGTCTCTCCCCCTCCCTTCGCCACAGGGCAGCCCGCAGCAGAAAGCCTACGAGCTCTCTCTGCCGTCTGCCCCACGGTGGACCGCCCAGACCCCGCTTCCAGTGGCTACATTGCCACTGGAGCCAGGTCCCGGCCTTCCACCCCGCTGCCCCTCCGCGGGTACGCCGGTGGTTCGGGTGGGCTTATTGGGTCGGTACCTGGAAGCCTGGCTAGCGCTTCCGGGTCTGTCCCGATGGCTCGTCCGCACCATTCGGTTCGGCTATGCAATTCAGTTTGCACGCCGGCCTCACAGGTTCAGGGGCATCCACTTCACCCGTGTGCGGTCAGTGGATGCCCCTGTCCTGCGGAAAGAGATCGATGTCCTGCTGGCGAAGGACGCGATCGAGCCGGTCCCTCCTGCCGAGATGAGGTCCGGGTTTTACAGCCCCTACTTCATTGTACCCAAGAAAGGCGGTGGGTTACGACCAATCCTGGACCTGCGAGTTTTGAATCGGGCCCTGCACAAACTCCCGTTCAAAATGCTCATGCAGAAGCGCATTTTCGAATGCATCCGTCCCCAGGATTGGTCTGCAGCGATCGACCTGAAGGACGCGTACTTTCACGTCTCGATTTTTCCTCGTCACAGACCGTTTCTACAGTTTGCTTTCGAGGGTCGAGCGTATCAGTACAAGGTCCTACTCTTCGGGCTGGCCCTGTCGCCCCGTGTCTTCACGAAAGTCGCGGAGGCGGCCATTGTTCCCATGAGAGAACAAGGCGTTCGCATTCTCAACTATCTCGACGACTGGCTCATTCTGGCTCTCGCGAGATGTGTTGTGCGATCACAGGGACATGGTGCTACGGCACCTCAGCCGGTTGGGGCTTCAGGTCAACTGGGACAAGAGCTAACTCTGCCTCATGCAGAGGATCTCTTATCTCGGTATGGAGTTGGACTCGGTCGCCAGACTGCGCGCCTCACGGAGGAGCGCGTCCAGTCAGTGCTCACCTGCCTCAGGTCTTTTCGAGGCAGGACAGCGGTTCCACTGAAACAATTTCAGAGGCTCCTGGGGCATATGCCAGCCGCAGTAATGATGCTCGGCCTGTTACATATGAGACCGCTCCAGCACTGGCTTCACGATCGAGTCCCGAGGTGGGCGTGGCAGAGCGGCACGTTCCGGGTCAAAGTAACCCCGCACTGTCGCCAAACCTTCTCCCCGTGGTCGGATCCTGTGTTTCTACGGGCCGGAGTGCCCCTAGTCCAGGTTTCCAGGCATGCTGTGGTTTTCACAGATGCCTCTGCCATGGGGTGGGGGGCCACGTACAAAGGGCATGCAGTCTCGGGTCTGTGGACGGGGCCCCAGCTGCATTGGCATATCAACTGCCTAGAGTTGCAAGCAGTACGCTTGGCTTTGTGCCGCCTCAAGGGGCTTCTCAAAGACAAGCACGTACTGGTCCGTACGGACAGCACTGCGACCGCTGCGTACATCAACCGACAAGGTGGTCTACGCTCCCGCCGCATGTCGCGACTCGCCTCCCACCTCCTCCTATGGAGTCAGAAGCATCTGAGGTCGCTTCGCGCCACTCATGTTCCAGGGGAGCTCAACCGTGTGGCAGACGAGCTTTCACGGTTGCCTCCCCTGCCAGGAGAATGGCGACTCCATCCCCAGGCGGTTCAGCTGATCTGGAGTGTTTTCGGAGTCGCACAGGTGGACCTGTTTGCCTCTCCGGACACGACCCATTGCCAGTGGTTTTACTCCCTGTCCGAGGGGACCCTCAGCACGGACGCCCTGGCTCACAGCTGGCCCCGGGGCCTGCACAAGTTTGCGTTTCCCCCAGTGAGCCTTCTTGCACAGACACTGTGCAAGGTCAGGGAGGACGAGGAGCAGGTCCTGTTAGTGGCGCCGTATTGGCCCACCAGGACTTGGTTCACGGAACTCATGCTCCTCACGACAGCCCCTCCTTGGCCGATTCCTCTGAGGAAGGACCTCCTTTCTCAGAGACGGGGCAATCTATGACACCCGCGTCCAGACCTCTGGAAACTCCATGTCTGGTCCCTGGACGGGACGCGGAGGTTCTAGGTGACCTACCACAGGCAGTGGTAACACCATCACTTCTGCTAGAGCCCCCTCTACGAGGCGCCTCTATGCGTTGAAGTGGAACCTTTTCGTCGAGTGGTGTTCCTCCTTCCAGGAGGACCCCCGAACTTGCCCGATCAGAGTCGTGCTTTCCTTCCTACAAGATGGGTTGGAGCGAAGGCTGTCTCCCTCCACCCTCAAAGTGTATGTTGCCGCAATAGCCGCACATCACGATGTAGTAGAAGGTAAGTCCGTGGGGAAGCATGACCTGATCATCAGATTCCTCAAGGGTGCTAGGAGGTTAAATCCACCTCGACAGTGGAGCTGAATATCCTGTCCATTAAGACAGCGCTCCTGTTGGCATTGGCCTCTTTTAAGAGGGTCGGGGATCTGCAGGCTTTTTCGGTCGACGAATCGTGCCTAGAGTTCGGGCCGGGCTTTTTTCGCGTTATACTGAGATATGTGCCCAAGGTTCCTACCACTCCCTTCATGGATCAGGTAGTGAACCTGCAAGCGCTGCCCCAGGAGGAGGCAGACCCAGCCCTAGCTTTTCTCTGTCCAGTCCGCGCCCTGCGGGTTTACACTGACAGAACGCAAAGCTTCAGGACCTCAGATCAGCTCTTTATCTGTTACGGAGGCCAGCAGAAGGGGAAGGCCGTCTCCAAGCAGAGGTTAGCTCACTGGTTAGTGGATGCTATCACCCTAGCGTATGAAGCTACGGGTGAGCCTTGTCCTCCCAGGTTGCGTGCTCACTCTTTGAGAGGTGTTGCCGCCTCCTGGGCGTTGGCTCAAGGCGCCTCGCTGACAGACATTTGTAGAGCTGCGGGCTGGGCGACACAGAACACGTTCGCTAGATTCTATAGCCTACGTGTGGAACCTATTTCCTCCCGAGTACTCGCTACGGCCAGTGGTGCGAGGGAATAGGTTGTGTCGGCTTGCTACGCCACTCCGTGCCTCAGCCGGATACGTGCGTCTTTCGCTCCGTTGGCGCCCCACGTTGGTTAGCCTCGTGAGTTCCTCCATCACCCCTTCGGTGCCAGGCGTGGCGGACCGCCGGCGCCAGGTCTACTACCTCTAGGGGAGTTGTTGTGTAGACTGGGTGTTATGTCCAGTGGTCTCTTCGGTGACCCATTATGCCACGTGCAGTCCAGCCGTGTCTTCCCCTTGACAGACTCGTTCTGTTGTCCCTGTTGAGTACGCTCCCACTCCCCTTGGAGGGGACTACCTCAGGGACTGCCATATGTTTCACTATCCCCCTGGGCTAGTACATATGTGTATTCCAGGCCTTCTTCAGGCATCTGGCTTCCGCAGCGTTCCCTTCCCCCTTTTTCGGGTTGGGCACGCTTTCCCAGTGTTATCCAATCCACTGTGTGGGTCTTGCGGAACAGCAGTGTGACTCCCTTGCTAGCTCCCGTAATTTGTGAAACTGCTTAGGGTAGCTTAGCTGGGCGCTGGAAGGGGCCAGCACCATGGCGTTTTGTTAGGGATCCCAATTCGTCAGGGAACTCCCCGACGACACGTTGGAGTTCCCTGGACGAAAGGGAACGTCTCGGTTACGTATGTACGGGAACGGAGACGTGTCGTCCCTTCGCCATGTTGCTGTACCGTCGGTGTATGAATGAGTGAGTGAATGGGTGAATGTGAGGCAAATTGTAAAGCGCTTTGGTGGCCATTGGGTCTGTGAAAGCGCTATATAAATGCAGTCCATTTACCATTTACCATTACCTTCGCGGAGGACTGGACACCGTTCGGCTCCTCAGCGAAAAGCATTGCGCAATGTTTACTTCCGCCCTTTATACCCGCGTTGGTAGGCGGGTCGCGGAATGCAAACCTTGCATGCCATTTTTCATTGGCTCGTTTTAATTCACTCGAAGGCAATTGGTCTCCCTAGCGTGATCCCAATTCCAATTCGTCAGGGAACTCCCCGACGACATGTCTCCGTTCCCTGTACTCAGGGAACGAGGGTTACATACGTAACCGAGACGATCTCAGTTCTCCAGCTGCAGTCGTCTCTGAGGGAAACCAGTTAAGCGCTCTTTGATAACGTGAGGATTACGTAACTGCAGATCATCTGTCCATCATCGTATAAAGCCCGCCCTGGCAATTTGATTGGCCCGACTAAGTCTGAACCGATCATAATTACTCCTCATTGGATCGAGTCCAGACCGAACTTCCAGAACAAAAAATGTTGTGGGCGGGGTTCGGGCTGGCATCCAGGCTAATACTTTATTATAATTAATGGCAAAAGGAATGTTTGGTAATGTAAACTGATATTTCCTACTGACACACTACAGCAAAATATATAAATCATTTTTTGGGGTGAAAACACTAACGTGCCAGTACTCTCTATATTTTACTAAATAATTTGGACCCTGAAATTTCTATAAAATGAAAGGCACAACATTCAAATTTGAAGTTGACGTCACGAAAATTGAGGCCCTTTAGCAAAAATATCCATCAGCCAATAACCACATTAGATTTATTAGTCAATTTCTGTCACAATATCCCTTCTATCACGAAACAGTCACCAAAGATGGAACCTAGACCTTTTCCAAAAATAGTATTTTTTGTCAAGATTAGAAAAAGTTGATTATAAAATAGATAGTGCAGTCAATTTTGTAATATGAATTATGACACCACCCATTAGGGGGAGGAGCCTACTAAAAGCTTTTAAAGTACCGTTTCCAACACAATGTCCAATTTCAAAACAGTGTTAACAGGATGAATACTGAGGGTTTAAGCTTTCGAATAATACCTCATTTATTAATAAGTATGACGTGACAGGATGAAGAGGCGATAAAAGAAGCCGTGAGTGTATCAGTGATGTCCAGCTGAACTCACCGGTCTGCGTTTATAGAGCAGGAAGAAGAAGTGCATGAAGTTGACCAGCAGGAACACCACGTTCCACACCATCACATCCAGTGTGCATCTGTACAGCGCGGCCCAGGCGATGAGCAGAGAGCAGCCTGAGGTCAGAGGTTACATGATCAAACATCATCAAACATGATCACATGAGCAACACCTCCACCGCTGCACATGTGCACAGATCAAACACCATCAAACTGCAAAGCTTGCCCAGGAATTACACTTTTTTATTATTGAAGGGACATACTTTTTTTCTTTCTCATAATTCAGTCATCTCATAATTCATTCATTTAGACTTTCAAAATATTTATATATTTAAAATGTTAATAAATTAAATAAATATGTTAAAATATTCTTTGCAGATTTTCATATTATTTTTAGTTATAACTGATACGCCATGCCTAAACATTTATTATTGTTTTCGTGTGATTAAATGTGCTTTTGTCAATTTTATTAGTTTTAAGTTGTTTTTAATTATTCAAAGCTTTATTATTACAATTGTATTTTTTGTAATTGTAGTATACCTATTTCAACTTTCTTTCTATTTTCTTAATTTCTCATATTAATATTTTCTTTATTTTATTTCAGTTTATTTCAATTACTGAAAACAGAATTGTTACAAGCTTAGTGTATCTCACCTTATACTATCACATGTTCCCTATCGGTCAGTCACTACAACGTAGGTCAGACTGACCAATAGGAATCTCGCTAGAGAGGCCAATCTACTTCGAGTGAAACTAAAACAAGCCAATGCACATTGGCATGCAATCATTTGCATCAGCTGCGCGTCCTCGTCAGCGCGGGTATTTAACAGCAGCTGTTATGATTGCACACTAGCTTTTTGCTTCGGAGCCAAACGCTTCATGTTTAATTCTACAGAGTGTGACTACGAGCCTCTTCTTTGGACCTCTCCTTCCCGGTGCGGGCGTTACAGCACGGCAGCGCGAGCAGTCTTCTTTTTCTCTCTCCTGTCTGTGGTGTGTTGAGCAAAACCAAAAAGCTGTTGTAACAGCTGGTAAGGTACGCCGTACGAGCGCTCAAAAGCTGTTTTCACAGCTGGTAAGACAGCGAGAGAGAGAGAGAGAGATCGCGCACAGACAGGTGCACATTCCTGTCTGTGTTCGCAGTGACTGTTCCCCTGCGTGTTTCAGCACCAGTGAGAGCAGTCCCTAAAAGAGCTTACACAAATAGAGAGCGTCTTTTAAAAAGAAAAAGATGTCTTTCTATTTGTGTGTTTCTGGATGCGGTCGTTACCTGGGCTCACAGGATGGTCACAAACGCTGCCTCGTGTGTCTGGGCATTGAACACGCTGAGGCAGCGTTTGTGGATGAGTCATGTACCCATTGTGGGAAGATGACCATCGCGGAGCTATGGTCGAGACTCCTAACCCCGTGCCTCTGCCTCGTTCCAATCCTCCTCAGAGGGTTGCTTCGGGCGGGGGCGCGGGTGACCTGAGGATCACGGTGAGCGCGTCTCCTTCGGGGGAACCAACCCCCTAGGAGCCCTCACCCCTCTCATGCTCCGCAGCCAGTTGAGCTTCCATTGGAAAAAGCTGGACCATCCTCGAGCTGTGTACCGGTTGTCTCCTTTGGGGCTCCCAGTGACCAGATGTCGATCGCTGCATCGGAGGGTGGGTCAGACCTCTCTGCGGACGACAACTCGGCACCGCTGCCTCCTTCGGGGGTGCCAGCGGTGCCTGAGACGGACCCGGAGATGATGGCCATGCTCTCCCGGGCCGCGAACGGGGTCGGGCTCGTGTGGAATCCTCCACCGTGTCCCGAACCCTCGAGGTTGGATGATTGGTATCTCGGGGTGGCGCGCGCTGGTTCTCAGCAACCCACCCCAGTGCCTTTCTTCCGGGAAGTGCATGAGGAGCTTATGGGAACGTGGACGGCAACTTTTACTGCCAGAAACCGTTCCGGTGGATCCTCCTCCCTCACCACCCTTGATGGCGGGGCAGCTAAGGGATACACGCGCATCCCGCCAGTGGAACGGGCCGTTGCTATGCAACTGTGCCCTAACTCCACTCGGCGCGGAGAACCGTGTCTTCCTTCCCGGGCCTGTAGGTACTCGTCGGACCTATTCGACGAGGCTTACAAGGCCTGTGGGGAAGCTGCCTCTGCCATGCACGCCATGGCGTTGCTGCAGGTCCATCAGGCCAAGGCACTGAAGGACCTGCACGAGGGTGGTCATGATCCACAAGTTCTCCAGGAACTTCGTGCCGCAACGGACCTCGCGCTTCGTGCGACGAAGGTCACCGCGCGGTCAGTGGGTCGTGCGATGTCCACCTTGGTGGTCCAGGAGCGCCATCTCTGGCTGTGTCTGGCAGACATGAGGGAGGCTGAGAAGCTCCGGTTCCTCAACTCCCCCGTGTCCCAGACCGGCCTCTTCGGCGACGCGGTCGAGAACTTCGACCAGCAGTTCTCGGCTGTACAAAAGCAGACTGAGGCCATCAAGCATATCCTGCCGCGGAGGTCAGCTGCTGCCTCCAACCCACCGCCTGCGGCTCCTCAGTCTGCTCGTCGCCAAGGGCGTCCTCCTGCGTCTGCCCCTGCTCCCGCGCTGCAGCAGCAGCCTCCACCTAAACGGCGCCGTGGAGCCAGTCGCAGGCAGGCCGCCCCGCCCGTCCAGGCCCCCGCCAAGAAGGGTGGCAAAGCCAGAGGTAAGCGGCCCCAGGACGGGCGACCCAGAGATGGAGGGGACTGCTCTCCAGGAGACGATGACCGAATCGCTCCCTCCCCCGGAAGAGGGCCGGGTGGAAAATCCTTTGTTTCGTTTTTTTTATGTTCCGCCGCTGGCCTTAAAACCAGCGGTACCCACATTTTCAATAAAAGAGCAGTTTCTACCATCTCTGGGTCCGAAGAGGACCCGGAGAGCAGTGGGGGGACAGAATCCTCACCACTCTCATCCACCTCCTCTGTCGCCAGTGAGCAGCAGTGTGCAGTTCGAGAACGCCACCGAGCCCCCTCCTGCCCCGTGGAACCACGTAAGTGCTGCACAGCACACACAGACCCCGCTACGGGCCGCCTCCCAGAGAGAGCCTCCCGAGCCGCGTCCCTGTGTTCCACCTCGCTGCCCCACTCCGGGTACGCCTACGGTCCCTTTGGTCCCGCTTGCACGGTCTCTGAGAGCCTGGTTAGCGCTCCCCAGTCCGTCTCGCTGGCTCATTCGGACCATCTGGCTCGCCTATGCGATTCAGTTCGCCCGGCGTCCCCCCAAGTTTCGGGCAATCCACTCCACTACAGTGAGAGCAGCCGATGCCCATGACTTGCGTGCGGAGATTGCAGTCCTACTGGCGAAGGACGCGATAGAGCCGGTCCCTCCAGCCGATATGAGGTCAGGGCATTACAGTCCCTACTTCATTGTACCCAAGAAAGGTGGTGGGTTACAACCAATCTTGGATCTGCGAGTTTTGAATCGGAGCCTCCACAAGCTACCGTTCAAAATGCTCACGCAGAGACGCATTTTCGGATGCATCCGTCCTCAAGATTGGTTTGCAGCGATCGACCTGAAGGACGCGTACTTTCATGTCTCGATTCTTCCTCGACACAGGCCGTTTCTGCGCTTTGCGTTCGAGGGTTGAGCATATCAGTACAAGGTCCTGCCCTTCGGGCTGTCCCTGTCTCCCCGTGTCTTCACGAAAGTCACGGAGGGGGCCCTTGTTCCCCTGAGAGAACAGGGCGTTCGCCTCCTCAACTATCTCGACGACTGGCTTATACTAGCACACTCTCGAGATCAGTTATGCGAGCACAGGGACCTCGTGCTCACGCACCTCAGCCAGTTGGGCCTTCAGGTCAACTGGGAAAAGAGTAAACTCGCTCCTGTGCAGAGGATCTCTTTTCTCGGTATGGAGTTGGATTCGGTCGCACAGACAGCGCGCCTCACAGAGCAGCACGCTCAGTCGGTGCTGAACTGCTTGAACACGTTCAAAGGCAGGACGGCGGTCCCACTGACATTTTTTTCAGAGGCTCCTGGGGCATATGGCAGCGGCAGCAGCGGTAACTCCGCTCGGCTTGCTTCATATGAGACCGCTTCAGCACTGGCTTCACGGCCGAGTCCCGAGATGGGCGTGGCATCATGGCACTCACCGGGTGGCAATCACACCGGCCTGCCGCCAGACCTTCAGCCTGTGGTCAGACCTCTCGTTCCTTCGGGCAGGAGTCCCCTTGGAACAGGTCTCCAGGCATGCTGTGGTTTTCACAGATGCCTCCGCCACCGGCTGGGGTGCCACGTACAACGGGCATGCAGTGTCAGGGGTGTGGACGGCTCCCCAACTGCATTGGCACATCAATTGCCTCGAGTTGGTAGCAGTACATCTCGCTCTGAGCCGCTTGAAAAGGTCGCTACAGGGCAGGGACGTACGGGTCCGTACGGACAAAACAGCGACCGTTGCGTACATCAACCGACAAGGTGGTCTACGCTCCCGTCGCATGTCGCATGTCGCAACTCGCCCGCCATCTCCTCCTCTGGAGTCAGAAGCGTCTGAGGTCGCTTCGAGCCATGTATGTCCCTGGCGTGCTCAACCGTGTGGCCGACGAGCTATCACAAGCTGTGCTTCCGGGAGAATGGCGACTCCACCCCCAGGTGGTTCAGCTGATCTGGAGAGAGTTCGTAGAGACTAAGGTAGACCTGTTTGCCTCTTCAGAGACCTCCCACTGCCAGCTGTTTTACTCCCTGACCGAGGGAACACTCGGCACGGACGCACTGGCACACAGCTGGCCCCGGGGCCTCCGCAAATATGCGTTTCCCCCAGTGAGCCTACTTGCACAGACACTGTGCAAAGTCAGGGAGGACGAGGAGCAGGTCCTTCTGGTGGCTCCCTATTGGCCCACCCGGACTTGGTTCCCAGAACTCATGCTCCTTGGGACATTCCCTCCCTGGCCCATTCCTCTGAGGAAGGATATTCTGACTCAGAGACGGGGCACCCTATGGCACCCGCGTCCAGACCTCTGGAAACTCCATGTCTGGTCCCTGGACGGGACGCGGAGGTTCTAGGTGACTTACCCCCTGAGGTACTTAACACCATCACTTCAGCACGGGCGCCGTCCACGAGACGTGTTTACGCCCTGAAGTGGAACCTGTTCGTCGAGTGGTGTTCTTCTGGCCGAGAAGACCCCCGGAGATGTTCGATAGGGTCTGTGCTTTCCTTCTTGCAGCAAGGGTTGGAGCGAAGGCTGTCTCCCTCCACCCTCAAAGTACATAGATGGCAAAACAGTGGGGAAGCACGACCTGGTCGTCAGGTTTCTTAGGGGGGCGAGACGATTATATCCTCCTCGACCCCCCTCCATACCCTCTTGGGATCTTTCCCTGGTGCTTCGAGCACTTCAGGATGTTCCCTTTGAGCCTCTGCAGTCAGTAGACTTAAAGCTTCTTTCCATGAAGACTTTGCTACTGGTTGCACTGGCCTCTGTCAAGAGGGTAGGAGACCTGCACGCATTTTCGGTCGACGAATCGTGCCTAGAGTTCGGGCCGGGTGACAACCATGTGGTACTAAGACCCCGGCCTGGCTATGTGCCCAAGGTTCCTACCACTCCCTTCAAACACCAGGTAGTGAACCTGCAAGCGCTGCCTTTGGAGGAGGCAGACCCAGCCCTGGCTTTGCTCTGTCCCGTTCGTGCTCTGCGTATGTACGTGGACAGAACTCAAAGCATCAGGACCTCAGACCAGCTCTTTGTCTGTTACGGAGGCCAGCAGAGGGGAAAGGCTGTCTCCAAGCAGAGAATGGCCCACTGGATAGTGGATGCCATCGCCTTGGCTTACCAAGCTCAAGGCGTGCCCTGCCCGCTCAGGTTGCATGCACACTCCACGAGAGGCGTTGCATCCTCCTGGGCGCTGGCACGTGGCTCCTCGCTAACAGATATCTGTAGAGCTGTGGGCTGGGCGACACCTAACACGTTTGCTAGATATTATAGCCTACGTGTAGAGCCGGTCTCCTCCCGTGTTCTCACCCTAAACGGGTAGAAGCACCGAGAGGCCTGGCTCTGTCGGCTTGCTGCACCCTACTGTGCACCCCTTTTGCTCCAGAGTGAAAAACCTGTTGAGTCCTCCAAAAACCCCTCGGCCCGGACATGGCGGAGCGTCCAGGTGCCAGGCCTTTATCCGCTGAATCCTTGAGAACCGGATCTGGGCTGGGTTCCATATGTGTGACCCTACGGGGATCCCATATGTGTATATTTTCCACGGCTGCTCCTAACGGAAGCCCGTGTCTTTCCCTTGGGCTAAGTCACCCACTATCTCATATGTAGTACAGCCTTCGGGCTAGTCCATATGTATTCCCCACATAACTCCTTGAAGTAAGTGGGTTCCGCAGCGTCTCCCTTCCTAACTGAAGGGCACGCTTCACAGTGTTATCCAATAATCTCACTGTATGGGTTATTACGGAACAACAGTGACAGATACACTCTGTGTGTAGCCTCCTCCTATCGTCCTTCTAGGCAAGAAGGTGTAGAGGCTTGCATGGGGCGCTGGATGGGGTGCAGCAGCTGTGGCGCTTTGGTAGGGATTCCTATTGGTCAGTCTGACCTACGTTGTAGTGACTGACCGATAGGGAACATCTCGGTTACATATGGTAACCCTCGTTCCCTGAGGGAGGGAACGGAGACGTAGGTCCCGTCGCCACATCTGCTGCCGCCCGCTGGGGCGGCCAGCTTTTTCAGGTTTGGCTCCTCAGCAAAAAACTAGTGTGCAATCATAACAGCTGCTGTTAAATACCCGCGCTGACGAGGACGCGCAGCTGATGCAAATGATTGCATGCCAATGTGCATTGGCTTGTTTTAGTTTCACTCGTAGTAGATTGGCCTCTCTAGCGAGATTCCTATTGGTCAGTCTGACCTACGTCTCCGTTCCCTCCCTCAGGGAACGAGGGTTACCATATGTAACCGAGACGTTTTTAAAAGTACATTTAAGATTATCCGTTCACGATTAATTTAAATTAAAGGTGCATTGTGTAATATTTAGTAGGATCTGTGTCATATACAGCTAGGATGACTTGAGGGAGAGTAAATCATGGGCTAATTTTCATTTTTGGGTGAACTATCCCTTTTACTATATTTTACTTCCAAATAATAAAATTGTTTCAGTGCATTTGAATGGCATTTTTAATTTTCATGTTAATAAAATGCAATGTTCTACTTCTAACTTCAGAAAGTAGGGTCGTATGCACGGGCGCGCGCAGGTGAAACTGCGGTGTCGTGAGTTGTGTGCACGGGCGCGCGCGCTGTACCCGTGATCAGCAGCAGTCTGAGCAGGATCATGTGCAGTGTGAGGGTGGTGGGGATCAGCAGACCCACTCCGAGGCTCAGGTGGGCCAGGTGGAACAGCAGGTGATGAGACTGGGCCCAGTCCTGGCATGACGTGGCGTTCGCGTCACCGGGGAGCGCGGGCACGCTGGAGAGCAGTGGAGATGAAGTGTAGGACAGAGACACGGACATTCTCTCGAGCTGAAGAGGAGATGCAGAAACTGTTACAACTCACACATGCATGAAGCACAAACACGCCAGAATGGTTCCTACAGAAGAGCTTTTATGGTGCATTCTACTACACAAAATACATTTTATTTCATGTCAAATGTTTCTCGTTGCTTTATCTAAATTGATTCAACTTCGCAAACATTTATCTTACGTGAATAACACACACATATATTCACTGGCACATTCATAAAGCAAAAAATACGCCACAATGGTTCCTTACAGTAGAGGTTATGTTGCATCTGCTATTTTTATTCAATTCAATTCTCATTTATTTGTATCGCGCTTTTCACAATACACATAATTTCAAAGCAGCTTTACAGAAAATACATGAGTCTACATTACAATTTACAGTGATCTGTTATCAGAGGAAACTGTCTAAGTTATGCATTTCAGAAATATACACATCACAGTTAGCTAAAAATGTATTAATTTAAACAATGTAATAATTTAAGGCAGAAAAAATGAGCTCATTGAAGTAATGAATATTATACTAGAGTGTGCGTTTCATGTTAATTTGTTCTCGTTGCTTGATCTAAATTGATTTAACTTCACCAACATTTATCTTACGTGAATAGCACACACACACACACACACACATGCTATAAATGTCAGTCTGCGCTCTGCAATTATTAGTGACGTGAAAACACTGAAAATTTAAGTCATAAATCGAGAACGCGAACAGAACTATCCTGGAGATTTGCCAACCGAGCAATGCAGTCAGTGTCCTGTGTCCTCCAGTAAACTTTCTAATGAAACACACACACACACGTGTATCAGCTGTTCTCCGTGTGAATCTCACACAGCTTCAGTTAAAAGAAGATGGCACTTTATAGTACATTATTATAGATATTATTCACAGTATTGCCTACTCACCGGAGTTGAGGTTGAAGTTGTAATGTGCGCGGTCTGGAGGAATGTCCAGTAGAAGATAACAGAGTGTGTGTGTGTGTGTGTGTGTATGTGTGTGAGAGAGGAGCGCAATGACAGGCATTGACTTAAAATGGGCACAAACCAAGCGGCCACTCCTCTGCGCGTGCACGCGACTCCACCGCTAGAGGGCGTCTGTTTTTCCTCAATAGACTATTTAATAGGTTTAATATGTTTCCTGAAATGCACAGTTCGTGTGTAAAGCAAAATAAAAAAAAAACTAGTGAAACAGAACAATCTCAGGTCAATAACAGTGTTCTGTTTCATATGACGGACGATAGATGATGTACTGATAATACAGAAGAAATTAATATGAGAGCTTATACACTCTAAACAATGCTGGGTTGTTTTAACCCAAATTTGGGTAAAGTATGGACAAACCCAAATGTTGGGTTAAAAATGTAATTAAAAATTTTAACCCAACTTCAAATTTCACTTTCAACTGTAAATTTTTTAATTGCATTTTTAACCCAACATTTGGGTTTGTCCATATTTGACCCAAATTTGGGTTGAAACAACCCAGCATTTTTTTAGAGTGTATTCAGCTAAATGCTGAAAGTGAATCTCTCATCCATCCAAACACAGCGTTCCCACAAACACAGACACGTTACAACGGCACAACACTTCTCCTTCAGAACAGCTGATTCTAGTGATGTTCTAACTGTGATTTCTGATCATACAAATAAATAAAACAAGGACAACATTTTTTGGGGGAAACATCCCAAGTGCATCCCATACAACTCATCTTTGATCACCAGAGTGACATATTTAAAGTTTTTTCCTTGAAAAAAAATTCTTCATGCCTTAAAATAGAGATAATCGGATGGTGTCAGGTCCGTGTTATGTACGTCAGGTCTGAAAGTGACAGCAGCCTAATATACTTGCTGCTGTCTGTGCCATTAAAGGGTTAGTTCACCCAAAAATGAAAATGATGTCAATAATGACTCTCCCTCATGTCGTCCCAAGCCCGTAAGACCTCCGTTCATCTTCAGAACACAGTTTAAGATATTTTAGATTTAGTATGAGAGCTTTCTGTCCCTCCATTGTAAATGTATGTCCGGTATACTGTCCTTGTCCAGAAAGGAAATAAAGACATCATCAAAATAGTCCATGTGACCTCAGTGGGTTAGTTAGAATGTGTTGAAGCATCGAAAATACATTTTGGTCCAAAAATAACAAAAACTACGACTTTATTCAGCATTGTATTGTCTTCCGGTTCTGTTGTGGATCCGCGTTCAGTGCCGCTGCTGACGTAAGACGCTGCTGACGTGTGTCTGGTGTGTGTGTGTGTGTCTGGTGCGCCCGAGCTTCGTTTACAGCCTGAGGGAGACGCACGCTGGAAACAAAACAATCTCCGCAAACATGTCTAAGGATTTCCACACAGAGGAACACATTCCACACATTTTTTTGCCCAGACATATTTATTTGAACCCGAATACACGGACACACCAGAGACACGTCAGCAGCGGCACTGAACGCGGATCCACAACAGAACCCGAAGACAATACAATGCTGAATAAAGTCATAGCTTTTGTCCAAAATATCTTAAACTGTGTTCCGAAGATGAACGGAGGTCTTACGGGCTTGGAACGACATGAGGGTGAGTCATTAATGACATCATTTTCATTTTTGGGTGAACTAACCCTTTAATGTTAATTAAAGTACAAAAGACAAAGAGAAAATCACTCACTGCTCTTGACTGAATCACTTTTGTAGATTTAAAGGTGCAGTACGTGATTTCTGAGACACAATCTAAACAATAAACCACAAGGACAAGATTTTTTGGGGAAAACATCCCAAGTGCATCCAAGATTAAAAAACAAAACAAAACAATGCATGGCAGAAATTAATGATGACAATCGATTAAGACTAGACATGTGGCGCGCGCTTCTCACGAGTCTCTCTCCGCCGGTTTGGCTTCACTCTCTTCCAGCACTCGACGGGATTCACTCGTGTGTTCTCCAGCCGGCTCTGGCGCGTGACAGAAGCTCGGTAACCGCAGATCGTAGCGGAACCCGCGCGCGTCGAAGGCCCTGTCGTTCAGAGAGAAGAGTTTCTCCGCGATGTCGTTGCGCACGAGCAGCGCGAAGATCTTGGCGATGTAGCGGTGGCGCGCGAACAGCAGGTAGAGCTTCTTCCTTCGCCACGACACGAACCTGGAGCGCGTGTCCGCGCGCAACGTCACCTGAACAACACAACACGGCCCGTTACACACCACACAGCGGGAACGCATAATATGAGCTATTTAATAATTATTCACCTGGAAAAAGCCTTCTTCTGAGGGTCTGAGGGAGTCCCACTCTGGGGAGTCCAGGAACTGAAATGGATGGATGAAGTGCAAAAACTCCCCGTTCACCGTCACCCGGATCCTATTGTGGAGAGAGATATGCGATATATATCATCTACTATAATATGCTATAGTTGTTTTAACAATGAGCGATGTGACATTATCGAGTATGTATCCTTTACAGAAACATATGGAGCTAGAAATGTGTCTTTATTACATGCGAGAAAAAAAATGATCTGAGAGAAAAAAAAAAGTTTGAGAGAAAAAGTTATCACACTGATAGCAAAAAAAGCATTTCATGAGAGAAAAAAAAATATTTGAGAGAAAAAGTTTTCATATCAATAGCAAAAAAATTATATTTGAGACTAAAAAAAGTTTTGAGAGAAAGTATTTTCTCATAGAACATAAAAAAATATAAATTTGAAATTTTTAAAATTATTTCTGAGAAAAAAATCTCTCTCAAAATACTTTGAAAAAAATCTTAAATATATATTTTTTGCTATCAGTGTGAAAACATTTTCTCTAAAAAAAAGTGTTTCTCTCGAACCGCTTTTCTTTGCTCTCAATGCAATTTTTTGCTCTCGTGTCAGGATTTTGCTTTCGCTGTGAAAATTGTGTCATGGGCGGGGCCACGCTCTTTTTTTCCTATTGGAACATTCCTATTGGCCAGTCGGGTGAGCATCGTCTTGTCTTGGGAGTCGAACTGAATCATTACACCATTGTTCGTGTTCGGTTCACCGTCGTAGATAGATGCCTCCTCTGCCTTAGGCCCCATCCACACTACTGCGTTTTAGTTTAGAAACGGAGAATTAAAACGAATACGATCTCCGTCCACACCAGCGTTTTAGCTGCGTATTAGAATTGATCTCCGTCCACATTAAAACGACTGAAAACGCGGATCACGTGACCATTCACCAACACTGGGCATGCGCGTGCCGGTCTAAACACAACTTCATTGATAAAATTATCCCACCATGCTCTGGGTTAACCCCAAACCGACGCTCCATGTGCGGTCAACGCCGCCGCTGCACACGGGAATTGTCACAGATCGCTGGATTAATAGCTTGACTCCGGCGCATGTAGGCAGTTATAGCGTTGTGAAATGCAGAATTTACTTGTACAACAGCTGCTAGCAAAGATATACGCCATGACTGATGACACCTAATCATAGAGCCGAGCGTGAGCCTCTACTACGTCATCGTTTCTAAAGTCCTCCGTTTGGACCCGTCTACACTAAAACGCCCTCCGGAGTTTCAAAACAAAAAACGGATCGGCAGCGTTTCTAAACTTCTCCGTTTTGGGTCTCCGTTTTTGCCGTTTTAGTGTGGACGGGAGGTGCAAACGTAGCAAAAGGTCTCCGTTTTTAAACGAAAACGCAGTAGTGTGGACGGGGCCTTAGTTGAGCACGGACACTCCAATGTTTGGGTAAGATAAAGATGACACACACACAACTCAATGGGTTGCTGGCTGAGCAAGTTCAGCATCACTGAAGATTAAACATTAAAAAATAGCACTCATGCAAGTTTACCTAGCATGATGGCTAATTAATAATTAAGCTTTACTAGCGATTAGCAAGCTAATAATATAATACACATTCATTCATGAATATGAGTGCTATTTTTAATGTTTAATCTTCAGTGATGCTAAACATGCTCAGCCAGCTGACATCCAGTTGTGTGTCATCATCTTACCCAAACATTGGAGTGTCCATGCTCAACTTAGAGCTTAGATCGGGCCCAAAAAATCAAGCCCGACCCTACCCGAGCCCGGCCCGACACATTAACTATAATTATGAGCCCGAGCCCGATTTAAACCCGACCATTTTAATACGTGGGTCGTTATAAATGACGTTCTCAACTACTTTCCATGTTACCTTCTCCTCCTCCTCCTCTGTTCTGCACCTCCAAAAGACCAAAGTTAGCCTACGTGTCGCCATCATACACATCAGCATAAATGCTCACTGATAAATTATTTGTTATTAAAGCATTAACACACAAACCACTGTTATAACATAAAAGCAAGCAGGCTTCTGCGTGCATGGTTTGGCATGACTGAATGCGCGCAAAGTGCGCTATCTTAAACATTCCTAAAGCTGACATCAGTTCATCGCGATCTCACACATCTCTGTTATTATCAATGACGCTGACTGCACAATGAATCTTTCATAATATATACACTTTGTTTGTTATAATTCGAGGATTTGCCAGCATACAGAATTCAGCTCTGAACAAAAAGTCAGTTTTGAGCGGTGAGGGGAGTCTATCTTAAATGCTTCTGATTGGCCATTGCGTTCAAGAAATCAACACACATGTCTGTGATTGGCTACATCGCTCAATGCTGCAAACATGTTATAAAACGAAACTCTGGCCTGTAAATAATTTGTATTTTGTTTTAGTTGTTCTTGTTGCTTTTCTGCAACAGATGAATACAAATGTATTCGTTTTTATGTTTTATTCATAGATATTTCTAGTTTGCTGGAGTCCCACGAATCGTTTTATTCTCCCTGAACCCTCACACACAGAGTGAGTGCATTAACGTTACAGCCCGCGCCCGCGCTCGCACTCGGCCATCAAATCTAGTCCCGCGCCGCACTCAATTGCGTTGGGAGTGCACGTATCTAGATCAAAGGCCCGGCCCGGCCCGGCCCGAGGATAGTGACGGGAAATATCGGCCCGACCTCGGGCTCGGGCAGAGAATCTAAAGGCAGAGGAGGCATCTATCTAGGTGTACCGAACAATGGTGTAATGATTCAGTTCGACTCCCAAGACAAGACGATGCTCACCCGACTGGCCAATAGGAACGTTCCAATATGAAAAAAAGAGTGTGGCCATGACACAATTTTCACAGCGAAAGCAAAATCCTGACATGAGAGCAAAAAATTGCATTGAGAGCAAAGAAAAGCGGTTTGAGAGAAACACTTTTTTTTTTTAGAGAAAATGTTTTCACACTGATAGCAAAAAATATATATTTAAGATTTTTTTTCAAAGTATTTTGAGAGAGATTTTTTTTCTCAGAAATAATTTTTAAAATTTAAAATTTATATTTTTTTATGTTCTATGAGAAAATGCTTTATCTCAAAACTTTTTTTAGTCTCAAATATTATTTTTTTGCTATTAATATGAAAACTTTTTCTCTCAAATATTATTTTTTCTCTCATGAAATGCTTTTTTGCTATCAGTGTGATAACTTTTTCTCTCAAACTTTTTTTTTCTCTCAGATCATTTATTTTCTCGCATGTAATAAAGACACATTTCTAGCTCCATAGAAACACACCTAGAGCGCGCACGCATACACTACATAATGTAGTCTAGTATGGTTCGTGCTTGCGCATTTAGAGCGCACGCATTCACTGCGCGATTTAGTCTATTAAAATGCATTTAACTGCACAGAATATTCAAGATAAGGGGGCAAAAATACCTCTTTATATATTTATATAATTTAATATAGTTAATCAAGATCACAAAAAGAGTGCCGTTTTTTTCTCCAAATAGTATCAGCATGATTAATATGTTATTAATTTTATCCAACAGTTCAATAAACAAGAAGTTAATATTAAGTGACTTACATTCTTGACACAATATCACCTGTTTTTGCTCTATTTCACCAATGAAAAGTCAGTAGCACCTCATTGCAGTACACGAGATCCAGGGGGCGGAGTTGGATCCAGATCTAAGCGGTGGAGATGGGTAGGATTAGGGGTGGGGTTAGGGATCAGGAGGTGGAGATGGGTAGCTTTAGGTATATGTAAGGTGGGAGGAGTTGGGAGGCAGGACTCCTCCCCCTGGATTTCGTGTTCTGCAGCGAGGACCATCTCAAAATAGTTCCAAACAAAGACATGGACTGTTTTGTGTCTCTGTTTCATTACTGAGTGAATGATTCAATGACTCAGTCAAATGCTTCAATCCTGAATGAATCAGTTGTAGGGCTCTCACTTTACTTTCGAAAATCGATTGCACAATCGATCGGACCAACCAATACAAGTATCGAAAACGAAAATAGGGAATCGATTTTAACGGCCTTTTTTTTTTTTTTTTTACCAAAAATGTGTTTTAGGTGGACAGATCTATACAGGACACAGAACATGTAGGATGGCGGAAAATAACAATGTCTTTTCTGTTAACCAAATGCTTTTTAATATTCGCTATTACTTCAGTGCAAGTGAACAAGCGCGCCGTTATTTGTTGTGTAGTGACGTGTGTGTGTGTTCAAGTGAGCCAGAAATGAGCAGATTCTGCTCAATGCGCTGTATTTAATATATCATGAGGACTCACGAGTTGCGTATTTGCGCAGATTTGGCTTACACAAACTTCCACAGCAAAGAAAGTGAGTAAGAAATACGCCAGATTGGCTCATGATTTGACAGCGTTACCCGCCAAAGTTCATTTTTACCCGCATTTGGTGGGTTGGAGGGTGTTAATTTCTGTTTGTCATTGTGCATGAAACTTCACGCCAATAAATCATCAGAAATATTGCTGACTTCCGCGTCTCAAGCATAGGTCTCAAGCGCCCTCTTTACGCTCGTCCTAACGCCTGTTAGGTGTCCGTGGATTTGCCTGTATTTGGTGATGAAAATGGAAACGTCTTTAGACATGGAAAATCGATTTTACAATCGATTCAATGAACACTTATGTCTCAAAAATCGAACAGGATTTTTTCACAAAAGTGACAGCCCTAATCAGCCGTGGTTTGAATGAATCGGTTGAGACTCAATGACTCACTCATTAACAGTGACTTGCTGCCATCTACTGGCGGTTTTAATTTCACTTTTATGATTTTTTTTTATGATTTTTTTTTTATCATATCAATATTCAACGTTTTATGTTTAAAACATCAAAACATTATGCATGTGTAACTGCAGGTTAAATGCATTCATGTCATTAAACAGTCTGTGGAAATGCTTCTGTGCATTGCAAAGATGAACTTTGTTTATACTGGTTTCTTTTCCCAGATCCGGGCCACATCTGGTACACGTGGAGTCCACACAGCCCAGATCCGGGCCACATCTGGGCCGACACTACAGTACACTATGTTGCTTTCTGGGTTGAGTGGTAACAGTCCTATTGTGTTTTAACTGATTAAATGTAAGAATTTGACACAAAATATGATGCATACTTTTAAATAGTTTTTTTTTTTTAATGGCTTTAAAAAGGTAATAAAAAAAATCCTATAAAAGGTTAAAAAAAAGCAATTTAAACTTATTGGAAAAGATGATTTCTGTCACTGCTCTGAACTGACCAGCGCACACAATATGAAGAATATCAAACACTTCAGGATGTCTGTTCACAGAAGTCCTAAACCTGCCAAAGTACCAATAAATAATAAACACACTCAGCAAAATATAGTCTAATTATTGTTATCGATAAAATCCCAGAAAATATGAACATATCATTTTTTGTCAATATCGAACACCCCTACATACAGTCAGAAGTATCTTAAAGGAGTAGTTCACTTTAAAATGAAAATTACCCCATGATTTAGCCTACCCACTCTCAAGCCATCCGTGTATATGACTTTCTTCTTTCAGACGAATACAATCAGAGTTATATAAAAAAATGTCCTGTTTTTTTTCAAGCTTTATAATGGCAGCCTTTTATCATGGACAGATGCACTTTTATGATGGATAGATGCACTTTTATGATGGATAGATGCGCACTTTTATAATGGATAGATGCACTTTTATGATGGACAGATGCACTTTTATGATGGACAGATGCACTTTTATGATGGACAGATGCACTTTTATGATGGATAGATGCACTTTTATGATGGACAGATGCACTTTTATGATGGATAGATGCACTTTTATGATGGACAGATGCACTTTTATGATGGATAGATGCGATTTTATGATGGATAGATGCACTTTTATGATGGACAGATGCACTTTTATGATGGACAGATGCACTTTTGATGGACAGATGCACTTTTATGATGGATAGATGCACTTTTATGATGGATAGATGCACTTTTATGATGGACAGATGCACTTTTATGATGGATAGATGCACTTTTATGATGGACAGATGCAGTTTTATGATGGATAGATGCACTTTTATCATGAATAGATGCACTTTTACGATGGACAGATGCACTTTTATGATGGACAGATGCACTTTTATGATGGACAGATGCACTTTTATCATGGATAGATGCACTTTTTTGAGCTTCAATCTGGTGGTTGCAATATGCTCGGAAGCGTCAGGGTCAGGCCCGTCGCCAAGGGGGGTGGGGGGGGGGGGGGGGGGTGGGGGTGGCATTAGGGGGCCGTGCCCCCCCAGATGACACAACGTGCCCCCCCAGTCATATGGTCATTGAGCAAACTTACTATTGAGAGCAAAAAAACGTATCCACGTATTCCATAACGAAATGTCGTCAGCAGCATTTAGCACACAGGTGCACTAATCTCTGTAACTTTAAATAACACATTGTCTTCAGAAATATGAAAATTAGTCGGAGCGTGTAAGGCTCTGCGCAAGGCTTACCTTCCCCTGGCCAAGCGGGCTTGTTGAATTTTCTGATTCATTTGCCTGCTAAAAACAGCCTACTGTTTCCACGTAAAAAAAGGGTAATTTTTCTCAGAATTGCGTGATATAAAATCAAAATGGCAAGTTATAAAGTCAGAGTTGAGTGATATACAGTCACATTTGCGTGTTATAAAGTCAGAATTGTGAGAAAAACTCTGAATTGAGAGAAATCCATGTGAGAATTGTGAGATAAAAAGTCGCAATTATCATTTAATTTTTTTTATTCCGTGGCGAAAACAAGCTTCCATATAGCTACTTCTGATTGCTTTTAGAGGGAAAAGCTGTCCATAAATGCTGGTCTAGGATCCGTTTTCTCCGTAATAAAAGAATATTGGCTATACACTCCGGTGTTTTGAGCGGTGAGTGGATTAGTTCTACGCGCGTGCAAATCCTCTCGTTATAATAAGTTAGCCTATGCAAAGGCATTATTGTGTATCAGCTTTACTGATAGCCTAGGAACTTTGTGAGATCGCGATGAAGTTGTATAACCGCTTTTTAAAGATAATAAAATAGGCGCTCTTTGCGAGCTTTCTGCCATGTCAAATCCTGCATATAGCCTAGTAAATGTTTTTAAAGGGGAAATATCCTCATGGTGTTGGTTCACCCTCCGCCTATGATCAGAAACTTAATATTTTGTGTTTTGGTGTTGTTTAAATATAGAATTTGGTCTATTTCAGTAATATTAGACTAAATAGGGGATGTTATTGTTTTTGTGACTGTCTGTTTTGTAGATCATAAAAAGTCAGGGTGTTTAATAATAGGCCTATAACTTGATTGTATTTGCCTAAAAGAAGAAAGTCATATGACTTGAGGGTGAGTAAATCATAGGCTAATTTTCATTTTTAAGTGAACTACTCCTTTAATACTCACCTGCCTGAGACCAGAACTGAGAGTTTGTCGATCGGGGTTTTGCCCTCTATGGCGAAGCATTGCTCTTTATCTATAGTGTGGATATCGCCCTCACAACACTCAACGATCTTCCCAAAGTGAATTAAGGACACCCCCAGCTTTTTGAACATGTAATCGTAGAGATTCTGGAACTCCTTCTCGAAAGTGACTCTTCGCAGTCGGTAGGACACGTGCACGAGCTGCGCGAGACTTAATGCGAAGAGCGCGAAGGTCCACGAGAACGAGTCGCTCGTGCACGGGTCGGACCACGACCAGATCGAGCAGCACAAAAACCCCAACGACAAGAAACAGAACATGTAGAGTAGTCCATAAAAGCCACTGCCTCCCATGAACCCTAAAACCAGCAGGATATGAGCGAGGTGAAACATTGATCCTTCGGGATGTTCCTTCCATTCTGAGCACACTGGATACTCCAGAGACTCGGTCGCGTTATTCTCTGGGAAATTAGTCAAAGGATCCATGATGGGAAAGAAGAATCAACACGCGCGCTGTATATTCCTCAACCTCTCCCTCTCCCCCCTCTCTCCCTCTCTCCCTCTCTCTCTCTCTCTCTCTGAGATGGGATCTGCTGTGAACACACACACACACACACACACACACACACACAGAGAAACTCGAGCCTGCAGACACCCACAAGATAGTTTTACTTGCGCAGTTTTGGAAACGTAATTGACTTCAAGTTCTCAGTTGTCATAGTTTGTGTGTGTGTGTGTGTGTGTGTGTGTGTGAGTCTGGGATGTGTTTCTCCCGAAATCCCTGCTTGAGATCTAAGTTGTGAATACTTTTGGAACATTACATCTAATTTAAGTATGATGGCATGAATTAAATCAGCTGAAATACAAAAGCCGATTATATGACATTGTTCAATCACTACTATTATTATGTAGCAGTGAAGTTATAAGGCTGTTAAAAATAACATGTTTTTTCTTTGCATAATATTTTCAGTTTAACACGTTAAAAATATAGGTTGCCTAAAAGTTTACAAGGTTCCATTTGTTAACATTAGTCAACATGAACAAACATGAAAATGTATTCTAAAGCATTTAATAATCTTAGTTAAGTATTTGTAACATTTACTAAAACATTATTAAAATTGAAAGTTAGGACCTGAGCTAACATAAACTAGCCTAAAAATGAACAGTATTTTTAATTAACTATAATTAGGCCTAACAAAAATGAACAAATATTGTAACAAATGTATAACTGTTTGTTAGTTAATGTTAATTAATGCATTAAATAATGTTAACTAATGGGACAGTATCATAAAGTGTGTAACCAAACTATTTATCGCGATTAACGCTACTGAGTCACAGGATCAGGCTAGATGTCCAGCTCCGAGAAGCGAGAGAGAGCGAGGATGTTCTGCATGTAAGCCTGTCCTGATCAGCCAATCATTCATTCAAGTGCTTTTCACCATTCGCAAAAACTCAATGCGGCTCAATGTGAAGCGGCTCTCTGTGACACACATCACAGTGCCCTCGCAGGCACGCTTAAATTAGTTAAAAAAGTCTTATTAACGTAAAGGGCTGGGAAAATGCGATTTGTGGTCTGTGTCATGTGCGTCAGGTCTTAAAGTGACAGCAGCCTAATAATTATTGCTGCTGTCTGTGTCATTAAAGCTAATTAAAGAACAAAAGATGAAGAGAAAATCACTCACTGCTCTTGACTGAATCACTTTTGTAGCTTTAAAGGTGCAGTCCGTGATTTCTGAGACACAAACAATCAATCCAAACAAACACACCAGATGTAGATGCTTCCATGTATTGGTGACAGAGTTGAGATGACCATTATTTAGAGCCGAGACCTGGACAAGTGGAGATGGTAGTGGTACAGTAGCTCCTTCGGTTGAGAGTGTCGGCCGATGCCCTCCCTGGCTGACTCTGCAAGTCGTTAATCTCCTTTGTTGCTCCCTCTTTCAGCATTTTAGCTGAAGGTGAGAGTACATGCTTTCATGTAACAGGTATGAACCATAGACTGTTAAAAAAGATGGACGACGCCCCTTCGCTCTCTTCCATTGGTCAGAAGTGAAGCCGCCAGTATCCCGATTATGGTGGGATAGTGAGCAGGAAGTAAAGCCGCGAAATCAAGGCCCCGCCCCCACTCTCGCAGAATCAATCGCAAGCACACGCTCCGGCACTTTTTTAAAAACAAATTATTGAAATTTATATATTAAATTTAAAGCTCCAAACTCCTCAGTCCTCTGAAGATCCCCAAAAAAAAAGTCTGTTGGTGCTTCAGTGACTACTTCGCTCAGAGAACCTGTCAATCACAGCTGTCAATCATGACGTCACACCAACGCACCGAATAACTAACTAAAAACAAACTTATTTTAAAAACAAACACTTGAAATTACATCAGCGTGATAAAAACTATCGTTAATGACAGAAATCATCTTTGGAAAAACGATATTTGAAGTGTAATTTAATTGTTTAGTTGGTTGAATAACATGGTGGGGTTTATGACCTATACTAGGACCGGCCACCGGGGGGCGATCGAGACGCTTTGGCTTCACTTTTCAGGGCTTGTGCGGCACGCTTGGTGTGAACAGTTTAGAACCATAGACAGTAAAAGAAATGAACACAGCGACCCCATTGATTTCAACGGAGGAAATTGAAGCCCGTTAAAAGCTGATAGCCAGGCGTACTGCAATTATTAAGGGAATAATTCCCTTCCGAATCTCACTGAGACGGAGAGAGTGAGTATTAGCTGTCCATGAGCAGCAGCAGAATCAGCTTTATGACTCTCTATGGGCTTCTCCCTCGACTTTATCGGACTTTATACCTCCACGTCCCCCGAGTGCCTGCGAGCTTCTCCTCCTGTCTATACGGTAATTTCTCTACTGTGCCACGGAGAGTCGATTCGTTATGACGCAATCGTTAGCCTATTTTTTACAAAAACTGCTTCTACGGGGCCATAACGTAAGATACAAGGTAATGGAGCCTTTTATACATTGTCGTGTTTCTTTAGAAATAAATAATGGACAAATGGAGTCTTTGGACGCCTCAGATGTAAAGTTATTCGCTGTCAAAGTGACGCCAAAATGAATGGGAGTCAATGGAGTGCTAACAGCAGGAGAAGGCTTGCTAGCCAATGGCGGCCCCCGGGAGGCTTCAGTTTCCGGCGGATGGATTACCCCCTTGCTTAGAAAGTACGGATTGCTGAGTCTGGCGGCAGTAGCAGAACAGAAGCCCTGTTCTAGGCCCTGTACCAAATGGCACACTTCATGCGGACTTTCGGACTGGACTTAAATTGCGCGTGCTCGCCGAGTCTACGAGTCCGTAGGCCGTCCCATTTAGCATTTTAACGCTCTGAAGTGTGCTCAGCAGCGCCCCCTGTGTACCCTTGAAGCGGTCTTCCGCGAAGCCCGCATAGATGCAGGCTCCACGCACTTTAACTACCCAGAAATCCTTGCAAAAGGCCAATCAGACGACGGATGGGAGGAGATTTCGCTCACGGACAATTGTTAACATGGCTGAGAAGAAAATATTTAAGTGTAATTATCATTACGGTTTTTATGACAAGGTTATACAAACATTATGATCATCGACCAGTGGTTGATGTCTCAAACATAGGCTAATAGCGAGCTGAATAATACGATCCCATTATGATTCATTAAATGAATAGAACAGAATGTCAGGGCTTTACTGAGTATTACGACCCTATGGTTTGTATTTTGCTATCTCTGTTGTTTTGTCAGTCTCTCAGTATGTCTGTTTAGGAACGTCGTCTGATTGGTTCCTGCAGGATGATTGGAACGCCCATCTGATTGGTTCCTGCACGATGATTGCTGCTCGATCCTGATTGGTGCAGCTTGTGTTAAAAAGAGACATCACTTCCTTTACAGGAAGTCGGGAGATATTGTGTTTTGAGCAGAGAGAGAGTTTGTGATTTGAATGTTAAGAGTTTTTGAGACTGAGTACCCTTTTTGTTTGTTTGTTTGTTTGATTTGAAAGAGAAAGTTTGTGATTTGAGACTGTTAATAGTATTGAGACTGTGAGTACTGTTTGTTTATTTGTTTTGAAAGCTGTTTGTATCTGAATATCCTCATTGGTATATTTGACCCTCTGCCTGTTTACCGACACTGATTTGGACTGCCCTTTTCAGTTTGTTTGCCTGGTTGTACATAATGTAAATACTGATTGATTTTTGGGAAAGTAGGGAGCTCGACGCCATTATTTTCTTTATTGTAAACTGTTTTCTCTGTTTTTGGTTAGGGAGATAGGTTTATTGATTGTATCTTCATTTTCTTTTCTTTTGGGTTAGGGTTTAGGAAAGAGGTTTAAATTTAAGGTTGTTTTGTTTGTTATTTTGGCTTTGTCAGCTCCTGAATCGTAAGTCCCAAATTAAAAATAAATAACTTTTGTTCCAATTCCTCGCCTTTTGTTGACTCTTTCATGTTGCCCCTTTTCCCCTAGACGGGGTGTAATATGAAATTGGGGGCTCGTCCGGGGTTAGATATGTTCTATTAGCCGAATTTGTTTTGCTAGTGTTTGCCTGGGGATTTTCTTTTTGTGTGGGAGAGAATATAGAGATTGGCATGGCATCAAAATTTGAGCTCGATAAATTCACGATCGCTCCTACAGAGGAGACATTTGAAAACTGTCGTAAAGAGGATTTTTTGTTAATCGCTGATTTCTTTGATATAGTTGTACCGAGAAATGCACTTAAGAGAGAGATTAAAGAGGTACTGCATATGGAGCTTGTAAAGCAAAAGATCTTGCCTGGTGTTGAAAGTGAGGTTACGGGTGTTGCATCTTCAGCACTGTCTGAGGATTTGGATACTGTCGAGGCGGAATTCAAATTTGATGATGGGGCTCGCATGGATCCCGGTAGTCCTCCTGCACCGAAAGATCAATTGTTGGCGATCCGGTTGAAAGAACTGGAAGTGGAATTAAGCCGACAACAATACAAAAGTCAGTTGTTACATGTCCGAGCTGTTGAGCTTGAGACAAAACGAGACATCCGGTTGAAAGAGCTGGAGCTTGACCTAAAACTTGAGCAGGCCCGGCATCCACCTTCTGGGTTGCGGGGAAATACCCCTGTGCTAAGCCCAGCAGACAGCTCCTCTCCTCTCCCTACAGCGTTGCATGCGTCGCCGGTAAGTCATGAATTTGATGTTAGTAGGCAAATTTCACTAGTTCCTATATTTAGAGAGAGTGAAGTTGACACCTATTTCACTGTTTTCGAGCGCATCGCTGCCACATTAAAGTGGCCTAGAAATATTTGGCCTTTATTGTTACGATGCAAACTTGTTGGTAAAGCGCAAGAAGTATGTTCCGCATTGACGCTTGAGCAAAGTTTAGACTATGGCACTGTTAAATCGGCCGTGTTAAGAGCGTATGAATTAGTTCCGGAGGCTTATCGACAGAAGTTTAGAACACATGTGAAAACCCCCAGTCAAACATTTGTTGAATTTGCACGTGAGAAAACCACACTTTTTGAAAAATGGTGCACTGCCTGTAAAGTTACAACTTTTGAGCAATTGAAAGAGCTAATTTTAATGGAAGAATTCAAAAACTGCATTTCGGAAAAGATTGTAGTTTATTTGAATGAACAAAAGGTTTTGTCACTGTCAGAGGCGGCTGTCTTTGCTGATGAGTTTGTGCTCACGCACAAAGTTTATTTTCCGCCCCGACGTTCTTCACATCACACTACTGTAGATCGCCGTCACAGTTCTAGAAATGAAGTGGTTGCTCAAAAAGATCAGACTTCTGATTCTTCATTGATGTTGCGGGAATGTTTCTATTGCCATGAGAAGGGTCATTTGATTGCTGCTTGTCCTGTGCTGCAGCGGAAAAATCAGAGAAAAAGCGTAGCGTTTGTGCGTAGTCACTCTTCCGATTCTTTGTTATCTATTGATCCCTCGTTTGAACCTTTTGTATGTGAAGGGACAGTGTCGTTATCTGAGTTGGACTCCGACCCCAAACCAGTACGTATCTTGCGAGATACGGGCGCCGCGCAGTCATTTATTCTAGCAAATGTGCTCCCGTTTTCCTCACAGTCTAGTTGTAACTCAGGGAGATGTTTTAGTTCAGGGAATTGAACTTGGTGTAGTCAGAGTTCCCTTGCATTCTGTATATTTACGTTCTGACATTGTGACTGGTTTAGTTAAAGTGGCCGTACGTACTCAGTTACCACTGAAAGGAATCTCTCTTATTCTGGGGAATGATTTAGCCGGAAGTAAAGTTTCTTGTCTTCCCGAGGTCACTGATGTACCTTGTGCATCAGAAAATGATGTGTTGACTCAGGAATTTCCTAGTGTATTCCATTCTTGTGTTGTGACTCGAGCGCAAGCTCGTAAGTTTGAAAATGAGATTGATCTCTCTAACTCATTCATGAGTTCAGATTTTCCAGGTGTTGAGGATTCTGTAAATGCTCGTTCAGAGAATTTGAGTTTTGAATCTAGATTTGACTTTCCTTTTGACAGAAAACAGTTAGTAGAGGCACAAAATGCTGATGATACTTTGACTTTACTTATTTCTGCAGTGATTGATAAGTCCGAACTACCCGATCACGCTGTTGCTTATTTTATAGATGACGGTGTGCTCATGCGTAAATGGAGTCCTGAGAACTTGAAGCATGACTGGAGTGCTGTTTTTCAGGTAGTCCTTCCAAAGTCTTACAGAGACTATGTGTTGAGTGTGGCTCATGATCATGAACTTTCTGGCCATCTAGGTATCAAGAAAACCTATACTAATCTCTTGAAACATTTTTTCTGGCCCGGAATGATGTCCACTGTGTCCCAGTATTGTCGTTCTTGCCATGATTGTCAAGTTGCTGGAAAACCGAATCAGGTTATTTCACCAGCCCCCTTAAAGCCTATCCCAGTGATGAATGAACCATTCGAGAAGCTTGTGATTGATTGTGTTGGTCCTTTACCAAGAACTAAGTCTGGTCACTCGTACTTATTAACTTTGATGTGCTCTGCTACTAGGTTTCCAGAAGCCATTCCACTACGTTCGTTGAAGACCCCTACAATTGTGAAAGCAATTGTAAAATTCTGTGCTACCTTTGGTCTACCTAAGTTTATTCAGTCTGATCAAGGATCTAATTTCATGTCTAGAGTATTCCGTAAGGTAATGAAAGAGCTGAACATTCAACATTGCGTATCTAGTGCCTATCATCCTCAGTCTCAAGGCGTGCTTGAAAGATTTCATCAGACTCTTAAGACCATGATTAGAACTTACTGTCTCCAGCATAAGAAAGAGTGGGACGAGGAGGTTCCTCTTCTGTTGTTTGCTGTTCGCAATACGGTACAAGAATCACTTGGATTCAGTCCAGCCGAGTTAGTTTTTGGACATTGTCTGCGAGGTCCATTAAAGGTGTTACAAGAACAGTTACTCTCTGAAAGTCAGTCGGTTACTCCTTGTAAGAATGTGCTAGATCATGTGAGTTCATTTCGTGAACGTTTACATTCAGTGTGGCAATTAGCACAACAGTCACTAGCAAACTCCCAGTCTCGTATGAAAAGCAGATATGACAAAAAGTCTGTTCAACGCTCATTCAAGGTTGGTGATCAAGTTCTTGTAGTGCTGCCTTTGCCTGGCTCAGCTCTACAAGCAAAGTTTGCGGGGCCGTATGTGATTGAGGAAAAGTTAAGTAATACTGACTACGTAGTACGAACTCCTGAAAGAAAGCGAAAGACTCGCATATGCCACATAAACATGCTTAAACTGTATGTCTCTCGACCTAACTCTAAAGATTCTGCCGATTCTCCAGTGTCTACTCCTACTGTTGTAACTTCTGTGGATGTGGTTCCTTCTGAATACTCTCCTTCTATTGATGATCTTCACTTAGGAAGTGGTTGCCTTTCTGGTGCTCGTTTGCAAAATTCAGAAACTCTTGTAAGTCTCAGTTCTAAACTTTCACATTTATCCAGATCATCCCAAAGTGAACTGATACAGTTAATTAATAGATACTCTACACTTTTCTCAGACGGTTCCTTGGAATGGCTGGCTACTACAGAAATTTCTGTAAAAACTTTTCTGACGTTGTCAAACCTCTCACAGACAACCTTCGTAAAGCTGTGTCTTTTAACTGGAATTCTGAGTGTGTAACACTGAGTCATATGTAAACACAACAACAATAGGCCGCATATTTCCCCGAACCTGCAGCTCCTGTCCATAACAACAATCAGACCGTCTTCCGGCGTGACGATCGAGTCTGTCCCAAAAATACCCCTCAATGCGCCCTCGCGCTAAGGGCCCTATAGGTCTGCACTACATGACGTCACCGAAGTGTGGACTCTGAGGAAGTCCACAAGTCCAGAGTGTGCCATTTGGGACAGGACCATAGACGGAAGTTGCCGGTGTGTTGAAGTATTGGGTCCCACTGAAGTGTTGAGTCCCAGCTAAGGACCCCAGCAATCCGATTGGTTCAAAGCACGTTTTATGGGTAATGGCTTTAGTGCCTGGTTACAAATCAGAGAAAAGCACTTTATTATAGAAGACGTTTGAACTACGTTATAACGAGTCATTAATGTTTTTTTAACTTATATGTTTCATACACTAGTATATAACCGAAGCTATAGATTGTAAATTTAAACATTTCTCGTTCTTAGTGTTTTTTAAAGTTAGCTTACATAGTAGCATAGCAAACAGCTATCGGATGATCGTGCTAGCTGAGGTTTACCTGAGCTTATACTGCCTTACCGTATTCACAGCGATTCGAAATGCAATCATAATTATGTCATTATTTTTATCGCAATAATCAGCGCAATATGGTGTACAAGTTTTGTTATTAAAAGAACCATGTAATAATGTTAAGTTGTGTTTATTACTATTTTTTTTATTAACAGTTTATCCTTTTAAATAAATTACAGAATGTTAGCTATGTTTTGTGTGTACTTAGTATAAATATTAATTGGTTGTTTAGCCTTGATTACAGAACAGTGTAATAAAAATACGGAATCACAAATCTTAATGTAATCAATCAAACCCCTTAATTCATATAATAATCTTGTATTTTTATTCTGATTAATGAAAGAAATTGCATTTTCAGGTATGTTTTGCAACGTTAAGTCATTTGTTATTAAGCAATAAGGAATAATTTGTATTTACATGCATGTCATTTTGTACTAATTCATATGATTTATGTCATAATTATTTCTTAAAACAGAACATCATTCAATACAATAACATTCAATGCAATAAAATGAGTGAACCAAAACTTACAGGCTATAAAAAATAAATTTTTGTACTAAATTACACAATACAAAATGAATTCAACTGAATTATGAGATGTAATGGATTACATTTTTATTAACACAAAACTACAAGCAAAATGCACATAATTTTTGGACATTTATAGAGCAATACAAAGCAGCTTTAAACAGACATACTGTAGTGTGTCATTCATTTCCTAAATACTTCTGTGATAGTCATCTGGCTATACAGTGTGAAGATTAAAAAAATAATAATGTTGAGTTAGCTGTGTTAAAAATGTTTAATGAACTGTAAAGTTACAGATTTTGAGAGAAAGTTTTTTTTAGGTCCATCCTGGATAAACTAATGAGACCCAAATAGATGCAGAGTCTTTTGAAGTATGTCAAGTCAAATCTGTAGTTAGAAGTAAATCGTATTGTATGTGCAGACAGTTCTTTGTGGAACCATCCTAAGGCCTAGATGATGCAGTCAGGTGAGATGTGCCGAGGCACCTGAGACCACGAGACGAGGAGGCTGAGGAACTCTGAAAAACACTCACACATGCTGTAACGTGCATTTGTACACGCGCAAAGTCTGTTGTGCTGTGTCAGCCTGATCTCATGAAAATGCATCTCTATAGCACGCGTTGTGTTTATCGTGCAATTTATACGCAAAAATGAGTTTTTACGTGCATGATACGCAGTTTTCGCGTGCATTTGATACGCACTTTATTGCGTGAAATACACACGCACCCCACACCACTACTAAACGCGCATCATATGCACGTAAAAACTAATTTTCGCGTATAAATTGCACGATAAACAATGCGTGCTATAGAGACGCATTTAGTGCTGTGTAACATCACTCACTGTTTTAACTTAGATGGTCGCACTGGAAGGCACAACGCAGCAGACGTAGTTAGCTCGCTGAACCTTGTCGTGTGTAACATCACTCACTGTTAGGATGTTGTGACATTACAAGGCCATTTTAATGACACACTCCACAAGATAAGATATCTCAGCCCAAAAGTGACTGAATGCTTCCGTTCGTCTCAGTATTATAAGGCTGATCTGAACAAAAAAAAAATTAAATTTCTTAATTAAATATATATGCTTAAACACAGTGTTGTCGATGTGTCCTAGAAGTTCCTCAACATGTGCTGACAAGGCTGGACGAAAGCTCTTTGGTTGTGACATTTTCCCAGTCTTCGTTTGCCACCATTATTTGTTCCACGTAGGTTTCAGTGAGCCTTTCACAAATCTTTGGAACAACTCCTGAAAAAAATATTTAGTATAGCAAACAATATCTAGACATTTTTAATTTGGTAAAAGCTTATGTACCTGAATTTCAGTGTCAGTGTCAAGAGAACAAATTCTTTTTTTCCACCTCCTCAACTGTCCTATATTTTAAAAAGCATCGATTTACTGGAATTATTAAACGTATAAGTTGGTTTATATGAATGAGGACACACATTTTACACATACCTTTTATACGTCATTGTCAGGGTTCTGTCACTTCTGTCTAGTCTATTTCTTGGTTTTGTGACAGAGCCCTGACACACCTGTTTTATCTTGTCTGTGCCTTGTTTCATGTGCTTTCGTGTCTTGTGCTGTGTAGCACACAGCTTGTGTTTTACACTAGCTGTGTGCTTTCATGTTGTCATGTTTTGTGTGAACACGTGGCTTATGAGTGTTTTCATTAGCTGTGTGTTCATGTCTCGTTTTGTGTGAACACATGGCTGGTGATTGGTTTTACTGGCCATGTGCTTGTGTTCAAGTCACGTTTGGTGTGAGCACATGGCTTGTCATGTATGTTTCCTTGTGCCATGTGCTCTCCTGTTGATTGTCTAGCCCCTCCCATCTTGTTACCTGATTATTGATTTATTTGCCCCACCTGTGCTCCCTCGTTCCCTCCTGTGTTTGCAGTCCTGTGCTGTTTCGCTATTGTATGTACCTGGTGTGTTACCCCTTATTTCAAGTCAAGTCAAGTCAGTCAAGTCATTTGTTTTCCCCTACGGGGTAGTTTTGTTTGTATTTTTGTTTTGTTATTATCTTTAAAGAACCCATTATCTCTGCACCTGAGTCCTCGCTCCTTTCACCTCCACCACACCTGACAGTCATATGCTGCCGTTCATGATGCGTGATATCTTCTCAGATACCACAGATCTTCTCCCTCGTTTTTCATAGAGGTCCATTTGTTCCTCACCTCCATTTCTGCCATCTAATGCAATAAACACAGTTGTTAAAGTAATGTAGATGTTGTACACAAAAAAATATAAAAATAAAAACATTTATTTAACTTACTGTACAAACTAAAAGCCCACAGTTGTTAGAGTCAGCCAGCCTCCACTGTTCTGGGTACTCAACAGTCCAGTTTCTCAAGTCCCAGGTATTTCGGAATGCATTGCTTTTGTACAAAAGAAAAAATATATTAATGGTACAATATGTAAGAATTTTGTAATAAAATATCCAAAAATCACGTGCACAGTGTGATATATTTCCTGCAGTTGTATACTTACAATATCCCAAAAGTCTCCAAAGATTTTTTATTTCAGAGAAATTCCAATTTTAAATAAGTGGCCGTCCCGGAAAAAAATGCCGCCTGTCAATGACGCAATATCCGCGCTATCCTCGGTTTCCGCTCGTACTGCCATAGCCATGACGTAACCATTGCGACAGACGTGGACAACTGCGTAGTGCGTAACGTTTAGCGGCATGCAGTTCTCGTTTCTTTCGAACATATACCATGGCAAGGAGACTTTGGGACAAACAAGGAGAAATAAAATGAGGATCAATATCAGCGTGGCGTTTGTGAGATGGCGAGAGCTAGCGTCCGCGACTAACTTGGACTCGACAGAGTTTCACGAGTCACGACTTGACAGCTTTATTAGACAGGTGAGCAAATGTACATTAAACAAATCAATGTTATATAACGTTAGCTCAACATGATGAATATGGTCAGTATGTTATTCTAATGTTGATCTAGCTTACTGCTAGTTTCCTATAGCAAACGAACTAACACGTAGTATAACATTATAACTTTCAACACACATTTAAATGGCGTTTAGTGTGATAGTGTAACGTTAGACCAAGTGAAGCAGCGCTGCGTTCCCTCACAAGTTTAATTCGTCTAATAAACTGACCTGTGTGAGTAATCCAGCACTTGCGGGTAGTTCGGTAGAATTAAATGTCCTTATTCCTTTATATCCGCGGGACTCGCGTGTGATATCTGTCTCTTTAGCAATCGTGACCTGCTTCATACCACTGTAATGTTAAAAAACATGAATGTTTGCACTCATCCATAAACATTATTAGATCCATCAGCTTGACAGCAAGTCCCATCATTCAGCTCATCACTGCGTCATCAACCTACGCCTTTGTTATTGATGGAAACTGCGCCCTCTTGTGGCAAAAAAATCTTACATATTGTGCCTTTAAGAAATGTACATTAGTAAATAAAGATACATTTTGTGTAATTTACAATGCACAAAATACCATAGTATAGCCAGGTCCATCTCAGAAATTGATTTGTAGTTGCCAGTCGGGTCGTACACTCGGATATGATTCAACAAACCATCCAAGACCTTTACAAAACAAACAGAAACCGCTTTAACCACAAAGAGTAACAACTGTTGAGCAAAAATGTTGTTGTTTTTTCACACATAGCCACAAAATGAAGTGGTTTCCCTTTTCAGGGCTCTGTCCACCAACAATTCTTGGAATAAGGACCTAAAAAAGGGACTGAGTTGCCCGTTCCTGATTTAAATTTACAAAGCACCACAGTACATTATATTATATACACATTGAAGAATTATATATTTAATATTGCAGTACATCATATTAGCTAAGTACAGAACAAAAACTTTTTTTTACCTATATTATCAACAGAAAACTGTTTTTAAAAGATCTTTTAGAAAGGCTTGGTCTCTTTTAAGCCTTTGCCAGTGATGCTTGATTTCTTTCAAGACAACATACTCTGAAATTCTTCCCATCCCATACATGAAAAAATACATGACGTGTTGGTGATATCATATTTTATATATTAAAATATTCTTACATAGATACACATATATGAAATAAAATGACACAACCCTGTCTCTTTTTGATTTCAATTTTATTGATCAATAATAGCCATTATTAAAGTAGCCTATACAAGTCAAGAAATAAAGCAAGTTAAAAGATTCAGTCAAACATAAGTCAGCAGGCTACAACGTTAAAGTTAAATAGCCTAAATATATAAAGTTATAAAGTTATGAAACTTCACTTTGCCCTCAGCCAAAACGATTTGCCAGGGCACAAATCATAGATTAATGAGACCAAAGATCGCCCGTTAGGTATACACAAGCCGATTTATAGCTCATGTTTAACCACTAGACACAGAGCCCACGGCAAACGTCAGAAGCACTAGCCGAGGTAAGGCTGTTCCAGGCGGGGTATATGAGCGCTGAGCGCCCGCTGATCCCTGGATCTCACAACTCCGAAAACATCAGATCAAATTTTTAAATAGGCGCTATCTTTATAAATAAAGATTTGAGCTTTAAACAACTACACTGAAAAACTCTTAAAACTACTCTTCGTGACACAATAACAGTAATATTTTTAAATTTCACTGCCTTTCTCCTCTGCTGTTGACGCAACCTACTATGAAAAGCGCTAAACAAATAAACGTATTACTTGATGGAAACAAACTGCTTTTATCTTTTATTTTTCTCTTAAAATAAAAATTTTAAGCAGCAGGATATCAGCGGGATTTAGATTCTAGGCCTACATAAAGGTATCACATAAAGCTTAAACAGCTCACGTTAGCTACAAGTTAGCGCGAGAACATATTTAGATCAGGCATTCTTCTGGCATACTATGGGGTCTTTAGCTGGGACTCAACACTTCAGTGGGACTCAACACTTCACCACACCGGCAGATGCAATTGACCCGTCGGTAAGCCCCTCCCCTCGAACGCAGATCAGCCAATGGCAGTCGAGTATCAGTTGCACGGGAACTCGGACATCTTTAGGTTTCAGCGCCATAGAGAAGCATTGGAAGATCTGAAGCTCTCGTGGGTTTGATGGTGTTTATGCTAATGGTAAAACGATGTGCACTGGGTTCTTGTCAGACTGACTCCAGGATCCTGAGAGGGTATTCATGTATTGAATCACCGTACTGTGCGCGCGTTCACCGGCGCGATTCAAAATAGTGATAAGATTTGAGCGAACGGACCAATTATCTGCGCATTACGACTGAAGCCCGGTTTATTTATAATATCACTGATGTGAGCGCAGTAACCTGGTTCCCTAAGGATTCAACCCCAATCCCGATGAAGACGAAAACGTTCATTTTCTGCTTGTCACACTGTCATTAAGTTACAATTTAAGTTAGTGAGTCCATGCTAACGTACAAACCTAAATAGCTGTTCTTCCGTCATGTTCAGTGTAGGTCGAAACACATAAACGACGGTCTACATGTCAGTGCCTCTTCATATAAACTGGTTAAATGTAAATTAATGTAATCTTATGAACAGTGATGAACCTGGATGTTGTTCATCTGAGATCGTGACGAGCGTAACATGAGCTTCTCCCGCTTGATCTGTAAACCCTCGCTCACAAATTAATCTTTTATTTATTTTTAAATATTTTATGTATCCCTCCATGGCATATTTAAATCCCACTTGATGCTCCTCGACGAGAGGTGGTCCTTCTGTGTCCAAACTGTGTCAAAAACATTTTGTGACGAGGTTTTCACACTGACGGCTGTCATTGTAAGACAGTTATTTTCAAAGGAAAGTAGCTAAGGCCTTCCCTAAAAGTCACTAAATGTCACTAGATGACGTCATACGTCAATTAGCATATTAATGACGTCATCGCGTCGTACTTACGTTCTGTCAGCCTAGTGCGTTTTCTCTCTAAATTAATGCTCTATTCAATATAATATTGCCGAATGTCAAATAAAGCTGTTCTCATTTCCTATTTTTTTGTTGTCAGACAATAGAACGAGTAGCTATATTATAGTGAATGACTAAATTTTTTATAGGCCTATGTGGAACATTATCTGAATTGAGAGAGTTAGGGAACCGGATGAACTAAGCTCTGTGATAGTGTTACAAGTAATAAGCACAAGAAATAAATAAAATTAAAATGGTCAAACTAAATTCTTTAAATATAAAACAAAACAAAAGCAGATAAGTTATAAGTCCATGGAAAAACACTGCTCATTCGCGTCTGTCAGCGGCCGTGCGTCTCAGCCATTTACTGAACAGGGGAGACGCAGCTAGAGAGAGTGACGACAGGGAGAAAGCAAGATCTCGCGCTCGCAGGACAGTACTGGCAACATTTGGAGGTTACTGAGGTTTGTCCAAAAAGTCGCTAAAATTGTCGCTAGTCGCTTTTTTGAAAAAATGTCGCTAGAGGGGTCTGAAAAGTCGCTAAAAATAGCGACAAAGGCGCTAAGTTGGCAACACTGGTTAGCAACTCTGTTTGTTTGTCTGAGTTAGCAACAGTAACTAAGGGGGGCGGGGCTTACCGATAGGTCAATTGTAGCTGCGGCTCCTTTAGTAGGCCGAGATTTATCTCTTTCTCTGCTGCCTCATTCAGCACTGTGAGGTGAAGGTGAAGATGTGTATGCTTTCCTATAGGACAGCGGTAGAGTTTAAGGTGTTGTTTAGCCTGGGATGGTACTCTTATATTAACCCTTCGGCAGATGTGTTCGTAGCTGCGGCCTCATAGTTGACTAAGTTCCCATTTTGTTTCTGAAGTCACAAACTACTTTTTAATGTTGTTTATGTGTCTATGTGGTGTTTTTAATATGCTTTAAGACAAACCATGTGTAAATTCATAAGTCGACAGCATTGCTGAGTATTTTCTGCTTAAAACTGCAGTGAACCAAAGACAGTCTCAAAAACACGGTTTGAAATCGCTGGTGTTTCTGACGTCACAAACGACCTTGTAACCAATCAGATCAACGTGTGATCGTCAACCAGTGGATCTCTGAGCTGAGTGAGGGAGTGGAGGCGGGCGGGGCTCATTTGCATATTCATAGAACCGCGCATACTAAATGAGGCAAGGGTGTCGAGTTACATTCAAGACACTTTAAAGGTGCAGTGTGGGATTTTTAGCGGCATCTAGTGGTGAATCCTGCAAATTGCAAACAACAAGTCACTCGCGGCCTATCCCTCGGTTTTCAAACTCGAATGAGAAGCTACGGTGGCCGACGTAAGACAAAATATGTCGTCGTCTGAGTCTGAGTCAGCAGCAGAGAGTAGTAAATCAAGCAATGAGGTTTCTTTAGCGCTGTTTGTTCGCTTTCAGCTACGGTAGAAACATACCTTCAGACCTTCATAGAAGGGGATTCCCGCGCCTATGTAGATATAAATGTCTCATTCTAAGGTAATAAAAACATAACGGTTCATTAAGTAAGGTCTTTATACACCACTGAAAACATAGTTATGGATTTTATATTGCATCTCTGTCAATAGATCCTCAGAAATATTACACAATGCACCTTACATAATATAATAATAGTAATCAGCTGATTGTCTCACGAACGTAACCAGCAGATTCTCCCCACAAAGCAAACCCATAATACAGCGAGGGAGAAGACCCACATGAAACTATGCAACTATATATTTTTTCTAACAGGGTAGTAAAAGTTTAGCTGGCTAATATGAGCTGTTACTGTGGCTGAGCTGGTTAAAGCGTAAAGCCTTGTTTAAACTCGACGCGTCCGCATGAGCCCAAAGGTGCAAAAATGACGTGATTGTGACATCGCGCGCGCCTCCGCATCCCCTAGACACACTTACTACACACAATAGGCTTTTTTTCTCTGATTTTGGAAACTCTAAGCGATCGACTTAAAATGCTTCCAAGATCGACGGGTTGGTGATTCCTGTAACTGTTTTACGGTCAATGACAAGAGTAGCCTACTAATCAGCTGTCTCACGAACTTAACCAGCACATTTATCCCCACATAGCAAAGCCATAACACAGCGAGGGAGAAGAATTAAGTTACATGAAACAATCCAACTACATATTTACACCACTGACAAGGGAAAAGTCACTACTCACGGTGTTTATGACTAGCTTCTTCTAGCTTCCTGCGGCTTCTCTTTCAATGTAGTGACGAAACGCGCTCTGTAACGCTGTGTGTTCGCGTTCGGCTACTGTAGAAACATGACGTCACAATATGGCGACCTTCATAGAAGGGGATTCCCGCGCCTATGTAGATATAAATGCCTCATTCTAAGGTAATAAAAACATTACGGTTTATTAAGTAAGTTCTTTATACACCACTGAACACATAGTTATGGATGTCATATTGCATTTCTGTTAATAAATACTCAAAATTTTTACACACTGCACCTTTAAGGCATGAAGACATTTTTTTTCACACGGAATTTTTTTTAAATATGTAATTTTGGTGATCAAAGACAAATTTTAAGGGATAACATGATTGACTACAGGGGGACTTTAATTTATGTGACTTTAATAAATTCCTTACTCTATTAAAAATAATGGAATATTTCATGCCCATGGTTATTTAAATTTCTTTTGGTGTCTATATAAGCAAGATCCATGAGATATTTTGAGAATACAGTAAAACCTGTTATGGTCCCATGCTTAAAACCCCTAATATATTAAATTTAAAACCTTTTCAACTGACTAAAAAAACATTTTGTAATTTGGTAAGAAGTATTCAACAATTCATCAATTTTGAATGGAATTTACATCACAAAATGTTCCCAATTCCCCCAAATAGACTACTTAAGAATAGCAATGAAGTAAATGGAGTGCTGTATACCCCCAAAATTACATACAAAACATATAAACATATTTGTTATGTTAATAAAGGTTGCATGTACAATCCAACATTTTTCAAGGACTTTGCTTCAGGATTAAAGGAGAATGTCAGGGAGTGTTTTTGGCTGAAACATCTCAGTAATGAGGCATGAGATCATGACTCCGGGACGCTACTGTTCTCCTTGGGACACAAATCAGGGTGTTTCAGTTTTGTTCTGGTTGAAAATAACTCCTGGTTAACAGCCCAACACACATACACACACCCCACTCCACAGCCTGGCAGCTGAAGGTGCCTTTCATTCACACTCTGGGGTAAAACACACTTCACCTGAGGAGGAAATTGAGGACAAACCATCTCTACAGACTCAGGGATCAGTGGAAGTGCTAATAAACATGGCATCCTTTGAATCTCTGTGCTTTTTCTCTGTATAAACATGGAGATCATAGTAGAGTGTGTTGTTCAGAGCTGAGTGTGTTGTTGAGAGAGTGTGTTGGAGGGTCAGACATGAACTGGCTATCAGACACCAGCACTCTATATATAGATCCACACCCCAGTCCCCGGATCCTTGTGTGTGTGTGTATGTGTGTGAGTGAGTGAGTGAGTGAGTTTGAGTGTGTGTGTGTGTGTGTGTGTGTGTGTGTGTGTGTGTGTGTGTGTGTGTGTGTGTGTGTGTGTGTGTGTGTGTGTGTGTGTGTGTGTGTGTGTGTGTGTTTGAGAGTGTGTTTGTGTGTGTCTCCCTTGCTGCTGGTTTGTGTCTGTAAGCTCCGTATAGCTTTCTGTTTTGAATCTCTATTTTACTATCATTCCTTGTTGTTTTTATTTGCTAAATTTAACTTACTCATCAACATATATTAGATACTGTCTAATATTGCCTATCACATTAATCTTACATCACTAGCTTTTAACTAAATTGTTATCGCTAGCACAACACGCTAGTATCTCGCTAGCCTGTTAACCTGCCATCCGTGCTTGCCGTCTTTTTTCTCCCGTGCACTCGCGCCTATTCTATTAGTCTATTAAAGGGGTCATATAATGCCATTTTTGTACAAGTTAATATGAATGTTTAGGGTCTAAATGAAAACTTTGTAATATACTTTTATTAAAGGAGTCATAATGTAGTATTAACTTTGATACCCACGCTCTATTATAGTCATTTCATGCCCTTCTAAAAAAGAAAAATTGGAAAAAAATAAACACAGAGCTCGTTTGACCCTTATTTCTGAATGCATTATTGTCTCGCGAGATCTGATGCGAGGTTTTGGCTGTCGTGGACGGTTATTTTAATAATGCAAATGAGGGGCGCGTTGATTGGTGGCAGGAAGGAGGGGCCTTGACACCGCAGGTAACTTCAGCATATCATTCCAAAATGACATCATAGCGCAAGTTGTTAATGAACCCGACCTGGCCGCGACCTACGGGATTCAACCGTATATGTTTGAGCCAGACTCTGAACCAGAGCTGGAAACGGAAGAGGAACAACAGTCAATTGAAGGACGTCTACATCAACATGTCTCTGAATGGTAAAAAGACAATTTTTTTGACTGAGACATACATTAACATCAGTAACGAGCTAAAACGTTTTTTTTTTTTTTGCTATTTTCTCCCACATAAGTTTAAGCTTTAATTTAATGTAGATTACATTAACGGAGATGTAGTCTACTTTATTTTCAGTTTACAGTGGTTATAGAGATTAACGTTTGCTATAATGTGTTGTTTTTGCCTTTTTTGACGTTGTGGTTTGTTAGATATTTAATAATTTTCATCTGCAGACATGTAACGTTATGTTTTTCTTTATGTTTATAAATTCTTGACTGTTTTTTAAATTGATCTATCCTTATCACATACATTAACCGCATTAGTAGTTAGCTGCTGTTTGTTACACAAAATATAGTAATAAAAACACAGTCTTACCGTTTCAAATTCAGGCAAATCCCTGATTGTTGGAATGGCACCTTTTTCCAAACGTAGCTTCGATGCCAACTTCACCTGATATTGCCCCAAATTTGTAAAAGATTCTTTTGTGAAATGTTTAGCGCAGACACCTAACGTTGAGCAAGTTGAGATGGTTGTCAAACATGATGAGATGGTTGAGATGGTTGATGAACAGCGTCATTAAAAATAAATTTCATCCACTTGTCCCTGGTAGTTTGGTCAGTTTTGGGTAAAGAAAAAACATTAGAATGTGGATTATGACAGTCAACCACAGAGCAACTCACGTGTGCACTACGTTTCTGCATCTTTCTTGACTGAGAGGGGCAGGGCGGGCCTCCTCTGCGGTGTCCATATATGGTATATCCGGCCCCGTCTTGACGTCAAGTCGGGGGAGAAATTGAAATCTCGTATTTGAGTGCGCGTGCACGTTCGCTAGTTTAAGAACCCTGGGGTAAACAAACGCTTCACTTTTGAATATCGGCATCCCGGCCAATGTATTATCGTTAGTCAATCATAACATACATTGATTCTCATGGAAAAGTAAAAATTCTCATTAGAATTGTAAGAAAACACTAATTTTACCTGGTCAAAAACAGCTCTGTTTTCAGCACGCCGTTTCAGTGCATATGCCTTTAAATGATAATGAGCTTCGCTGACTCCGCCCCTCTGTTCTTTGGTGCTTTGACACAACGCACGTGGAGTGTTGCCTTGACAACAGTTGAGGGTATATTTTGGAGAAAGAATGGCAGCGGGAGTCTCTGAGGACACATCTGTGCAACCGTATCAGTTTGAACTGGAGTCGCACCCGGAACAAGATGACGGCCCCGAAGGAGTTCGACAATAAAGGCTCGAACAGGACGTTTCTGAATGGTTGGTTAACGTAATGTCACTTTGATCTATCTTTGTATGCACTGGCAGGGTAGAGTAGTGAGATACGAACGCTATGTGTTTACTGATGTATACGTTAGTTCATTGACAGATTGACGTTACAACTAATGGTCATGAAAAACTTTTTTCCGCTATTTGCAAAGATTAATATAAAGGTCAATAAAACTTTACACCCACTTCTTCTGGAGGTGCAGCAGGGACATTAATAGTTGGTACCGATTCTTTTTTCAGGAGGAGCTTCTTAGCAAAACCAGCTTTATACTGACCCTCGTTTATAAAGCAGTCTGGTGAGAAAGGATTCGCGCAAACATGAACGCATTGATGTTGCTCGTGGGGAATATTCCCTTCGAAAACAAAACTCAGCCACTGCGTCTTCAGCGGTTCGGATTTAGGAACATCAAAATTACTGTGTTCGTTATTACACCCAAGAACAGAACACCACAGTCGCTTACACGCCATTCTGCTCCAGCGCATCAACAATGACGGACTATGATGACAGCTCGCTCAGGGTGTGTTGAAACGCTGCTGTCAATCAACAACCGTGGGAGGGGCGTCCGATCTAGTGACGTCACACGGTCAAACGGCTCGATTTGAGGCAGGGGAAAACATATAAGGAGATTACAACAAAAACACTGGATAGATTTTTATCGTTATATGATGGTTGTGTACAGGCACTGCCAACACACATTTCAGTACAATTACCTTGTAAAAGGGCATGTACCATTATATGACCCCTTTAAACAACTGTGGTGAGTAGGATCAGTCAACAAACACGGTGAGTAATGTCTTTTCCTTTTATTGTCACTTGCACTTCGTGTCACATGTATAGTATAGCATTCTCTGTCAGCGATGAGGGATTTACATGTGATAAATGCAGGGAGACAGTCAGGCTGATGGAGAAGATTTCAGAACTAGAGACACACATCCAAACTTTCATCGAGGATAGTAAGAGTGCAAGGGCTTTAGATACTGCTTTGGATGTGACTAGTTTAGTGAACACTGTACATTTTTCGGTTCCGGTTGTAGGAGGGCAATTGGGTGACCGTGAGATGCTGTAGTCGCGGGACCAAACACCGCTCTTCCGTTACGATTACCATAACAAATAGATTCTCCCCACTCAGTAAAACACCCACTGTGAATCCTGTTGAATGTGCCCTAGTTATTGGTGATTCTATTACACAGAACGTGAAAATAGAGACACCAGCCACCATAGTCACATGTTTGCCGGGAGCCAGAGCGCCTGACATCAAAGCAAATTTAAAAGTGCTGTCTAATGCTAATCGTAAATTCTCTAAGATTATTATTCACGTCGGCACTAATGATGTTCAACTTTGCCAGTCGGAGATCACTAAAATTAATATTAAAGAGGTGTGTGAACTCGCAAGTATGATGTCAGGCACTGTAATTTACTCTGGCCCCCTTCCTGTTCGCAGGAGTGATGAGATAGTTAGTAGACTGTCCTCACTCAATGGCTAGCTGTCGAAGTGGTGTCCGCAAAATAATATAGGGTTTGTAGACAATTGGAAAAGTTTTTGGGGCAGACCTGACCTGTTGAAAAGAGATGGTATTAATCCCTCCTGGGATGGTGCTGCTCTTCTTTAGTAATATGACACAGTCTTAGAGCTCAAACATGACAATCTGGGGCTCAGGTCAGGAAGCAGACAGACTGGCTAAACCGACCGTCTGCTAGCGGCCTCGCGTCAAGGTCAGATAAATCCCATCACATAGAGCCTCTTTCACCTAGATATCATCATATAGAGACTGTGTCTGTTCCCCGAATTTGGAAATACAAAAAACTTCCAAACCCATTTAAGGGTAAAAATGTAATTGATGTTCAACAAATAAAAAACAGATATAATACAGATGAACAAATAATAAAGCTCGGGTTGCTTTATCATTTCGAATATTCGATCCCTTACTTCAAAAGCACTTACTGTTAATGATATGATTACAGATTATAACCTAGATGTGCTGTGTATGACAGAAACCTGTCTAAAACTAGACGATTGCATTACTTTAAATGAGTCCACCCCCCAAGATTACTGTTATAAAAACGAGCCTCGTCTGAAAGGCAAAGGGGGAGGTGTTGCTGTAATTTATTAGCCTGACTTCGTCATACTCATATTCTAGTCAGAATGTGAGTCTGATACTGCTCCATAGGGCTTTGATTATGAGGCGTGTCTTAATCGAACCAGGAAAAAAAACTCTGCACTCAATTGGATAGACCTACAACCAATCAGAGCAACGCAGTAAGTGACGTATGTTGAGCGACTCATATCAACAGAACTGAACTGCATTGCACGCACTCTGGAAAAAGTATTTAAAAGAAAAATGAGTGTTAACGACCTTTGCCGGTGTTGCAAAAAGAATTTAACGATTTGCAGAGTGCTTGCAAACTCGAAAAACATTTTTAAACGAAATAGAAAATGTGAATGTATATACAAACAAGTTCTCCGTTTAGGATTAGATCTCGACAGTAAAGCTTAATCTACTCGCATTTGTCTGACCTGTCTCAATTTTATAACAGGGTTGGAGCGCGACTTGACTGATTTTAATAAATGGAGAGACGACGAAAGACACCAGGCTGAATAAGCGTGTTCATTTGAGTCTTCAGAGAAAAGAGACCGGGAGCCAAAATGATGTTTTAATGATGATTTAAATACAAAATGATGAGTAATTCTTGTACTTGTACTTTGTCTTGTTTATTTGTTCTGTCTTGCGTGGTGTTTTGTACATGAGTCTGGCAAATAGACTGAATTGAGTAACATCATCTAATGATTTATTTAAAAAAAATAAACCGCTCATAAGGGGTACAGTGATTACCAGTATGGGTATGGGGTGCGAGTACAGTATAACAAAGCGTCACCATTGTTTGATGTAGCGATGGCTTTGACATGAGTTGCATCGCCCTTATGTCCATTTCGGTTGCTTCTTTTACTTGGTCCTCCATGAGTGCGACCAAAGGAGAAACCACAATGACAACAGGCTTTTCATTGCGTCCCATATTCTTAGCGACCATCGGAGCCAGCTGATAAATTAAACTTTTGCCGAATCCTGTAGGAAGGACGGCAAACACATCTTGACGATCGACAAATGCCTTGATTGCAGTTCTCTTTTCGTCTTTTAAAATGAATGCCCTGTCGATTTCTTTTACGACAGACGCGATAGCGGAATCTCTACATCTCAGTTCTCCAGCTGCAGTCATCTCTGAGGGAAACCAGTTCAACCCAAGCACTCTTTGATGACATGAGGATTACGTAACTGCAGATCATCTGTCCATCATCGTATAAAGCCCGCCCTGGCAATTTGATTGGCCCGACTAATTCTGAACCGAACATAATTACTCCTCAATGGATCGAGTCCAGACCGAACTTCCCTACCAAAAAATGTTGTGGGCGGGGTTCGGGCTGGCATCCAGGCTAGTAATTTATAGTACATCTTCAGAATTACTGGGAAGTCTTGTTTTAAATATAATTCTTTTGAAGTGTTGGTGCTTAATGTAACACTATCTAGTGTAAACGATAAATCCCGCTGGACATTTGTGCTAGCTACTGTATACAGTTTATCAAAGAATTTGCTGATTTTCTATTAGAGTTAGTATTGGCTGCAGATAAAGTCCTAATTGTTGGTGATTTTATTATACATGTAGATCATTAAATGCCCATCCCAATGCATCTTTTTCGAGACATGCTGAACTCTATTGGAGTTAGACAACACGTGTCAGGACCTACTCATCGTCGAAATCATACTCTAGATCTAATATTATCACACGGAATTAATGTTGATGGTGTTAAAATTCTGCAGCAGAGAGATGAGATCTCAGATCATTATCTAGTCTTGTGTATACTCCATTTAGCCAAGGCTGCACGCTTAATAAACAAACTACAGCTGGTCCAAAACGCAGCAGCTCGAGTTCTTACCAGAACCAGGAAGTATGACCATATTAGCATATTAGTGTTCTGTCAACACTGCATTGGGTCCCTATTAAACATTGCATACATTTAAAAAAAATTGCTGATTACTTAAAAAGCACTAAATGTTTTATCTCCGCAGTACTTGAGCGAGCTCCGCATTATAGTCCTTCACGTCTATTGCGATCTCAAAACTCCGGCCAGTTGATAATACCTAGAATATCAAAACTTTGGAAACAGTCTTCCTAACATTGCCCGGGAAGCAGACACAGTCTGTCAGTTCAAATCTAGACTAAAAACACATCTCTTTGTGTGTGTGTGTGTGTGTGTGTGTTTCAGTGACAGATGAAGCACCTGTTCGGTCATTAATCTCCAGAACAGCTCTGAGTCTCGGGACCGAGGACACCTTCGCTGAGAGAGAAATACAACCCTGACACCTGTGCGATCCTCATTGTTTCCTACATCACATCTGATTATGTCCTAAAATATCTCTGACAGCGCAAGTGGAGAGTCTCCGCAAATAATGCTTTAATACACGCCTGGATGTGTCAACATGAACAAATATTTTGGTAACACTTTACAATACGGGTGCACTAATATGCATTAATTCATGTTTAACTAATGCACAGATAATCATGAGTTAATGTATGATTCATGAAGAACTAAACCATTAATTAATGATTACTGCATCAGCAACTAATAAAGAGTCTATATGATTAATAGATTAAGTAATACATGAATTGCTGTTAATTCAATGTGTCATTGTGTATTAATTCCTTAATAACATGTTTTATTAACTAATTGTGTAAATTAATGTGTTAATTACCACAATTAGTCAAAGCTATGCACTTCAACTTCCAGTTGTCTGCATTAATTAATCATTAGCTAATGATTTGCAAAGGTATCATTATGTTATGACTTTACTTGTTGAGGCACATCATTATTAACTAGTCATTTAGTAATTGTAGTAATTACACATGAATTTGCACTAGCAATGAAGTAATTAATCATGTGTTAATGCATATTAGTGTACCTGTATTATCTGGAAGTTGAAATACAAGGCTTTGGCTCATTCTGGTAATTAACATATTAATTAACACCATTAGTTAAAAAAATGAGTTATTAGGGAATTAATTCACAATTACATATTTAATTAATAACAATTAATGTATGAACTAATACATTAACCATACAGACTCTTAATTAGTTCCTAATGTGGTAATCATTAATTAATAGCTTAGATAATCATTAGTTACACATTAATTCAGTATTATCTGTGCATTAGTTAAGCATGAATTAATGCTTATTAGTGCACCCGTATTGTAAAGTGTTACCAATATTTTCCCATGTACATTTGTATGGTATATGTGTTTACAACAGTGTTATTTTAGTGTCATTGAGATACTATTAGTTTCTGTATATTCATGTATATATATTTTTTATGTCTTTTTAAAAATTGAAGTTTTTTTCGTATTTTATTTTATTTCAGTTAAAGACTATTTCGAGTAACAAAAATAATGAAAGTTATTTTTATCTTTTTACTTAGGCCTAACAATAATAACCCTGGTATACACACATAATGACATTCAATTAGAGATATACTGTGATCATGGACATTGGAAATATATAATAGTGTAGTTTGTCCCGTTGGATGTTTTCCCCCTTTGGCATGAGCTTTATTTACACAAACCTTGTCGGTAATATTTATATTTATAATATAATATTTATATGTAGCGCCCCCTACCTGTCCTTATTGTAACTAGATAGAGAACCGCGCCCCAAATTCACTAACTATATGCCTACAGATGTTGAAGTTAGGCCCCTCTATTGTCACTACATGAATTAAGTTTATATTTTAGAATTAAAATGATAAGCTCTACTTTCCTTGTACTATTTTACTCAAATTAAATCTCTCACCCCCTGACTAATGACGTCAACCAACACTTTTTAAGGAATAACACACGAGTAAAAGTACAGAACAAATAAAAGATTTAATTGGAATAGAGTAATTGAATGATAACTAGCTCAGCACATTAATTTCAGAATGTGAAATATTGACACAATTTAAACACTGAAAGGCAATATATATATATATATATATATATATATATCAGTGGCCAGACCTACTGAAATTATTCTCCAGGTCAAAGACTCTCAGTATAGGTTGCACCAATGACCTCAAAACGGGAGAAATGTACACAATAACCCACACAGACCATACAAACGATACTCTGAATATACACATATTATTTTCAGTGCACTGACTAATATTTAATGCGGTGGGCCCACACACACACCAGTCATTCACACAACCCACCCCGTTGCAGGCCTGAATCGTGGCTCGTGTTCGTGGTGGCCAGTGTTGTGCCAAATTTCGACTGCCTGCCAAATTATTACCCCCCTCGTTGAAATCAGTACCTGATTGCCTAATTCTAACCCCACCCCTAATCCTAACCCCTCCCCCAGAACTAATCCTAAACCTACCATACTAGGGGGGTAATAATTTGGCGGGGGTCAGAATTCGGCACCACACCGGGAAACTGAAAAATGGCCCCTTCACTCTCTTAAGCACAAAATCAATCAAACAAAGATACCTCAATTGACCCTTCGCTAAGCCTCGTCCTCCTTAGTTACTGTTGCTACGCCTGTCAAGCTTTCGAGGCTGCCACGTCTATTACAGTGTGAATGCACCAGTGTCAGACATTCCCAAGGAGATAATTAGTCATTTTTGGCGAACAGGTGAAATATCTGAGAGAGCAAGACAAAAGGGACAGCAGTATGCATTCGAGGGATATATCCACGACATAATATGCAACCGATTAGAGAATAATTTAATCAAAATTGAAGCTAAAGCCTATAACGTTAGGTCCCAGTGCAAGCAGCAGCCGCCTCCTTAGCAGACCATTCACATGGGAAACACAAATTGAACAGCTATGTTCATGCACAGCAGAGTAAGTGAAATGTGAAAATTATCTAATAATTACAAATCAAACAGTTTATCCATCAATCTAACACCGGGAGAGCCGCGATCGGATTGGGGTAAAGTTACAGGGGTAAAGTTAGTAGGCCGTCGATTAACAAAATGATGAAATATATTTTAAAGTATGTCAGTGAGCCTCCGTCTTGCCTTTAATCGTCTTATTTTACGTTCAAATATGCATTATGAACAAACGCAATAGGCATTTTTTTTTTGTTAATCCTGTCGACATTTAGTTGTGAATGGGTCTCCACACTGCTTGATCCACGCCCGGGATTTCTCCCCTTTGGCTTTTAGGTTTCGGGAAGAGAAAAAATGCCACCCCACCGTCCAAACTTTTAGAATACCGGGTATCAGATTTGCACAATCCATACGCACAACGCGTCGGCATGTTTCCCTCGCTCGAAAGCTTGACAGACCTCCCGTGCCTAGTTACGGTTGCTAAGCCACGATTGGCCAGTGGCGGTTTTCGGGCGTGGCTTAGCGAAGGGTCAATTCCACGTGCAATAATACCGCAACTCCGGAATCCTGCAGCAGGCCTCACGCAGCTCCTCGTCCTCTCTCTCCCTCGTCAGCCGACGAAATGCACCTCCCACGGCGCCAGAGGAACCCCAAATAACGCGGGTATTTGGGGCGCTATCTGGTCCTCAAGGTCTCCCTCGTTGTGAAGGACAGCAACCAGGTTAAACAGTCTTTAGTTGGTTGTATAACTGTCGCTGTAAACTATCAGTTCAGATGCGCTGATATGCGCAGTGATAACTAACCGAAAACACTCGGATTCGCTCCCACACGGCAGGTTAGCCACAGGAAACAAAACTATAAAACACTGGCTACAAACTCAAAGACGCACACACAAGCGATTAATCTTGGATCTACATTACAGTTAAAGGTTGTTTAAACTTATAAATCGTCAATCAAATCACTCTGTCCCCGCAAACGCGTCTCTCTCATGGCCGTCTCTCTCACCCCCCTCTCGCGCTTGTCAACAAAAACTCTCATCTCCCGAACAACCACTCACATTACACAAAACACCAGTGAGGGCGGGACTTAATTCACATACACCAATACAATAATCAAACACCTAACATGATGGTTAAAGCCACGTTTTCCACATGTACACCTACATCAAACTTGTATCTCATGCACGCGCGCTCTTAAAGGCACAAATACACGTATAATCACAAACAAAGATGAATGGTTAATTCACATTTTATCTCTTAATTAAACATAAATACAACCTAATAAATTGAGGTAACTTATTAACAACATACCCAGCAAACATTTGGACGTGTAATGACCGTTGAAAAGACGTCCGTCCGACACGTCCCGTCATGGTTGAAAAATAGTTCCAAAATGAAAGTTGAACCGACGTCTTTGACGTCATCTAGCCGTGAATTCCACGTCTTTTCTGGCCGTGAATTCCACGTCTCTTCAGCGCGTCCCTGGACGTCTAAATGCGTCGTCATTTGTGTGTTTAAATGTGTTTCTGCATAATTAAGTGTATATAAGCCTGCATTTAAAATAATCACACACATATTGTGTAACATCGTGAAAGGCAATCAAGTCTTTAAGTTTACACATCTCGACAAAGGTTCTAAAAAGGTCCAACATTGGTCTAGTCAGACCTGACCGTCAATAAAACGTTTTAATCACGTGTACATCACAAACAAGAACACATTATTTGTGGACATAAGAAAAAAAGAAGCATGTTCTGATTTAGCACATTTTATTGATCTTGAACAGCCAAAATGTATCTTAATATTTTTTCAATGTTTAACATTTGTTAACCAAACTAAAATACCAATTACAAAATACTGAATTATTATATAAAGGGATAGTTCACCCAAAAATGAAAATTCAATGAAGAACAGGTTTGAAACATGAGTTTGAGTAAATGATGACAATTTTCATTTTTGGGGAAACTATCCGTTTAAAAACACATTGTTTGGCTCAGTTTTTGTATCCACCAGCTGTTCCTGGAGCGTGTTTCAGGTGTTCTGCCATTGCTGCATCAATTTCAGAGTCTGTAGCATTTGGGCTCCACCTCTTCACAGCATCTAAGGGAAGAGAATATATATATATTTAAATAAATAAAATTATTATAAAATTAAAATTTGAGGTAAATGATATGCACTTATTTTCAAAATATTTGTATGGTCTACAGCTAAATAAAAATAAAAAAACATGGAACAAGATGAATGAATCATGAATGACACATTAGAAAAAGGTAATCAACATGCATTACATTTTATTTTATTGTATAAAATATGTTCTGCTTTTATTTTTAAAGCAGTTACTGAAAACATACAAGTTAAAATCCAGCTAAACATTTCATTCCATTTCAGATAATTTACTTTCTGAAAGAAACTCTCAAAAGGCTACATTAATAAGTTACAGTAAAGACTGTATCATTAAACAATATACTTGGTATAACGTTACCGTTGTTGTATACGTTCAAAGTTACTTTTAGCCTACTGGCTAATTTTAGCCAAACTCAGTAAATTTCAGTTGACAATGTGGGCATAATTTCTTTCGGTTCATTCATGTCACACAAGTAAAACTCAAGCACGTTAATCTAATACAAAATGTACTTACCCAACAGTAGATTATTAATAATATCGACACAACTCCATCCTCTCCTCGTGTTTGTTCAAAGTTCCAGAATCTATGGGGGAGAACGCGTTAACATCTCGCGAGATATTCCCATCGCATGATTTTGTAATATCGCGAGACCTTTTGTTACTACATCTTGGCAGCACAGTTTATGGTTTGGGCAGAGGGTTTGGGTAATTACATCCAACTCAGACATAAATGGTGACCGGGTATATTTCTGTTTTACATTTATATACATTCCATAAAAAAATAACAACGAATACATCAGGTACAACAGGTTAAAATAATGACTAAAATGCAGTGGCTTTGCAATCACTTGACTATACTGTGCATTTTGTGATTATAATTTATAAAAACAAGATAAAGTAAATATATATTCATTTGTATATAAATCGTGTATTTAATAAAGAATTATAAATCCTGATAATTTTTTTCTGTCTTGCTAGACTAGACGTGCAAAAGACGCCAGTGGACGTATAGTATTCACAGCCTGACTAGACGTGTAAAGGACGCCAGTGGACGTCTTCACAACCTCTTAAAAACTTCATGGGCAACTACATTAATTATTGCAGTATTAACCATGCGAGGATTAAGCGCAGCTTTTGCATATTTAACAAGGATTTCATAGAGGGTCATGATGGACTATAAATGCACGTGTAAAAGACGTCGCCAGGTGACGTCCTCTCACCCGATACACTAAACATAACTACACGAGCTAAAAGTTAAAATAACAATTATACATGCAACTGTAGCACATGTACAAATGTATCTGAATGCATTTTTAGGAAATGTTCTGTGTTACATTTTTTACCGATTTATGACGTCCTGGCCGCAACTATTTTTGGCCAGGGACACGACGTTGCCATCGGACCAATGTTTGCTGGGTTATAACCTACTGGGTTACATATATTTATAATATTGTAACATTTGCTCATATTTCCTGTTGCACAGTGAAGTTTTGTGTCAGAGTCGGAGACACGTGTTAAGTTTAGACTCGAGTGTGTGATTAAAATACACCACAACACCATCTGTGTGTGTGTGTGTGTGTGTGTGTGTGAGTGTGTGTGTGTGTGTGTGTGTGAAACCCACTCTACTGTTCTTCATGACACATGATCTCAGCTGATGATCTTCCTCAGAGAAACACACTTCAGACGCCCGTTACTAATGAGTAAATCCTGCATACGCATACAGTGATACACATTATAAAATGGCTAACAATATAGTAACAAATTAAAGGGGTCATATAATGCCATTTTTGTACAAGCTAATATGATTCTTTAGGGTCTAAATTAAAAGTTTGTAATATACTTTAATTAAAAATTCTCATTAGTATTGTAAGAAAACACTTATTTTACCTGGTCAAAAACAGCTCTGTTTTCAGCACGCCGTTTCAGTGCATATGACTTTAAATGATAATGAGCTTTGCTCACCCCGCCTCTCTGTTCTGTGTACACCGTTTGTAACACAATAACACAATACCATAACGCGTTGTTCATTATAAACGTGGGATTATGAATTATATTGAGAACGTTGTACATAAAAAACATGCTGTAATGTACCCTGAGTGTAAACCGACGCATTCATCGTGAAGCGTGCAGCTGGCGATTTGCAAAGATTAATATAAATATTAATATAAACATTAATAAAACGTTACACTCACTTCCGTTCTTCTAAAGGTTCAGCAGGAACACGAATAGGTTCCGATCCTTTTTTCATGAGCAGCTTCTCAGCAAAACCAGCTTTATACTGACCCTCGTTTATAAAGCAGTCCACTGAGAAATGATTCGGCAAACATGAGAGCATTGACGTTGCTCGTGGGGAATATTCCCTTCGAAAACAAACTCAGCCACTGCGTCTTCAGCGGTTCGGATTTAGGAACATTCAAATGACTGCTGTGTTCGTTATTACACCCAAGAACAGAACACCACAATCGCTTAGATGCCATTCTGCTCATAGACAGTGCTCCGGCATATCAACAATGACTGCGCCGGTCCGCGCGGACTATGATTGACAGGACGAGTGAGGGCGGGTCTGTGTTGAATCACTGCTGTCAATCAACAATCGCGGGAGGGGCGTCCGTTTTATTGACGTCACAAAAACGAACGGCTCAATTTGAGGCAGGGGAAAACATATAAGGAGATTAAAACAAAAACACTGGATGGATTTTTATCATTATATGATGGTTGTGTACAGGCACTGCCAACACCCATTTCAGTACAATCAACTTGTAAAAGTGCATGTACCATTATATGACCCCTTTAATGGTTTTACTACCATGCAATTGAGGGGGGAAATGGTACGATAAGCCTAGAATACTGCATATTCATTTTAATTTTACTTTGTCTCATTTAATGTAACATTGATTTAAAAATCTGTATTTATTTGGACTCAATAGCCTAATTAAACACACACACACACACACGCACAAATTTCAGGACCACCGACTCACATTTCCTTTGTTCTCATGTTTTCTGCAAAAATAATCTCTGGAGCAGGAAATGAAAAAGATTGAAGGGAAAAGTATAGTCTCATATGAAAAGATAATATGTAACAAACAAATATGACAAACAAAACAGCAGTGGATGTAGAGAGGTGACTTTACACCCCCCTCTTTACACACACACACACACACACACCCCCCCCCCCCCCCCCCCCCCTCTCTCTCTCTCTCTCTCTCTCTTTCTTATGATGACTATCTTTGTTCTCTTAAAGACACAGTGATGTTATTTTATAACTGTAAAATGAGACACAGAAGATCCTAAGCCAAACCAATCCCCCATTCCTGAAATCTGAAGGCTGATATAAATGTTGCTCCAGAACCAACAAGGATCATTCCCGGTGAAACAATGGTCAGTGGTCAAATTAAAATAATTTTACATGAAATTAAGGAAATGTGTGCTCTTGTGATGTATCAAACTAAGGCTTGAGCTAAGAAACAATGCAGGGTCTCCAACTCCTACACACTCCCTCTACACACACTTCAGCCGCTGCAATCATACTCAAGACTGTCCCAGAATGCCGAGTGAGGTGTGTGTGGTGTGTGAGGGTCAGTGGTGTTAATCAGTGGAGGACAGTGGGGGTGTTCGGACTTCTGATCATGCATATTATTAATGACGCACAAGAACCACTCGAAAATAACTTCAGAAGGCTCTTCAAAGTCAGCATTATCTTCAGTTATTATTATAATCTGTGATGCTGAAACAGATCTGAGCAACAGAGCACAACCTTGAGTATTGGGTCAGCATCGGTGACCTTTGACCCCTGAGGAGCCGCTCACTGATGTTTATTGTGCGCCACCTGCTGGATGAACAGTTATATGGTGTTTAGCTGTCCTACTTAAATCAGTTTATTCATAAGAATATAGGACCAAGACATTATTTATTATTATTGATCATTTTTATGATTTGCCTTGGAAATAAAATCATTACAAGTAAAACCTATATTTGAAGGATATAACCTGCACTACTGAGATATAATCTCACATCTTTAAAAGTGAGATTTTTGAAAGAGTCTCTTCTGCTCACCAAAGCTGCATTTATTTAATCACAAATACTGTAAAAATAGTAAGATATTATTCCCAAATATTATTCAAATTTTTCTATGTGAATATATAGTAAAGTGTATTTATTCCTGTGATCAAAGCTGAATTTTCAGCATCATTACTCCAGTCTTCAGAGTCACATGATCCTTCAGAAAACACTCTGATATGATGATTTGATGCTCAAGAAACGTTTATGATTATTATCATAACAGTTATGCTGCTTCAGATTTTTGTGGAAAACGTCATACATTTTATTTTTCAGGATTCTTTGATGAACAGAAAGTTCAAAAGAACAGCATCTTGGTGAATAAAAGTATATATATATATATATTTCTGACCCCAAACTTTTGAATGGTTATATTGTATAATTAACAGTTTATTTATTTCATTTCTACTTTTGGAGTGTAAAGTCTTAAGCAGGATCATCAACAACATTTCTTTCTCTGATCAACTGAAATACAATAGATATGAAGAGCTGAAGAACAATGTATTAAAACTTATTTGATCTTTATTATGTACTACCAAGAAATACATTTACTTGTGAGAATCAAAGCACTGTGCATCAAATCATACACAACATCAAAACAGTTTCTTTTAGTTCATTTAAAGAAAGAAATATTTCTTAAGAGTAAGTATTTTGCATAATTTCAGAGAAAAATTTACCAAGACCTGCAACAAAATACAAGTTGTAAAAGGAATTACATTCATGCAAACTGAATTATTGTGTTAATGCTGTACTGTATTTGCTCCAGATAATTCACAGACAAATATATGATATAGAAACTATTCTCTTACTATCAGTGTATCACACACACAGATACACACACACACTCTCACTCTCACACACAGACACACACTCACAAATACACTCTCTTAGACACACACACACACACACACACACACTCACACATACACTCTCTTACACACACACACACACACACACACACACACACACACACTCTTTCACACACTCAACACCGGAGCAGGATCCAGTACTTCTGTCAGCTTTAGCTCTCATCTTATCTGATTGCTTGCCAAATGATTATAGCAAAGATGGTTGCCACTAGCGACATGACAAGAGCCAGAATACACATCCTCTTGCGGGATTTTCTCTTAAAAGGAAAAAAAACACACAATCATGAACAGTTTCTACCAGCACTGAGACGTTAACATAGCATCAGTCACAATGTGTGAAGGTGTGGTGGTCATACCTGATAGTAAGCGGCGTGTTGGATCTGCTCGGTCCCTCGCTCCACATGCACCTCTGCACTCTCCACGTTAGCTTCAATGCTATCTGTATATGATGACACAAGGAAAGCAGGCTTTAACATGTGTGAACGACTGAACCTGTGCAGAAAATGAAGAGAGAGAACTAGTCTAACCCACCTATCATGTCACCTTGGTCATGGATCATGACTGCGAGATCCTTGAAGATCTGATTCACATCCATGATGTCTGACTGAATCAAGAGCAGAAGGCAGCTGAGACATTGTACAATAACTCATCACCCAATTACCATTATCAGTAAGTGATGACAATGTATTAAAGTGTGAGTAAAAATAATACCAGGTTATATCTAACTTAAGCTTGACAGCAACATAGTGTCGCCCCAGATCCGGGCCATGTGGATTCCATGTGTACCAGATGTGGGCCGACGCTATGTTGCTGTCTGGGTGGGGTCTTCATGTATTTTTAATCTGTAGCTGCTGCTTTGACTAAATTACTATTTTTTTTTAAATTTACAGTAGTTGTAGAGTAGTTGCTAGATTATCAGCGAGAGCAGTTCAAACTATTATCACGTAAATAACGTCTCTATGCTGATTGGCTGATCAACTTTTTTGAGAGAGAGAGTAGCTAAAGCCTGCTCAAAAAGCCGTTAAATGTCTCTAGATGACGCAGTCCAGCAACAGTTTTCTCTGATAATCCGTGCTCATATACTGTCTTTTAATATTATAGCCGAATCTACAATAAAGCTGTTCCATTTGCATATTTTCTGTCAGACAATGGAACAAGTATGATATAGTGACTGACTACATGTTAACCAGCAGTTCAAAATGTTGTTAGATTTGACGTTTCCCAGACAGTGTCGGACTTTTTAATTTTTTTTTAAAAAGCGACTACCTACTTTTTAAAAAAGTCTGTAAAGGGGTCTGATAAGTTGCTAGTTGGTGGTAAATATACCTGTCACAAATTGCTCAGAAACACACAGGTTGAGGATCCAAATGCAGCTGTTTATTGGGGCAATCCAGAATCATAATCCAAAAGACAGGCACATTTTCAAAACCATAAGGCAAACAACCCAGATAACAACTGGGTAGAAAACACAGGCAAACAGGAAAATCCAGAAAACCAGACTGAAGGGCCCAATCCCAAATGGCACACTTCATGTGCACTTTCGGTCTTGTGGACTTACAATGGCTGCCGCGTGCGCGTGTCCGTTAAGTCCGTGAGACCGCAGTGTGTCCCATTTGTCATTTTTAGATCTCAGAAGGGTGCTCGCGAGCGCCCCCTCTGCGGTCGATTTGCGCCCTTGATGCGCACTTTTGCCGAGCCCGCGCGGATGCGGACTCCACAGCAGACTTCTTCCCGACATTCAAAGCGGCGTTACGTCGCGAAAGTGCGGACTCAGAGGAAGACCGTGAGTGCTTAGGGTTCCATTTGTGACAGGGCCAAGATCAAAAACCATGACACGGGAAACCAGAGCGAACACTCGGAAATGCAGTGTGACCCTAACAAGACTTTGCAATGAGTGAGAGAAAACATGAGGCTACATAGGCAGAGCTGAACAATATAATGAGACTCAGCTGAACTTAATCACAACATTATAAGTCCAAGCAATGGGTAATGGGAATTGAAGTTCATGATGAGATAGCCCAGGATTCGAGAGGAGTGCCTTCTAGTGGAGATTATGGACACACCAGCCGGTGGATGAGACATAGCCACATCTTAATGAGAGTACTCCAGACGCTCCTCAAACAGTGACTGAAATCCAAGAGGGAGGTGGAGGTGGGAGGTGGGAGGGGGGCCAGAGGGCGGGACGGAGGGCCAGGTCCATGGGACTGGTGACTACCAAGGTGGAGCAGATGACCACCACAGCAGAGTAGATGGGACTGCAGATTCCAACAGCAGAGCAGGACACTAGCACAGCAGAGTAGACGACCACCACGGCGGGGCAGGCATAGCTGAGGAGCACCACAGTGTAGCAGGCAGGACTAGTCACCACCACAGCAGAGCAGGTGGAACTGGAGAAAAGAGCACAGAGAGGTTAGGGTTGGCCTCTGGGGGTGTGTCAAAGTAGGCAGGGAGTTCAGTAATGGCCTCTGTGGCCATTAGAGGACAGGCAGGGAGATCATGGATGACCTCCATGGTTGAATCAGGGCAGACAGAGAGATCAGGGATAACCGCCATGATTGTATCAGGGCAGACAGAGAGATCAGGGATAACCGCCATGGTTGTATCAGGGCATACAGGGAGATCAGGGATAAACGCCATGGTTGTATCAGGGCATACAGGGAGATCAGGGATAACCTCCATGGTTGTATCAGGGCAGACAGAGAGATCAGGGATAACTGCCATGGTTGTATCAGGGCAGACAGAGAGATCAGGGATAACCGCCATGATTGTATCAGGGCAGACAGAGAGATCAGGGATAACCGCCATGGTTGTATCAGGGCATACAGGGAGATCAGGGATAAACGCCATGGTTGTATCAGGGCATACAGGGAGATCAGGGATAACCTCCATGGTTGTATCAGGGCAGACAGAGAGATCAGGGATAACCGCCATGGTTGTATCAGGGCAGACAGAGAGATCAGGGATAACCGCCATGGTTGTATCAGGGCATACAGGGAGATCAGGGATAACCTCCATGGTTGTATCAGGGCAGACAGAGAGATCAGGGATAACTGCCATGGTTGTATCAGGGCAGACAGAGAGATCAGGGATAACCGCCATGGTTGTATCAGGGCATACAGGGAGATCAGGGATAACCTCCATGGTTGTATCAGGGCAGACAGAGAGATCAGGGATAACTGCCATGGTTGTATCAGGGCAGACAGAGAGATCAGGGATAACCGCCATGGTTGTATCAGGGCATACAGGGAGATCAGGGATAACCTCCATGGTTGTATCAGGGCATACAGATAGATCAGGGATAACCGCCATGGTTGTATCAGGGCATACAGGGAGATCAGGGAAAACCCCCATGGTTGTATCAGGGCATACAGAGAGATCAGGGATAACCGCCATGATTGTATCAGGGCATACAGAGAGATCAGGGATAACCTCCATGGTTGTATTAGGGCAGACAGAGAGATCAGGGATAACCGCCATGGTTGTATCAGGGCATACAGAGAGATCAGGGATAACCGCCATGATTGTATCAGGGCACACAGAGAGATCAGGGATAACCGCCATGGTTGTATCAAGGCAGAGAGAGATCAGGGATAACCTCCACGGTTGTATCAGGGCAGACAGAGAGATCAGGGATAACCGCCATGATTGTATCAGGGCAGACAGAGAGATCAGGGATAACCTCCATGGTTGTATCAGGGCCTACAGGGAGATCAGGGATAACCTCCATGGTTGTGTCAGGGCATACAGGGAGATCAGGGATAACCTGTGTGGTTGTATCAGGGCAGACAGGTAGATCAGGGATAACCTCCATGGTTGTATCAGGGCAGACAGAGAGGTCAGGGATAACCACCATGGTTGTATCAGGGCAGACAGAGAGATCAGGGATAACTGCCATGGTTGTATCAGGGCATACAGAGAGATCAGGGATAACCTCCATGGTTGTACAAAGAGATCAGGGATATCCACCATGGTTGTATCAGGGCAGACAGAGAGATCAGGGATAACCTCCATGGTTGTATCAGGGCATACAGAGAGATCAGGGATAACCTCCATGGTTGTACAGAGAGATCAGGGATAACCTCCATGGTTGTATCAGGGCAGACAGAGAGGTCAGGGATAACCGCCATGGTTGTATCAGGGCAGACAAAGAGGTCAGGGATAACCGCCATGGTTGTATCAGGGCATACAGAGAGATCAGGTATAACTTCCATGGTTGTATCAGGGCATACAGGGAGATCAGGGATAACCTCCATGGTTGTATCAGGGAAGACAGAGAGATCAGGGATAACCTCTGTGGTTGTATCAGGGCAGACAGAGAGATCAGGGATAACCTCCATGGTTGTATCAGGGAAGACAGAGAGATCAGGGATAACCTCTGTGGTTGAGAACTCTGGCCTGGCATCCATGATGGCTGAAGACTCTGGCCTGGCGTCCATGACGGTTGAGAACTCTGGCATGGGTCCATGACGGTTGAAAACTCTAGAACAACGGCCATGACAGCTGAAGACTCTGTCCTGGCATCCATGACGGTTGAGAACTCTGGCCTGGCGTCCATGATGGCTGAAGACTCTAGCCTGACATCCATGACAGTTGAGAACTCTGGCCTGGCGTCCATGATGGCTGAAGACTCTGGCCTGGCATCCATGATGGCTGAAGACTCTGGCCTTGCGTCCATGACGGTTGAGAACTCTGGCCTGGCATCCATGACAGTTGAGAACTCTGGTCTGGCATCCATGATGGCTAAAGACTCTGGCCTGGCATCCATGACAGCTGAAGACTCAAGCCTGGCATCCATAACGGCTGAAGACTCAAACCTGGCGTCCATGACGGTTGAGAACTCTGCCCTGGCATCCGTGTTGGCTGAAGACTCTGGCCTGGAATCCATGATGGCTGAAGACTCTGCCCTGGCATCCATGACAGTTGAGAACTCCGGCCTGGCATCCATGACGGCTGAAGACTCTGCCCTGGCATCCATGACGGTTAAGAAATCCGGCCTGGCATCCATGATGGCTGAAGACTCTGCCCTGGCATCCATGACGGTTAAGAACTCCGGCCTGGCATCCGTGACGGCTAAAGACTCTGCCCTGGCATCCATGACAGTTGAGAACTCCGGCCTGGCATCCATGACGGCTGAGAACTCCGGCCTGGCATCCATGATGGCTGAAGACTCTGCCCTGGCATCCATGGCAGATGAGAACTCTGGCCTGGTGTCCATGACGGTTGAGAACTCTGGCCTGGTGTCCATTACAGCTGAAGACTCTGGCCTGGCGTCCATGACGGTTGAGAACTCTGGCCTGGCATCACAGATCAGCTTAGATTGTAACGGCTTGTTAAATCCATAGTAGACATAATCAATGAGAGCAAAGTCTGGGAAGTCAGTGAAATTAGCAATGTCCAGAAAGTCCAGGATGTGGTCCTTGAGTGAGCGAGTTCAATGGCGAAGGCGGACTAGAGTGACTGCTGGATCCATTTGTGGCAAAGTCTTCTGTCACAAACTGCTCAGAGACACACAGGTTCAGGATCCAAATGCAGCTGTTTATTGGGGCAATCCAGAATCGCAACCCAAAAGACAGACAAGTGATCATAACCATAAGGTAGAGATGTTTCAGCAGAATTCATGATGAAAAACTACATTGCTCATGATGCAGTACAGAAAATTCCACTAATCAGAGAGTTGAAACTAGCAAAACATGTCAAAAGAGCTTTTTAGCTCCGGCCACTCTCATGAAGCACTGCAAATGACATAATCGAGTCTTCCTACGCTCTCAAAAGTTCACAGTCTTGTATCTTTGTATCTGTCTCAGATTTTCTAATACTTGTTTTGCTTCAAATCAAAGTTTGTAATGTTTTGATTCTCCTCTTAGCTTGCTTTTTTAATCCCTATGGGAGAAATGAATGGGAAAAAATACTTCGGGCACTAATCTATACTCGACAGTGATTGGCTATTTTTTTTTTTTTACTAATGGAGGCATAAAAATCTGGCTATTGATTTTGTGTCCTGTCCTCTTCTCTATTCACTCAGACTCGCCGTATAGAATAGTTTTCCGAATGGCTGTAATTACATCGGCATATCTGACATGATCACAGTAAAGAGTAATTCAGTATCATTTTATGGTGTTAACTTACAATGGTGAAATTACAAACAAGAAATACACATTCTGAGACATGAAATGAATAACTAGGAATTCAAAATTAAATCATTCTTCTCCCATTTCCCAAATAAGTGTTGGGTACGCTGTGACGATCCGCCACTGATTTTATGCCAGATTAGCTTGAATGCATATGGGTCTTGAAGAAAAGATAATTTTGGTACGCTGATGATGTCATACAGGAAGTGCTCACTCACCTCCAGCTGACGGATATTGGTCTCTCTCTCTTTAATAAGCTCCAGGTCCTCTTCAGTGACAGGCTCCTCATCTATCTGCATTCGCCACCCTTCATTTCTTTTCAAATAAACATTTCTGCAATCAGATCTCTAACCAGACCCACATTGTTCAGATTTGATTCAGATCATATCATCAGCGTTAGTTCACCCCAAAAATGAAACTTATGTCATCATTTACTCACCTTCATGTCAATCTAAAGAGTGAAAACAAACCTCATTGTTTCTTGCACAAGTTCAAACGTGCTGTTTTATCTTTGTTGCCAAATATCAAAGCCATAAAGAACTAAGTTTGGCACAAATCAAATATTTCCCCTTAGTACAGGCCCGTTCACATCATTATTTTCTTAATGCTTTAAGGTTTTGTCACAGGGCTTTCAGCAACCCAGACAGCAGCATAATGTCGGCCCGCTGTCTGGGATGCGGGCGAGTAAATGATGACAGAATTTCCACTTTTGGGTGAAACTCTTTTCACACAGATTTGAACACTACAACAGAGACTCAATGAAGTCATGCCTCAATGAATATGTTGAACCTACTTTTCAAATGTCACAAGCTGTTCGACTTGATTGAGCTCATCAACCTGCAAGATTAAAGGCTTTTTTTACTTTTTAAAGGCTTTTTTTTTAGGTAATGACGCATAAAAAATAAGCAATAGATAATGATGAAATGTGTGTTATTTTCCTGCAGTCTGGATCCGGCCCGCGCCCGGGCCACGGACTCGCGCTCCCTCTCCGCGGCTCGACGCTGAACCACCTGGAAGTTGTTGAGCGCGGCGGAGAAGTCGTTCATCAGACGGTCCTTCTGGATCCGCTGCTGGCGCTGTGAGAAGACTAGCGTTAGCATGAGCGCGTGGGGTCGAGCGGATTTATCCGAGTGTGGGATAAATTCCCTACATAATATATATGATATCTCTTATTTATTACACGGCTCTGTGGAATGCTTGATTCTGATTGGTCAATCGCACCATCCGGCGGTATATTATATTATTCCCAGATAACAGCCTCTGAAACAGAAACACAGGCTCATCCGGTCACTGAAGTCAGCAGCGCTATACGCTCGCTAGGAACGTTTTTTCTTTGTGGAAGTTTTGCGTTTGGTGAGCTAATAAAGTATTAAAAGTATATTTTGTGTACAGTTATTTAATTATGCCATCCAGTATCGTGGACTCACTCTCTCTATTGTTTCATACAAACGCAGCGGCGGCCATTTTGTGACTATTGTTTTGTACACTGTTGAATTATAAGATACAAAGAGGTACGATTTTAAAACAGTTTAATCTGAAATCAATATCTCTTATCCCCATAATTATTAATTTGTTGAAATGCTGTGTAAGTGTTATGACTGTATACCGTATCTCTTAAATGTCTGTCTAGTTTGATCTTGCCGCTGAAACTGTTCTCTCCGTGGAAGCTTTGTGTTTAAAGACCTAATAAAAATGTTCAAATCAGATCAATATTTTGTGCCTAATTATTTACTTATGTGGCAAGTAGCCGTGTAATAATCGGGATAATGTACATCCAGCCGGTTGTTATCTCAGAATAAACCCCTTCAGGCTGATGGAGACCCCTCCGCTTCGCGTCCTCATCACCCTGACGGGGGTTATTCTCAGAGAACAGCCGGCTGGATGTACATTACCGCTTATATAGTGATATAATATGAGCGAGAGCCGTCTACTCACCTGTTCTGAAGGGGACCGGGGCTGTGGCTGAGAGCCCAGCTCCTTCAGGTGTCTGTTGGTCTCTTTCGCTAGCTGGTTTGTGTAGTGCTGCATTTGCTGGCTGTGTGCAACAATACAGAGATTTAAACCACCAGTGATTGTTATTATTTATTACACTCTCTTCCCAGCAAGCAAATTTGCGTTTAAAAGACGTCAAATAGCCGTCCAAACACAGCCCAGACGTCTAGTCAGTGGAAATTGAATAGACCATCGCCCAAGAATAGACTAATCATCAATTAGATAACAAAGAAATGAAATGAGGGAAGAAATTAAACCAAACACCTTGTAATCACTATTGACTTTGCTTACATGATGGAATATCAAACATCTCGCAAGTTATTCTGGCAAAAACGACATGTTACCAAATTCAAGGTTATTTTTGCTAAGAGTGTGTTACTCATAGCCGGACTATATCAGGTCTATAGTTAACCTAGATGGTGAAATGACGGCTATTGCTTGAATTCATTGAATTTCAGACCAAAATGAGCTGAAACAGTGTGCCTGGGAATCTCTATAATCAGGGATGGGCAGTTTTCCCAGAGGAAAGATTGCGTTATCCAGTCAGTCTTGATAGTTAAGCGGTTGTTGTTTTCATCAAGTAGCAAGTCAAACGTGTTTAAGCGTTACTGCTTGCTAGGACTGACTGATATGACGATATATATCATGGAATTGATTAAACCTTTTACATTTCATTTATATATCGTTGTATGCAAATATATCCATGTAGATTTTAGTGGACAGACGTTATTGACACATTAGAGCGATAAAGAAACAAGGACGAATCAGTAATAAAAAGTGGGCAGTGCTTGATGTTAAAAACAGTTATTAAAGGAACACGCCGACTTTTTGGGACTTTAGCTTATTCACCGTATCCCCCAGAGTTAGATAAGTCCATACATACCTTTTTCTTCTCCGTGCGTGCTGTAACTCTATCTGACGCACCCACCGCTAGCCTAGCTTAGCACAAAGACTAGATGTAAATGGCTCCAGCTAGCATACTAATCCCAATAAGTGACAAAGTAACGCAAACATGTTCTTATTTACATGTTGTGATTTGTATAGTCACAGAGTGTACAAATAACAAGATCATATGAGCCATCTTTGAACCGTATAAATATTGGGAACTATATTCTCAGAAGGCGAAGCACTGCTACTTGGGCGGAGTGATTACCGCAGCACCCGAGACGCACCGTGACGAGGAGCAGAGAGTTCGCTCAGAGTTGGCTTTATGCACAGCTGCACTACTTCCTGAACTTTAGCCAGCTCCTTTGTTTCCTGTCTGCCATTATTGGACAAACTGATTAATCCAGGTGTGCCTGGCCTCAGTAACAATAATCAGGCACACCTGGATTAATCAGTTTGTCCAATAATGGCAGACAGGAAACAAAGGAGCTGGCTAAAGTTCAGGAAGTAGTGAAGCTGTGCATAAAGCCAATTGGAGTAATAGAGTCAGCAATTACTAGATAGTAAAATCATAGTTTACAATTATGGGTGTTCGCTGTATTGTAAAGAGCTGCGACAATAAACAGTGGAGACCAGGTAATACCATGATGTTTCATAGAATTCCAACCAAAAACGCTGACCTGATGAATCAATGGCTAAGTTACTTGCTCTGGATATAACGATAAGATCCAAACACACCTGAAGGGATCATCAAGGACCATCGTGTTTGCTCAGTACATTTCACTGAGGACGACTATTTTGAAAAAATGTAATTTGCCACACGGACCATGAAACGTGTGCTAAAGGATACGCCCATCCCATCGATAGCACAGACAGAACTGGACAAAGTGGATCACCTGCGGCTGCGGTAAGTGTTCCGTTATGTTTTTAGATGACTAGCCTAACGTTACTGTAACAGTGCCATTAGCCAGATCTAATGTAACGTTAGTGACACTATTATATGAATAGGGTGGTCACTACTATTGCAGTTGTTCCCGGGCTCCATGTATCCCTGAAAAGTTGAGATGTTTTTATCTCGATGCGGCGCGGACGCGCTTGGAAAAAACGACCAAGCGACCGCGTCGCTTCCATTATGAGCGCGCATACCTTATGGCGAGTGAAAAGTGACATTTCTAAGACTACACTGAAGAAGGAGAAGGAGCAGTCTACCCTTCCGTCGCCGTCAGTCCGTGTCTATTTTTGAATGGGATTGATAGAGACGGCAGACGACAGACCGGCGGCGACGTCACGGCGACGTCACAGTTGGAACGTATACCTTACGGCGACGTGGCGACGGTGTATGTGAGAAATGCATAACAAAACAGACGTCTGAACTAGGCACGTCGCATCATAAGACGCCTGATACACACGTCGTCCCTCTGTACGTCGCATCATAAGACGCCTGATACACACGTCGTCCCTCTGTACGTCGCATCATAAGACGCCTGATACACACGTCGTCCCTCTGTACGTCGCATCATAAGACGCCTGATACACACGTCGTCCCTCTGTACGTCGCATCATAAGACGCCTGATACACACGTCGTCCCTCTGTACGTCGCATCATAAGACGCCTGATACACACGTCGTCCCTCTGTACGTCGCATCATAAGACGCCTGATACACACGTCGTCCCTCTGTACGTCGCATCATAAGACGCCAGATACACACGTCGTCCCTCTGTACGTCGCATCATAAGACGCCTGATACACACGTCGTCCCTCTGTACGTCGCATCATAAGACGCCTGATACACACGTCGTCCCTCTGTACGTCGCATCATAAGACGCCTGATACACACGCCGTCCCTCTGTACGTCGCATCATAAGACGCCTGATACACACGCCGTCCCTCTGTACGTCGCATCATAAGACGCCTGCTACACACGCCGTCCCTCAGTACGTCGCATCATAAGACGCCTGATACACACACGTCGTCCCTCTGTACGTCGCATCATAAGACGCTTGATACACACGTCGTCCCTCTGTACGTCGCATCATAAGACGCCTGATACACACACGTCGTCCCTCTGTACGTCGCATCATAAGACGCCTGATACACACACGTCGTCCCTCTGTACGTCGCATCATAAGACGCCTGATACACACGTCGTCCCTCTGTACGTCGCATCATAAGACGCCTGATACACACGTCGTCCCTCTGTACGTCGCATCATAAGACGCCTGATACACACGTCGTCCCTCTGTACGTCGCATCATAAGACGCCTGATACACACGTCGTCCCTCTGTACGTCGCATCATAAGACGCCAGATACACACGTCGTCCCTCTGTACGTCGCATCATAAGACGCCTGATACACACGTCGTCCCTCTGTACGTCGCATCATAAGACGCCTGATACACACGTCGTCCCTCTGTACGTCGCATCATAAGACGCCTGACACACACGCCGTCCCTCTGTACGTCGCATCATAAGACGCCTGATACACACGCCGTCCCTCTGTACGTCGCATCATAAGACGCCTGATACACACACGTCGTCCCTCTGTACGTCGCATCATAAGACGCTTGATACACACGTCGTCCCTCTGTACGTCGCATCATAAGACGCCTGATACACACACGTCGTCCCTCTGTACGTCGCATCATAAGACGCCTGATACACACACGTCGTCCCTCTGTACGTCGCATCATAAGACGCCTGATACACACGTCGTCCCTCTGTACGTCGCATCATAAGACGCCTGATACACACGTCGTCCCTCTGTACGTCGCATCATAAGACGCCTGATACACACGTCGTCCCTCTGTACGTCGCATCATAAGACGCCTGATACACACGTCGTCCCTCTGTACGTCGCATCATAAGACGCCAGATACACACGTCGTCCCTCTGTACGTCGCATCATAAGACGCCTGATACACACGTCGTCCCTCTGTACGTCGCATCATAAGACGCCTGATACACACGTCGTCCCTCTGTACGTCGCATCATAAGACGCCTGATACACACGCCGTCCCTCTGTACGTCGCATCATAAGACGCCTGATACACACGCCGTCCCTCTGTACGTCGCATCATAAGACGCCTGATACACACACGTCGTCCCTCTGTACGTCGCATCATAAGACGCCTGATACACACGTCGTCCCTCTGTACGTCGCATCATAAGACGCCTGATACACACACGTCGTCCCTCTGTACGTCGCATCATAAGACGCCTGATACACACGTCGTCCCTCTGTACGTCGCATCATAAGACGCCTGATACACACGTCGTCCCTCTGTACGTCGCATCATAAGGCGCCTGATACACACGTCGTCCCTCTGTACGTCGCATCATAAGACGCCTGATACACACGTCGTCCCTCTGTACGTCGCATCATAAGACGCCTGATACACACGTCGTCCCTCTGTACGTCACATCATAAGACGCCAGATACACACGTCGTCCCTCTGTACGTCGCATCATAAGACGCCTGATACACCCGTTGTCCCTCTGTACGTCGCATCATAAGACGCCTGATACACACGTCGTCCCTCTGTACGTCGCATCATAAAGCCTTGTTTATACTCGACGCGTCCGCACGAGCACGAGTCTACGCTGACTGCGCGCGCACCTCTCCAAACGGACAAGGCGTTTATACCTGACGCGCTCGCCGTTGTGCTATTCTGTGAAACGACAGGGGGCGACTCGGAGTAATTCTCCTCTAAACCACCATGAATCAGCAGTGAAGAAGTAGTTTGCCGTTTAGTTTATTAATTTCTGATTCATATAAAAAGAGTAATAAATGCAGTAGGTTTATTGTACTTTCACTGCATGTAAACTAGTTAAACAACTGAAGGCTTATTGAAGAGTGTTTAAACCTTAATTTCATCAGCAGGGCTTACTTCTGCTATTGTAGGCTCATTTTGTAAATGTAAGCAGTTACTTTACTAAGTGCAAACTGGGTGCTTAATGCAAATGTGTTCCTATTCACAAAATGAGAGGCTTTTATGGTCGCCCATCAATGCAAATGTCTCAGAAGGATCATAAACATGCTGGTACAGACGTACCAGTTCGGCCAGATTCGGCTGGAAGTCGTTCATCTTCGGATGCGGCGCCGCGCGCGATGTTACAAAAAGTGCCGTGCATAGACATTACATTACATTACATAGACAGTAAAAGAAATGGACAGAGCGACCCCATTGATTTCAACGGAGAAGACTGAAGCCGATTATTGCACTTCCTGTCTGATGTCTGAGCGACTGTGCAGGCTCAAACTGAGCGTGACGACAGTCTGGCAGTTGAAAATCTTCTAGTAGCTGTGCCAAGCCAAATCTGAATCACCTAATTCCTCAAAACCGTTGTTGAAATATTTTGTCCCATTGCTTTTATAGACTCTCTATTTATGGGCTTCTACCTTGACTTTGTGCCTCCATGTCCCCCCGATTGCCTCATAGACAGTTAAAGATTGCCAGCGAGCTTCTCCTCCTGTCTATACGGTAATGTCTCTATTGTGCGACAGAAAGTCCCGTGGTTATGACGCAATCTTTAGCCTATTTTAAAAAAAACGGCTTCTACGGGGCCGTAACGTAAGATACAAAGTAATGGAACATTTTATACATTGTCGTGTTTCTTTAGAAATAAATAATGGACAAATTAAGTCTTTGGACGCCTCAGATGTAAAGTTATTTGCTGTCAAAGTGACGCCAAAATGAATGGGAGTCAACGGGATGCTAACAGCAGGTGATGGTCTGCTACAATGGCGGCTCCCGCGAGGCTTCAACTTCCGGCTAATGGATTACCCCCTTGTGCACACCGCCAGGCGAAATGGGGTCTTGCGCACCCAACGCGCACGACCGCCCACACCGCAATGACGTCATTTTTGCCGCGCGCACCTTCGCGCTCTTACGGACGCGTTGAGTATAAACAAGGCTTAAGACGCCTGATACACACGTCGTCCCTCTGTACGTCGCATCATAAGTCGGTCCCCATTAAATTAGATCATACCTTTGATAATGATACTGTAAAATATTTAAGAACAGTTACTTAAGATTTCCTCTTCCTCCTAAAGCAAAAGAGACACACTTTAAGATTCTAAATGACATATATCCTCCCAATAGATTTTTTTATTTAAAATGTAATTTTGAAAATGTGCCTTGTCATCTTGTCTCTCTGAAGATACAGAACATATATTTCGTGTAACTTCTCTAAATCCTTTTGGAGAACATTACAGAACTGGCTGATATGAAAATATGTGGTGGATGACAGTTTCGCTTTCACCTTACAAAATATAATGTATGGGATTACCAATAATTGCTGTAGGTTATTTGATCTGATTAATAACATTATATTATTGGCAAAATACTTTACATAAATGTAGATTTTTAAATCCACTCCTTTGTTTATTATATTCAGAAACAAATTAAAATACTTCTCAAATGCCCTTTCTAAAATGGAAAAGCGAGGTGCATTAAAATGATATAATCTGTTAGTATTGTATAACCTGTTTTAATTTAATTAAAAATATATATATATTTTGTTTTTTTTACACTTATTTATTTTTTATTTGTGTTGAAATGTTTTGTTTTATGCAATTTTGTTGTATTCAGTTTTTTGTATTCATTAATAAAAAGACCGTCCCCATTTATGTCACCTTTAAAATATTTCAAAGTTTGCATTAGTAGATGTACTTGTTACAGGCTATTGCTTTTATAGTAATTAGTTAACTTATTTCCCAAAAAGGGCCACTGGTGCGTAATAACTGCAGGGGCAAGCAGTGCTTCAGCACCCAGGACCAAAGCACACCGATAGCACCCCCAAAAATTATTTCGACATAATAAATTGTTATTTCAACATAATAAGGAGACATTATATGCATAAAACCTTATAATAGTTTTCTATGGGAAGAAAATGCTAAACGTTTAATTAAACACGTTACGTTCATATTCTGGGCTCATCTGATTTTTTTGTATATAGCCTATACTATAAATAATTATGATTTTAGTATCATAATGATTAATAAATGCACGCACAATTATACGTGAACTTGATAAATGTTGCAGATATGTTTTACTATTTACAAACAAATGCTTTTCAACTTATGTGTGCAACATTCAGAATTAAATGAATGTGCAGCAATCTGTACAAATAGAGAATCTGTATGCCTATACTATACGTGTTGTAGCCATTAAATAAGCGCATTTAGTTTCATATTTGTTAAAATATTATAATGTTATTTTTTCCCCATCTATGTTATTATGAAAAGTGAACAGCATGAGTACGATAGGATTCGAAATATAGGCTTTTGGGAAACATTATTTTGACAACTTCATTAAGTTTTGTATAAAGCCTTTCTTTAAAGTGAATTTCGTTATGTATAAAATTGTATCTTTATTTTAATATTTTTTCCATCAACCAATTACCAGTATTTAATAAATAAGAAACAAATATAGCAGACAATATAATCATGACATGGAGGGGCCGGCGCGGTCACCTGCATTCCACGTAAACCGGTGCGCATCTTAATATAAATTAACCAGACATGAGAAATATATCTATATAGGGTGCTTGAAATGTCTATAAACGAAACAATTCAAAACGAAAAGAAATAGGCTACTCTCTGATTATGTAAACCATTATGTGTTTCTCTCTAGGCCCCTTCATTACGGAGATTGCGATCGTCAACTTCATTTTAGCAGCCGACACTGACTTAGTAATAAAAAATAGGCCTAATGCACTCGTGTCACCGGATTTACAAATGCACATCTTGTATAATACGCACACATATTATGTCAAAATAATGAGATATTATGTTGAAATAACATTATTTATAAATATATATATTTAAGAATATTTGATTGAATGCTGAATGCTGTGCTTGTTCAAATTAATACAATTAAAATTTTAATTGTGATAATTAAAATAGTTGAATATTAAATAGAGTGGAGTAGAATTAAATATTAAATTAGCAAAAAAGTTTTGCTAATTTATTAATATATAGGCCTATATATATATATATTGTGATTAAAAGACTGTCTTATATTTTGTCATTTTTGATTTCTTGAAAATAATCGGCTATTAAAATACTTTCTTGTCACCTTCTCATGAAAACAATATTGTGAATAGTTTCATGTTGTGTATTCGCCCATATGGTCAACTGTGTTCTTACCCACCATCAAAAGTAAAAACTCAGAATGACACATTCCAGAACATTGTGTTTATAGATTATAATTGATGAATTTATCTGTTCAACTTTAAAGTTGTTGTTAATAATTGTGTAAATTACATACAATTTTGACTTTGATGTTTAAAAAAAAAATTTGTATTAGTTTGTAAACAATTCAGAGATGACATTGGATATATAATTGATACAAATTGTGTATTGTATACAAAGTTGTATATCATTAAAGAGGCTATATGTAACTTTTTCCCAAAAATAAACGTAACAATAGCCTTTTTAATTGGACCATTTATGACTCAAATATCTCCTGATGAGCATACTGACACCTTGTCCGCTCACATTGGGTGCACCTATAAGCCTGTATTCTATTTTTTCTATTTTCTGTCGGGTCGGATTTCCCTTCGCTGTCTGCGGATGTGACGTCAGGCGCGTTCATAACGTTTCAGACCACTCTGCCACCACCGCTAGTCAGCAAGTAGTCTACACTCGCAAGCAGTGCAATGGATTTTGCGATTTTGTGACTGTTCTTACCTCTGTAAACATAATGTTGACCTCCTTGCAGCAGATGACTTGTGAAGTGTGCACGTACGAGCACTGCGAGAGCGAGCAGAAAGGAAGAGCAGTTCTGTTTTTTGGCTACAGGTGTCAGTCGAGAGTTTAAATTTCAGAAAAACGCATATAGCCTCTTTAATGTCATCAGAACACAAGCAAATAAAAGAAAAAAGTTAACAATGATTGATAAGAAAGATAACCAAGGAAAGCTAGGGAAAAAACACAAGGGTGAGATATTAATTTATTGTGGTGGCAATGTAGTTTTTTTTTAATGAATGCAAACACTGAATACAACAAAATGGCTGGTGGCAACATGGTAGTTCAATGTGGTGTGACGACGTTGGAGTCACACGTTAGTTCACGCGTCTGTGGTGCGACGACGTTTGAGTCACAGGTTAGTGTCACCCGTCTGTGGTGCGACGACGTTGGAGTCACAGGTTAGTGTCACCCGTCTGTGGTGCGACGACGTTGGAGTCACACGTTAGTTCACCCGTCTGTGGTGCGACGACGTTGGAGTCACACGTTAGTTCACGCGTCTGTGGTGCGACGACGTTTGAGTCACAGGTTAGTGTCACCCGTCTGTGGTGCGACGACGTTGGAGTCACAGGTTAGTGTCACCCGTCTGTGGTGCGACGACGTTGGAGTCACAGGTTAGTGTCACCCGTCTGTGGTGCGACGACGTTGGAGTCACAGGTTAGTGTCACCCGTCTGTGGTGCGACGACGTTGGAGTCACAGGTTAGTGTCACTCGTCTGTGGTGCGACGACGTAGGAGTCACACGTTAGTGTCACCCGTCTGTGGTGCGACGACGTTGGAGTCACAGGTTAGTGTCACGCGTCTGTGGTGCGACGACGTTGGAGTCACAGGTTAGTGTCACCCGTCTGTGGTGCGACGACGTTGGAGTCACAGGTTAGTGTCACCCGTCTGTGGTGCGACGACGTTGGAGTCACAGGTTAGTGTCACGCGTCTGTGGTGCGACGACGTAGGAGTCACACGTTAGTGTCACCCGTCTGTGGTGCGACGACGTTGGAGTCACAGGTTAGTGTCACGCGTCTGTGGTGCGACGACGTTGGAGTCACACGTTAGTTCACCCGTCTGTGGTGCGACGACGTTGGAGTCACAGGTTAGTGTCACCCGTCTGTGGTGCGACGACGTTGGAGTCACAGGTTAGTGTCACCCGTCTGTGGTGCGACGACGTTGGAGTCACACGTTAGTTCACCCGTCTGTGGTGCGACGACGTTGGAGTCACAGGTTAGTGTCACCCGTCTGTGGTGCGACGACGTTGGAGTCACACGTTAGTTCACCCGTCTGTGGTGCGACGACGTTGGAGTCACAGGTTAGTGTCACCCATCTGTGGTGCGACGACGTTGGACTCACAGGTTAGTGTCACCCGTCTGTGGTGCGACGACGTTGGAGTCACAGGTTAGTGTCACCCATCTGTGGTGCGACGACGTTGGACTCACAGGTTAGTGTCACCCGTCTGTGGTGCGACGACGTTGGAGTCACAGGTTAGTGTCACCCGTCTGTGGTGCGACGACGTTGGAGTCACAGGTTAGTGTCACCCGTCTGTGGTGCGACGACGTTGGAGTCACAGGTTAGTGTCACCCGTCTGTGGTGCGACGACGTTGGAGTCACAGGTTAGTGTCACCCGTCTGTGGTGCGACGACGTTGGAGTCACAGGTTAGTGTCACCCGTCTGTGGTGCGACGACGTTGGAGTCACAGGTTAGTGTCACCCGTCTGTGGTGCGACGACGTTGGAGTCACAGGTTAGTGTCACCCGCCTGTGGTGCGACGACGTTGGAGTCACAGGTTAGTGTCACCCGTCTGTGGTGCGACGACGTTGGAGTCACACGTTAGTTCACCCGTCTGTGGTGCGACGACGTTGGAGTCACAGGTTAGTGTCACCCGTCTGTGGTGCGACGACGTTGGAGTCACACGTTAGTTCACCCGTCTGTGGTGCGACGACGTTGGAGTCACACGTTAGTTCACCCGTCTGTGGTGCGACGACGTTGGAGTCACACGTTAGTGTCACGCGTCTGTGGTGCGACGACGTTGGAGTCACACGTTAGTGTCACCCGTCTGTGGTGCGACGACGTTGGAGTCACACGTTAGTTCACCCGTCTGTGGTGCGACGACGTTGGAGTCAAAGGTTAGTGTCACCCATCTGTGGTGCGACAACGTTGGAGTCACACGTTAGTTCACCTGTCTGTGGTGCGACGACGTTGGAGTCACAGGTTAGTTCACGCGTCTGTGGTGCGACGACGTTTGAGTCACAGGTTAGTGTCACCCGTCTGTGGTGCGACGACGTTTGAGTCACAGGTTAGTGTCACCCGTCTGTGGTGCGACGACGTTGGAGTCACAGGTTAGTGTCACCCGTCTGTGGTGCGACGACGTTGGAGTCACAGGTTAGTGTCACGCGTCTGTGGTGCGACGACGTAGGAGTCACACGTTAGTGTCACCCGTCTGTGGTGCGACGACGTTGGAGTCACAGGTTAGTGTCACGCGTCTGTGGTGCGACGACGTTGGAGTCACACGTTAGTTCACCCGTCTGTGGTGCGACGACGTTGGAGTCACAGGTTAGTGTCACCCGTCTGTGGTGCGACGACGTTGGAGTCACAGGTTAGTGTCACCCGTCTGTGGTGCGACGACGTTGGAGTCACACGTTAGTTCACCCGTCTGTGGTGCGACGACGTTGGAGTCACAGGTTAGTGTCACCCGTCTGTGGTGCGACGACTTTGGAGTCACACGTTAGTTCACCCGTCTGTGGTGCGACGACGTTGGAGTCACACGTTAGTTCACCCGTCTGTGGTGCGACGACGTTGGAGTCACACGTTAGTTCACCCGTCTGTGGTGCGACGACATTGGACTCACAGGTTAGTGTCACCCATCTGTGGTGCGACGATGTTGGACTCACAGGTTAGTGTCACCCGTCTGTGGTGCGACGACGTTGGAGTCACAGGTTAGTGTCACCCATCTGTGGTGCGACGACGTTGGACTCACAGGTTAGTGTCACCCGTCTGTGGTGCGACGACGTTGGAGTCACAGGTTAGTGTCACCCGTCTGTGGTGCGACGACGTTGGAGTCACACGTTAGTTCACCCGTCTGTGGTGCGACGACGTTGGAGTCACACGTTAGTTCACCCGTCTGTGGTGCGACGACGTTGGAGTCACACGTTAGTTCACCCGTCTGTGGTGCGACGACGTTGGAGTCACAGGTTAGTGTCACCCATCTGTGGTGCGACGACGTTGGACTCACAGGTTAGTGTCCCCCGTCTGTGGTGCGACGACGTTGGAGTCACAGGTTAGTGTCACCCATCTGTGGTGCGACGACGTTGGACTCACAGGTTAGTGTCACCCGTCTGTGGTGCGACGACGTTGGAGTCACAGGTTAGTGTCACCCGTCTGTGGTGCGACGACGTTGGAGTCACAGGTTAGTGTCACCCGTCTGTGGTGCGACGACGTTGGAGTCACAGGTTAGTGTCACCCGTCTGTGGTGCGACGACGTTGGAGTCACAGGTTAGTGTCACCCGTCTGTGGTGCGACGACGTTGGAGTCACAGGTTAGTGTCACCCGTCTGTGGTGCGACGATGTTGGAGTCACACGTTAGTGTCACCCGCCTATGGTGCGACGACGTTGGAGTCACAGGTTAGTGTCACCCGTCTGTGGTGCGACGACGTTGGAGTCACACGTTAGTTCACCCGTCTGTGGTGCGACGACGTTGGAGTCACAGGTTAGTGTCATCCGTCTGTGGTGCGACGACGTTGGAGTCACACGTTAGTTCACCCGTCTGTGGTGCGACGACGTTGGAGTCACACGTTAGTTCACCCGTCTGTGGTGCGACGACGTTGGAGTCACACGTTAGTGTCACGCGTCTGTGGTGCGACGACGTTGGAGTCACACGTTAGTTCACCCGTCTGTGGTGCGACGACGTTGGAGTCACACGTTAGTTCACCCGTCTGTGGTGCGACGACGTTGGAGTCACAGGTTAGTGTCACCCGTCTGTGGTGCGACGACGTTGGAGTCACACGTTAGTTCACCCGTCTGTGGTGCGACGACGTTGGAGTCACAGGTTAGTTCACGCGTCTGTGGTGCGACGACGTTGGAGTCACAGGTTAGTGTCACCCGTCTGTGGTGCGACGACGTTGGAGTCACACGTTAGTTCACCCGTCTGTGGTGCGACGACGTTGGAGTCACACGTTAGTTCACCCGTCTGTGGTGCGACGACGTTGGAGTCACAGGTTAGTGTCACCCGTCTGTGGTGCGACGACGTTGGAGTCACAGGTTAGTGTCACCCGTCTGTGGTGCGACGACGTTGGAGTCACAGGTTAGTGTCACCCGTCTGTGGTGCGACGACGTTGGAGTCACAGGTTAGTGTCACTTGTCTGACGTTGGAGTCACAGGTTAGTGTCACCCGTCTGACGTTGGAGTCACAGGTTAGTGTCACCCGTCTGTGGTGCGACGACGTTGGAGTCACACGTCTGTGGTGCGACGTACCTCTTCTCTCACGTAAAAGTACACGACTGTCACCTTCGGAAAGTTATCCGTGGCACTATCCACTCGTTATACGCGCCTACATTTGAAATAACGAACTTGAGCGCGCAAAAGACGCGACATGTGAGCAGGCCCTAATGTTAGTATTGTTTTGTCACGAACGCGCTCTATCGCCCCAGTAACAAATGAGCGGAGCTAGAGGTAAACTCAGGACTGTAGCCTTCACCTTGCTAAAGAATCAGATTTTTTTTTTTTTTTTTTGAGAAACAGTGACCTTGTCCAGTACGGGTAGGCTACTGTCTGTGGGTTCATTGTGCAAAAACCATTTGCCTTGTGCAAGTTGTGTTATTACTTTCCCCTTATTCTAGCCTATTGTAATGCAATTATCTAACATTACTGTATTATATGCTGTTGAATAGTCAAGTCAAGTCAAGTCATCTTCATTTATATAGCGCTTTTAACAATGGATTGTTTCAAAGCAGCTTTACAGAGATAAACATATAATTAAGGTAACAGATTGTTTTGGCTTTATAGCGGTTATCAAATAATGTTATTTCCAGCTAAAGTTAATTTTGATTGATTCACCACCGTCGAAATGATCAGATTTTAAACGCGAACCTGTGATTAACGCTGACGGCGTTCACATGCACATTCAGAATTGATTCTATAGTTATGTGCTTTTGAAAATATGTGCGCAGGTTTGTAATTCCATACAACCCATGCCTAAACAAACTACTTGTCTTGCCTGTAAATTGTGATACAGAATTTTGTTTTATTTTATCACTTCGGGGTACGTGAACCGAAATTCACAACGCTTTATCTGTAGAGTGGGAAAGGGATCCTCCATTTGGTTGGAATACATTGGGTTCAGCTGTAATTAATTGCATTTAAAATATATCGATTCCTGTAATAATAATTCTTTATTCGTGTTCTGTGATATTTATTAATCAGGTCAGCGTTTTTGGTTGGAATTCTATGAAACATCATGGTATTACCTGGTCTCCACTGTTTATTGTCGCAGCTCTTTACAATACAGCGAACATCCATGATTGTAAACTATGCTTTTACTATCTAGTAATTGCTGACTCTATTACTCCAACTCTGAGCGAACTCTCTGCTCCTCAGCACGGTGCGTCTCGGGTGCTGCGGTAATCACTCCGCCCAAGTAGCAGTGCTTCGCCTTCTGAGAATATAGTTCCCAATATTTATACGGTTAAAAGATGGCTGTGTCTCATATGATCTTGTTTTTTGTACACTCTGTGACTATACAAATCACAACATGTAAATAGGAAAATGTTTGCGTTATTTTGTCACTTATTGGGATTAGTATGCTAGCTGGAGCCATTTACATCCAGTCTTTGTGCTAAGCTAGGCTAGCGGTGGGTGCGTCAGATAGAGTTACAGCACGCACGGAGAAGAAAAAGGTATGTATGGACTTATCTAACTCTGGGGGATACGGTGAATAAGCTAAAGTCCCAAAAAGTCGGCGTGTTCCTTTAAAAGTGCAATATGCCGCAAAGGAGAACTCATATTTAGTATCCGAACACTGACAATCGGCTAAAAGGTCAAATACACACAATTTTATTTTGTTTAAATCTGAGTATTCATAACAGGTGACAGCAGGTTTATTTAAATAAAAATATATTTCACACAGTGTTTAGTATTTTATTTTGAATCATTTCATATTTTTATTTTAAATAAATAATCATGTATTTATGCTCATCTCTGGATATACTCTGGATATACTCTACATTCATTCCTGTTGTGATTGGTTTTGAACAGTTCACATTAACTGTATTTTTTGTTGCTAAAGTTAACACTTAAATGCTATTAGTATTAGCAATTTCACTTTGGCTAAAGTATTTATTTCAGTATACTGAGTGCCTTTTGCTTTCCCTACATAATATACAGTATATAATATATCTTTTATAACAATATAGAGTGAGAGCAGCTTGGTCAGGGATGGAGGACACTGGACTCACAGTCTGTCCTGGATCTCCGGTGTGTCCGGTCTGGTACCCAGTTGGAACAGCATGCTCTTGATTTGGCCAGCTATGCACAGAAAGCACACATAATGAGACATTATAGCACTGAATTATGGGAAAAGACTGCAGAAATATGCTATTACAACCCAGACTGGAACATAGTGTCGGCCCAGATCCGGCCCACACCTGGCACGCGTGGAATCGACATGTCCGGATCCGGGCCGACACTACATTGCTGTCTGGGAATTGAGTTATATTAGAACATTTATGACAAACGTAATCTTCTCTGTAAGTGAAATACTCACTGTTTTGTGTGATTTTCTGGATGTTTGAGCTGCATGTTTGAGTGAGATTGTTGAAATCTCTCGGCTGTGAGTGACAGCTGTCAATCATTCCGTAAGACATGATGACTGAAAACAACACAGCTGTTTGCATCAGATGCCTTCCAGTTGATGATATAAATGTGCTTTGCCAACATTATAACGGACAATTGTATTATAGGTTACATGCTTTCTGATATTACCGTAATAGATTAAAAAAAAAACAAAAAAAACGTAAATCAATAAGGCTGAGAAAATCTGAAAATACTGCGCATGCAATGCAATAAGACATTTCATATGAGTTCGGGGCGGGCTGAACAGGCCTTTGATCAAATATTTACTATTTTTAATGTTATATGTCATCTTATATAATGCAATAACACTTGCAGTAATGTCAACATAGCGAACAGTTTAAAAAAAGAAAGCGTGAGAGAATGAATCGCGTACCTGTGATGCTCAGATGCGGGAACGCGCTGCTCTCCTCTCACAGAAATACACCAGACGCGTAGGAATGACGAACACAAACACATGAACTAGCATCGAGTGGGAGGGGCTAATCGGGAAGTTTCGAATTGCTCTTATATATTTGACTATTCGCTTTGTTTAATAACTATTAAAGTTCTCAGAACGTTATTAAGGTGTGAAATAATGTCTATAACCTTGCTGAAGCAGAAAAAGTGCGACGTTGTCAAATGTTCTTTGTTACTTTTCTCAGCGCTTATCAAGGAGGACCAATCACAGTCGACTGTGAATTCTGGACAGGCCATTGTGTTTAATAATTGTGTATAGTTTTCTAGGTCATTTTCCCGTTTATATGTCAGTTAGTTACCAATCTTTGGAGGAAAATTAGACCTAAACGCTAAAAGGTGACCCGTTTCGAGCACAAATGTCTCTATACACATCAATGTGGGTGAATGAAGGATTCTGTGTTGAGCCACCGCGCGCCACCTACAGGATTTATATGGTTTTGTTTCTGTTTGAAGTCACTTTTCTCCTCTATGAATTTGACTTTTCTCATCTTTTCTCATTTATGCCATGGAAATCTTTTTATTTTATTTTATTTTTTAGCGAATGTAAGGTTCCATGTGTCCTCTCTGCACTAATAAAAAGCCATAAATAATAGGCCTTATTTAATATACCATTTAATATTGAGTGTCTGGCTGTGTGTTAAGCTCTGGCAGAGTCAGGCTTATGTCTCATGACTTTCACAGGATAATAATCTCTCATGATCACATGACTGCAGTTACACTGAGCCTCTCTCTCTTACACACACACACACACACACACACACACACACACACACACACACACACACACACACACACACACACACACACACACACACACACACACACACACACATGCTTATATGTTAAACTAAAGATTAGACTATGAAAGAAAACGCATGTTTTGAAGAAAATCAAAAGGTAATAACGACTATAACATGTTCTGTTGTTATGTATTATTATTAGTTTATGGTATATTCAAGTATTCTCACTCTAAGAAGTGGAACACACAGGATTGTTCTTATTTTCTACTCGTATAAATAAATATTATTAATTTACATTTATGTGATTAAATGTTAATGTAATATAGGCTGACATTCAAGTCCAGTCACCTTTATATAGCGCTTTATACAATAGAAATAGTTTCAAATCAGCTTCACGATATTTAATAAAGACACACATACCGGTAATAAAGACTTTAATATTAAACGGATTTAGGCCACTGTTGTAATCTGTCAATATCTATAATATTACAGATGATAATATTATACCTAAAGTGTGATATCAGTCTTCACAATGGGTTGTTATACTGTTTTTTCCTCGCATTGCATTTAAGTTATTTGAATGAGATTTAATGTAACATTTGATAAGTCATAGAGCAACACCGAGTATCGCCACTGGAGGGCGAGCGAACACCAGCCTCTGTTCACAGGACCCTAACTAACCCTTCCTTTAAAACACTGTCATAACAGAAGTGTAAGAAATATATATATATATATATATATATATATATATATATGTTCCATGGAATTGATTCTCTGACAATGACTATTATTATTTGAAAATGCCTATTTAAATCTCTCTTTCTCTCTCTTTCTCTCTCTCTCTCTCTCTCTCTCTCTCTCTCTCTCTCTCTCTCTCTCTCTCTCTCTCTCTCTCTCTCTCTCTCTCTTTCATCTTTTATCTAAGAGCCAATCAGAATCAATATGCAAATTACATACATTACCAAGATTATTTTAATGTTTTTGAAAGAAGTCTCGTACGTTAAACCAAGCTTTTAAAAATACAGTAAAACAGTGAAATATTATTCCAGTGTAAATCAGCTGTTGTAAACATATAGTTAAGTGTAATTTATTCCTGTGATCAAAGCTGTATTTTCAGCATCATTACTCCAGTCTTCAGTGTCACATGATCCTTCAGAAATCACTCTAATATGAGGATCTGATGCTCAAGGAACATTTATGATTATTATCAGTGTTGGAAACAGTTGTAAAAAATTTTTTTTACGACCAATCTCACAATTTAATGCATCCTTGCTGAAAAAAAAATAAAATAAAAAATTTTAAAAGCCCGTTTTGAACAGATCTAGAGACGCACAATGCTGCAACACTTAAAGACATTATTTATCAGATTTTCAAAAGAAAGCACTTAAAAGAGCGTTAAATAATGTGTTTTTGGATGTTTATAGGATAATAAATGCATTATTATCATTATGATTATTGTTAATCTTTCATGATGTTGCATGGCAGGATCATCAGGTCATTTAAACAGTCCGGCGAACGCTTGCCTATGTTTGTTTCTCACTGAGGTCAAAGGTCATAGTGCATTCCCACTTTTTCTCATTGTGTCATTCATTGATAAAACATCTCTCCTCAGTTACCATCTCTCTCTCTCTCTCTCTCTCTCTCTCTCTTATCACTCTAGGTCGTTCATCACCTCTCTTTCTCTTTCAAAGTTCCTTCCCCTGTCATCAATACGACCTTAGCATCTCCCGTTTGACCTCTGACCCCTCTTCCCTCTCCCTGTCCTTCCTCAGACATTCATCCGCGTCGATCAACCTTTTCACAGAGTGTGTGTGTTCATATACGTGGACATGCACGTCACCCATGATTGGCCGCGCCGGACACTGACTAACTTCATTGGGTAAGCTGGTGTGTGTTGGGAAAGTACCCTGAAGAGCTCATGAATCCCAGTGTGTGTGTGTGTGTGTGTGTGTGAGTCCTTGAGGGATTGCTATGAAGAATACACACTTATATGCCTGATCTACCTGTTCTTGTAAAAGCCTCTTACACAATGAAGGGACTTGGGTAAGAGAGTGTTTTCCGGGACAGTGTGGATGTGTGTGTGTGAGTCAGTGAGAGCTATAGATGAACACACGGCCAGTAGTTTCAGAATCCTGTTGAACACACTCGTGGATCTGTAACCGCGGGTCGTGACCTGAAGTGGGCTCTCATGATAAGATTACGACACAGAAACAGAGACTTATTTTAACCCCTTCAGGGAGACTTCCATATCTCCTGTTGTTAATGTCGAAGGCTGTGTGTAAGAGCATTATTATATCCGTCACTTCATTAACTCTTTCTGAAACGGGACCGTAAATTCCACACTAGACACTTCATAACTACTAAAGTTACTAACTAACTCTCGCTGTACTCTATTCAGTTTTAACCCTCTATGGTACGCAATATGATATACATGAGGATAAAATGATGTGTGGTGTTTTTCCTGCTTAAAATTCTGACACTATAAAAATATCAATAAACATTGTAAAAGTTTGAGGCAACATTGGACCACAATGGACAAATTGAAACATTTGACATTTTCACATAGAAAAAAAGAAAAATATTTATTGAAAAAAAAATATATATATTTTACCAGACACTTGAACAAATATATTTATCCAGTTTATAATGTAGTACAACTTTCATATTTAATACAAAGTAGCATTTCATATCTAGCTGTTGCTCTGTACCATAGTGGAACACAAGTATTACCAAAATTATCATGTCCATATCATATATATAAATATATAAAATACTCTTTTAAGTGTTGAAGGACTAGTGTCACACGGCTCTGTCTTCCACAACTACAATATTTGGATTATATTTTAAAATAAGGTAAACATTTTTGACATCAGTCGATACATTAGACATCTCGACTTAGCAGTGAACAAAATAATTTATTATACTTTATTATATTATTATATTTTACAGAACTTATTAAGCTATGTTAATTATAACAAGTATAAGTTGTTTATTGTTGCTTCATGTTTAAAGTTAATTAATGTTAACTGTAGGTAATTTTTACAAACTTATAGATGTTATTACAGTTATGCCGAATGAAGGACTAACAGGTATGTTAGAAATATTATAATGTTAATATAATATAATATAATATAATAGCCTATAATATAACACAATATAATATAATATATTATAAAATAATAATATAATATAATATAATATAATAATCATTTTGATGCGTATATTTTGACTGTGTGTGTCTAAAGTTTTCAGGTTCACTAATTTTAAGAACAATTTTGTTACGTTTGTATGATCAGGAGTTTTGGTGTGTAAAAGCATATTAAGTTCAGATCCGCTGATAAATGACTTCTTTGGGCTTTGAGAAGACAGTGTTCACCGCTGTTTAAGGGAAACCCCTGGACGAGGCTTTGAGAAGACAGTGTTCACCGGTGTTGGACGGTCCACTAGCGGAGCGAACACTGAGGCGAGATCAGGCGAGAGCACTGGGGCGAGATCAGGCGAGAACACTGAGGCGAGATCAGGGGAGAACACTGAGGCGAGATCAGGGGAGAACACTAAGGCGAGATCAGGCGAGATCAGGCGAGAACACTGAGGCGAGATCAGGCGAGATCAGGGGAGAACACTGAGGCGAGATCAGGCGAGATCAGGGGAGAACACTGAGGCGAGATCAGACGAGAACACTGAGGCGAGATCAGGCGAGAACACTGAGGCGAGATCAGGCGAGAACACTGAGGCGAGATAAGGCGAGAACACTGAGGCGAGATCAGGCGAGATCAGGCGAGAACACTGAGGCGAGATCAGACGAGAACACTGAGGCGAGATCAGGGGAGAACACTAAGGCGAGATCAGGCGAGATCAGGCGAGAACACTGAGGCGAGATCAGGCGAGATCAGGGGAGAACACTGAGGCGAGATCAGGCGAGATCAGGGGAGAACACTGAGGCGAGATCAGACGAGAACACTGAGGCGAGATCAGGCGAGAACACTGAGGCGAGATCAGGCGAGAACACTGAGGCGAGATCAGGCGAGAACACTGAGGCGAGATCAGGCGAGATCAGGCGAGAACACTGAGGCGAGATCAGACGAGAACACTGAGGCGAGATCAGGCGAGAACACTGAGGCGAGATCAGACGAGATCAGGCGAGAACACTGAGGCGAGATCAGGCGAGATCAGGCGAGAACACTGAGGCGAGATCAGGCGAGAACACTGAGGCGAGAACACTGAGGCGAGATCAGGCGAGAACACTGAGGCGAGATCAGGCGAGAACACTGAGGCGAGATCAGGCGAGATCAGGCGAGAACACTGAGGCGAGATCAGACGAGATCAGGCGAGAACACTGAGGCGAGATCAGGCGAGAACACTGAGGCGAGATCAGTCGAGAACACTGAGGCGAGATCAGGCGAGAACACTGAGGCGAGATCAGGCGAGAACACTGAGGCGAGATCAGGCGAGAACACTGAGGCGAGATCAGGCGAGAACACTGAGGCGAGATCAGGCGAGAACACTGAGGCGAGATCAGGCGAGAACACTGAGGCGAGATCAGGCGAGAACACTGAGGCGAGATCAGGCGAGAACACTGAGGCGAGATCAGGCGAGAACACTGAGGCGAGATCAGGCGAGAACACTGAGGCGAGATCAGGCGAGAGCACTGAGGCGAGATCAGGCGAGAACACTGAGGCGAGATCAGGCGAGAACACTGAGGCGAGAACACTGAGGCGAGATCAGGCGAGAGCACTGAGGCGAGATCAGACGAGAACACTGAGGCGAGATCAGGCGAGAACACTGAGGCGAGAACACTGAGGCGAGATCAGGCGAGAACACTGAGGCTAGATCAGGCAAGAACACTGAGGCGAGATCAGGCGAGATCAGGCGAGAACACTGAGGCGAGATCAGACGAGAACACTGAGGCGAGATCAGGCGAGAACACTGAGGCGAGAACACTGAGGCGAGATCAGGCGAGAACACTGAGGCGAGATCAGGCGAAAACACTGAGGCGAGATCAGGCGAGAACACTGAGGCGAGATCAGGCGAGAACACTGAGGCGAGATCAGGCGAGAACACTGAGGCGAGATCAGGCGAGAACACTGAGGCTAGATCAGGCGAGAACACTGAGGCTAGATCAGGCAAGAACACTGAGGCGAGATCAGGCGAGATCAGGCGAGAACACTGAGGCGAGATCAGACGAGAACACTGAGGCGAGATCAGGCGAGAACACTGAGGCGAGAACACTGAGGCGAGATCAGGCGAGAACACTGAGGCGAGATCAGACGAGAACACTGAGGCGAGAACACTGAGGCGAGATCAGGCGAGAACACTGAGGCGAGATCAGACGAGAACACTGAGGCGAGAACACTGAGGCGAGATCAGGCGAGAACACTGAGGCGAGATCAGACGAGAACACTGAGGCGAGATCAGGCGAGAACACTGAGGCGAGATCAGGCGAGAGCACTGAGGCGAGATCAGGCGGGAACACTGAGGCGAGATCAGGCCAGATCAGGCAAGAACACTGAGGCGAGATCAGGCGAGATCAGGCGAGAACAGGCGAGAACACTGAGGCGAGATCAGGCGAGAGCACTGAGGCGAGATCAGGCGAGAACACTGAGGCGAGATCAGGCGAGAACACTGAGGCGAGATCAGGCGAGAACACTGAGGCGAGATCAGGCGAGAACACTGAGGCGACACCGGGGCTTTAGGAGGATTCGGATGTTTGCAGAAACACACCTTTGGACACACGGAGTCAGTGCTTGCTTTCCTGAAGCGGGATCGTTTTTCAGAGGACAGAGGGTCAGATAGCAGCGATTATCTCCCCCCCCCCCCCCACACACACACACAGACACACACCGGTCAGTGGTGGGCGACGGCTCAGACTATAGGAGCCACCATCACTCTTCCTCATGGCAGATTGGGCCCCTAAGGGCCGTCTTGCCCATCTAACCTATACACTTTTCCCTCTGTTTTCTTTATCTCCTACTAATTATTAGTGTGAAGACACCATGTGACTGGTCTGTCAGACGGGTCTTGGACTTGTTCTTCGTCATAAACAGTGTGGAATGTGTGTATCAGTGTTTCCAGTGCTGGATCTGATCGCTCAGTTGCGCTGACATAGACCATTCTTAGAATATAATTTATTAGAATAGAATTTATGATCTGTGTTTCCACTCTTGTGTGTTTGTGCAGCGCAGACCATCAGTCTGTGTATATGAGCAGAGGATTGTTATGGAAACTTGTTTCCACCATAGAATAAAAAAAAAAAAAGGTAATTGCGACTTATTATCTCACAATACTGACTTTTTATCTAAAAATTGCGTGATATAACGTCGCAATTGTGTGTTATAAGGTCAGAATTGTGTGATATAAAGTCATAATTGCGTGATATAAAGTCAGAATTGTGTGATTTAAAGTCATAATTGTGTGTTATAAAGTCACAATTGTTTGTTATAAAGTTATATTTGCGTGATATAAAGTCAGAATTGTGTGATTTAAAGTCATAATTGTGTGTTATAAAGTCAGTATTGCGTGATATAAAGTCACAATTGTGTTATAAAGTCAGTATTGCGTGATATAAAGTCAGTATTGCGTGATATAAAGTCACAATTGTGTTATAAAGTCAGTATTGCGTGATATAAAGTCAGTTTTGCGTGATATAAAGTCACAATTGTGTTATAAAGACACAATTGTGTGTTATAAAGTCAGTATTGCGTGATTTAAAGTCACAATTGTGTTATAAAGACACAATTGTGTGTTATAAAGTCAGTATTGCGTGATATAAAGTCACAATTGTGTTATAAAGTCAGTATTGCGTGATATAAAGTCAGTATTGCTTGATATAAAGTCACAATTGTGTTATAAAGTCAGTATTGCGTGATATAAAGTCAGTATTGCGTGATATAAAGTCACAATTGTGTTATAAAGACACAATTGTGTGTTATAAAGTCAGTATTGCGTGATATAAAGTCAGAATTGCGAGACATAAGGTCGCAATTGCGTTATAAAGTCAGAATCGCGTGATATAAATGTGCAATTGCAAGAAATAAAGTCAGAATTGCGAGATGTAAAGCTGCAATTGTGAGATAAACAGTCGCAATTATCTTTTAAAATGTTTCATTCTGTGGGGAAACGCTTCCACATGTAGTTCAGTGACTCTCTTCTCTGCTTATATTGTATGCCAGTGGCGGTGCAAGTCTATGAGTGAGTCATTGTATTATTCACTCCACTGATTGGTTCAAAAACACTGATTCATTCGCAAGCATAACTACTAATATTGTAAACGTTATATGTTGCTTTTAGCCCACGTCACTCAGTCTCACAGCATCATCCAACTCAGGACATAAATCACTCCTTTAACACTCTCGAGTGTGTTGCGCCGCTCTGTTTAAAGTTTGAAGAAAAAGAAAAAGTCTTTCAGAAGACTTTTATGATGCTTTTTAACTTTATTACTTTTATTATAACTTTCTGTTGCTTCAATGATGTTTTCTGACCTTGATTAATTGACAAAACCTGCTGTTTAAATAAATAAATATATTCTGGGAATGTCAAATTATGGGGTTTCATTCACTGTAAATTATTAAATATGATTTTTTACTTCCAAAAACTGTAGGCTACATTTAACAGTATTTAGTATTTACTGTAATATTCCATGAAATGTCCCAGTATGTTTTTCACCATATATATATATATATATATATAGTACAGTAACTTTCAGGTAAGGTTTGACCAGTGCATGTTACAGTCTTTTACCGTTAAAATTACAATCATTCGTTTACAGTGTATAGCATATTTTGTATTCCATTTTTATATGAAAAGGAGATGCGTATTAAACATTCTAAATATACATGTCTTTTTTTCTGCATACATTTTTGGAAAAACATGAGGATGAGTAAGAAAGTTGTGTATTATTGTTGAACTATTCATGTATTCAATACTACATTTTCTAAATGTCACAAACATTTGTTAACAAACAAGTATTCATTACTTCAATCAGCTCATTATTTATGATAATAGTATACATTAATAAATTTTTAGCTAACTGTGATTATGTACATTTCTGAAATGCATAACTCAGACAGTTCCTCTGATAACAGATCACTGTACACTGTAATGTGGACTCGTGTATTTTCTGTAAAGCTGCTCTGAAACCATGTGTGTTGTGAAAAGCGCGATACAAATAAATATGAATTGAAATATAAATATGAATTAAAGGAAATTATACAAAGATCAAACTGGGCTGAAATGTGAGCTCATTAACTGCTGATGAATCTATTTTTTTTCATTTTCAATGTCATTTTTTAAAATTGTATAATTAAAGACAAAAAAGAGAGAAATGCTATTGCACATGTGCTGAACTCCTGTGTCTGTGCCAGAGTGAGCTGTGATTGGCTGGAAGAGTGAAGAACCGAGAGTAGAAGTCTAACCCAGCCTGACCTTTGACCCTACGCTTTAATCTGAGCGGGGGTCAAGGAGGGGTCAGGCCGATCGTAATGACTTCCTTCCAGCGGTTTGATATACGCAGTGTTTAGCACTAACCCTGTCAGAGGAGATCGCTCCAGGTTTAGAGAGATCACGAGTGTGTGTGGTTCTGCTTGACTCCGGAGAGCAGGACTCTTCACTGCTGTTCCCGCGGCATATTTCTACAGGTGTAAATAACAATGAGGATTCATGTCATTTCATATTTGGGTGAAGTAACTAACCCTGTAATGACACACACACACAGAGAGAGAGAGAGAGAGAGAGAGAGAGAGAGAGAGAGAGAGAGAGAGAGAGAGAGAGAGAGAGAGAGAGAGAGAGAGAGAGAGAGAAGTTGTTAAAGCGTAACTCTCCAGTAGGGGGCGACAGATATTATTATGAGTTATTAAATTGGCTTGTAGTTGTTGTGCAGATCCTGAAGTGTCTTCGTCACAGCCGTGACTGATGATGGCTTCTCAGTGTCATGCACACGTGTGTCTTTACACACACTCCACAGCTGCGAATAAAACTGCTGTTCTCCGGTTCCGTTGTTTGAGAAACAATAAGCGCTCTCCAAACGTGTGAGAATGAATCAACAGCTGGAAGGAACAAGTGAATGAGACGGAGAGGAAGAGAGAGAGGGAGAGAGAGAGGTAATCTGTTTCCTCTCTCTGTTACGCGCGCACACACACACACACACACACACACCTGTAGAGAACAAACGCAGTCTCTCTGTCCTGTGGGAAACACAGCTTCATGTGTTCAGGAGTTCACTTCAGTTCCCATCATCATCATCACAATGCTTTACTGCATATTTATTATGTTTTCATTTTAATTTCAGTTGTCTTACACACTTTGCTGTAAATTTTTTTGTTAATATGTCTATATCATTTTTATTTCAGTTTTAGTTTATTTTAGTAAACTAAATGAACAAGGTAAATGTTGCTTCAGTTCACTTTTATTTTATTTCAAGTAACGATTTTTGAATGGTTTTAGTTGGTAAAACTTTACAATAAGGTAGTTAAAGTAAATATGAGGAAAACCCAAAACACTAAACTTGGTTAAGGTTTTTATCTGACAGAATGATTTGGTCCAACTACAGCTACAGGTTATAGTTTACTATGAATAAAATGCACAGAAAAACAAATAATCTGACAGGAGAAAGTAAACATTGACTACAACATAATCAGTTATTAATATTTAATTTGTTCTCTCTTGTTTTTGCATGTGTTCATCATTTCTTTGTATGACAGTCTGGACAAAAATGATGTTGTACAATTTGTCATGTTTCATTGCATTATTATCACTAAACAACTATGATTGTGCAACTATAACATCTTTAATAATATTTGAATAAAGGATGAAGATGTCAATATTCCCGGGCCGGACGTCACTGTCGACCACTACTGTAATATGTCCGAAGCAAACCTTCCCATGATGCAGTGCAGTGACACACAGACAGAGAAGCTGATCCGATATTCCTGCAGCTTCTGGGAGAAGAGCGAGAGGGAAGCAGGGAAGAGGAAGGTGGATATAAACGCATGTGTTTGTTCTCCTCACACACTTTTCTTCCTGTCTCAGCCGGATTTAGACTTCCTCTTTCACTGGCGCTATTTCAGGCCTGTTGTTTTCCAGACAACATGTGTTCGCAAGCCAGAGAAAAGCCGCTGATATAATAGAAGTCGGATCGTCTGAGGAGAGACTGAGAGCTGAAATGGAGACTAATTGATTTGGGAAATGATTTAAAGAGTTGTAGGTTGTCGGTCGACTCGCATTCTTGTGTTTCTCACACAGTTTCAGTATGACAGCTATGGCATTTGTATTGCCTACAGCACACAGTCGAAGTTCAGCTGGAAATACCAAGAATGAACCATAATAACAGTCACTTTTACATTGCTTTTATTGCACGTTCATTTATTTATTGAGTCGCTGTGTAATAATAAGTGGAGTGTATCACCCTGTTGATGCTGTTTTTAACCGACTCACTGTACATTATCCCTAACATTTGTGTTTAACACAGAGAAAATGACTTAAAGGCAACTTTTATTTTCTATTTTCTCTCCCGGTCTTTCTGAGGACATTCCCATACCGTGACACGACAACATCTTCCTGTGATTCTCACTCCTGATCCATACTATCTCTTTTCCTGTTTATCACAGCGAGTCTGAACCAACATTTAGTCATCGGCCGCTGTCGGTCTCTCAAGTTTTACACAGTGCTATCAATCTAATCGGAAACATTATAAGTCTGTTACAAAAATAAAACTCAATGTTGGGATGTTTACTTTAGGCATGACTGGAATCATTACAATATTTCAGCAAAATCTCTAAAATAAAAAAATATGCGCTCCAAATTTACTGCAAGCAGAATGAGACAGTTCTTATAGTTAAGATGGACCCACTTTCACTACTAAGTAACATTTAAATTAATCATTTCATACAATGCACATGTTTAAAAAATACCCTTATGTTATTACATCTGTAATTAATTTGTGTAATTGCTTCTATAATTACTCTGTTAACCTTCGGTTACCCATTAACCCACGCTTAACCCTACCCACACCAGCAGACCTGCCCCTAACTGTAGCCATTTTATATAAATGAAACAAAAACAGAATGTTGGTGCAATATTTGCTTAAGTGGTTATTATTTACATTTATTCAGTTAACAAAGCGACTTACAAATGAGAACAACAGAAGCGATGAATCTAACAGTAGGACAACAATAGTGCTTTGACCCCTCTCAGTTTAATCTAACGCAGTCCATGTAAATTATTATTATTATAGTTTTTTTAATAATAATAATAAACAAAATTATAAGGAAGCATCTACTTACATATTTCAGTAGAATATCCTGCTATATTCAGAGTAGTGACTATTTCTCCAATATAAAGCTTTATCTGCTTTTTTATAAACATGACTTTCAATAAAAACATTTTTTTTTACTACAAATCATATTGTATCATCAATATTCAATAAAATGAAATAAGCCATGAATGTTGAAACAAAGAAAACACACATTTTCCTTAAAGGGTTCCTTCACCGCTGGCAAACTGGGCTTTCTATGAATCGGTGCTCCTGACTAGAGGAAAACATCCCTTTAGCCAAATATGTTGGAAAACTTCAACACCCATAATGCACTGGGCTATTGCGTCCAAGGCCACGCCCACCAGTCTGCTATGGACACGCCAACCAGAGTCAAATACAGCCTTGCTTTTGTAGGAAATACTTCTTAGCAAACTCTCAGTCATAATGACTTGTGTTGTTCCTGGTGCAGGAATTCAAAGAGTAAACGTTCAGTGGGAGTGACCCAGATCCGGCCCATATCCGGTACACATGGATTCCACACATCTGGGTCGACACGGTGTTGCTGTCTGGGGAGTTACTGTGGGTTTCCAGTGAAGGATCCACTAGGTTTTAGGCAGCGGCTAAAGGATGCAAAGAATCGTAAATATGGAGAGAACTGAGAATCTGAAAACCCCTCCGCGTTTGTAGTCAACATCTCAAACTGGGTGACCACGAAGAAAAAAAAAATGGAAAGAAACTGCCAGCAAAACGCCGTACAGTTAAGAAAGCTTAGTGTTTTACCCAAGCGGTCTCTCTCTTAAATCCAACACTGAGTGAGTTAAACTGCAGTTCCTCCACTGGCCACTAGAGGCCGGCTGCAGAAAAGACTCAATCCCATAGACCCGCATGTTAAAATGCCCAACTTTACAACAGAAAAACATGTGTTTACAGCCTGGTGTTAAAAGTGTTTATGGTCTATTTAGCTAATTTTGCCCTTCTGAGGGGGGTGAATTTTTTATAACTCGTCCGTTCAAATTATGTTAAGCCTTAACGTTCTGCATAATTAAGGGCGTGGCCACTTGAGTGACAGGTGGATGTCACTGCTAGCCGTTTGTCTGCTGTGTGTTAGCGTCACGTCACCTCACCGTCACCTCACCGCCTCGCTGCACATGTTCGTTTATCCGGGAGTGACGCTGTCAAGATGGCGACGGCCGGCTCCGCCCACTTTGGGCTTCAGAAACGCTCTTCAGGAACTTACGGCTGACGATACGCACACTACGCCCATATTTTTACCATAATGCAGTTTAAAGAGTAGATAAAGTACGACACAATTTTTAGTGATAACCCTACCTGTTCTGTTAATAACCCTCTTCCGATCTGACGGTCCGTTGGCGAATAGATCTGCAGTTTTCTCCAAAGCTCCGGAGGAGCACTTAGGACGAAACAGTCAAGTGAAAGACTTTAAACTGTCCTTTATAAAAAGTGTAGGATGAAGTGTTGAGTTTCATAATTGCAGACAGTCTGGATAGAGGTTTATGACGGACCATTTTCTGCATCGTTTCAGGGGATGCATTCTTTATTCAAGAGCATTTGTGGCAAACCCCAACAAATGAAAGCATGTCCCAGTAAACCCACTGTATGTTGCCTATGGCCCAGTTCAAATCATGTGTCTTTCCCCCTCGCTGACTCTGAGTGTCCCTCGTCTCCCACCCAACAGACACTAATTACTGCCCTACATGTTTGTGTCTGCAGGATCTTCCGTCGACAAAACAAAAAACCACAACAAACATTTTCCACTGTTTTTACAAAGCTCTGATGTTATTTATAGGGCTGTTTATTAGTCAGAATGAGACAGAGAGAGACAGAAGGAACACAGCATGAACTGACAGCGTTCGAAAATGATGTGCATGTGGAAATAATCATGCTAGATTCTTGCTTTTGGTGTCATTGTTAGACTGTGATGTTGTGCAGGTTTATTGCCATCTGTGACTCTGCCTCAGTGGCGTATTTTAAAGTCTCAAGGTTGCTGAGAGTGTCATCAAACACTTTTGTTTTGAAGGCAAAAAACTGGAAGGAAGCGTTTTGCCCGGGGAAGAATGGACAATACTCACACATCGCAACAATGAGTGTAACAAGGTCCCATCAGTTAATGTTAGTTAATGCACTCACGAACAATGAGCAATGCATTTTTACTGTATTAATCTTTGTTAATATTAGTTTATAAAAAAATACAACTACTCATGTTAGCTCAGGTTCATTAAATAATTTGAAAAAGTACAACTTTTCATTTTAATAATGTACCAGTAAATGTTGCAATTTAACATAAATTAACTAAATAATAAACATGCTTTATTAGTATTTTTCATTGTTAGTTCATGTTTTGTGGAACCTTATTATAGAGTGATTCCATGCTAGATATTGAAATTAATGGCATCTCTGATTGGATATTTTCTGTCTAATAATATTCTTTAGTATTATGGGTTAAATATTGTGGAGGCCTGCAAATGACACGTAGAAAGAGAAATAAGTATCGCAGCCACGATTTACTAAAACGAGGGAACAAAATGATAAATCGTGGAACTGAATTCCTAATTCGTTGCCCTGATATCTTGTGTTTTTGTCTTGCATGTCGAGAGCGGCTCCATACATTACAATTAATAGTGATACATTAATAACAAAATGTGTTCACAAAGTTGCTCTTAGTGAGACGTTTTCAAGACACTTGAACACTTTTGAAACTCTGTGAAACCATGAACCAGTGTCTGTATGTTGTATACATTATTATGGAGCCCCGCTCATGACATGTTTGTGAAAACATATGCATATCGTGGCCACGAAATTAACAATTCGTTCACACAACTAATAACATGTCAGCACATTTTACTAACTCGTTCCCTCGTTTTACTAAATCATGGCCACATTGTAATAATTGGTTCCCTTGTTTTAGTTAAATCAGAACGAGGGAACATATTAGTTCAACCTGGCCACAATTTACCAAAACAAGGGAATGCGATAATAAGCCTGGGAATAAATTCATAATTCGTGGCCACAATATACATACCGGTATACAGTTTGTGTCCGCATGTCATGTGCAGGGCTCCATAATTTGTAATGATACATTTGTATAATAAAAAGGAATAGTTTTAGTTAAGTCTCTTATTGGGTCTCCGTAAAACAAGCGAAAGACACTTTATATTCAATGGTATTAGCTAATTTTTTTAATTCCATTTAATAGATTACACTCTCTATAAAACATTTCTATTTTGTTTGTAAAAGTAGTTTTATGCATATTTTTATTGCATTGACACCGTTCTGACTGGCAGGCGTTGCCAGCGTTTCCAGCATTTCAAAAATATAATTTTACGATGCAATTAGTTGAATTGATAAAAAGTTTTTAAAATCTTTGTATCTCCCATCACTAGGATTGGTTTATTAAGTATACGATAGGTTGCTCTTGCGGTCCTGAATAGACCTAAAAAGAACTTTAAAGGTGAAGTGTGCAATTTTTGTGGAATTACAAAATCGTGTCTGTTTTCAAACAGGTTTTATTGGTCAGATAGTCATGACATCAGTTGAGTCACTGTAGCTTGGGAAACTCAAATAAACACAGCATTGTTTTTAAAACGTCGAGTCGAGTCATTGTTTACAGTTTTCAGTGCACTCATCCTTCCAGTGGCTTATTTATAATTGACTCATTTACCCGGGATAGGAGAAAGTATTTTAGCATCTAAAAAATGACACACATCAGCTTTAACAGTTCTTCATGCTCATTTCTTGATTGTCTGTTTTCTTCAAGTACGTGTGTGTATCATGAGTTTATGTCTGGTATCATGTTTGTATCCCCACGGACTGGAATAGGAATGGACCTCTCTTTTGACATTCCTTGAATTTATTAATCTTGCGCTGACATGTTTCCACATACCCGGAAACATGGATTACTCATCAGTGAGCACTCATGCCGGACCCTGGGTGGCTCCTTTCCCTCCAAACGAACAAACATGTGACCACAAACACAAGTGTAGACCAAACATCAGATGAGCTGGAAATGGTCAGTGTTTACGCTGTCGGAGAGAGGAATGACGCTCTGAGACTGTTTACTGTTGATGTTGGAAAACATGTAATTAATCAGTGCTGTTATTATTTGTTGAAACGTGCCCACTGCAGCGTACTGTTAATCAAGGCCCGCGTCGCTCTCAGGGAGATGGACGGAAGTTGCTTTGGATTTATTTGGAAACCGTGAGGTCACAGCCGTTCCAGGGAATCTCGTCGTATTGGAAAGTGTTTTTGCATTTGTCCTTGATTCTTCGCTAGACACATTGTACTGTTTCTTCTGAGTGTTTATCTGGTATCTGGGACCATCTGGATGGGTGCAGAAATTACACACAATTAGTGGTTTTCGTGAAGGCAAACATCCCTATTACTATTGCTCATGCAGTAGGTTAGTGACTTAACCAAATTCCCAGGAAACTTAGATGCATAAGCTTTGTGCTACGAAAGTGCATGAAGCATCAAATTGCGCTGCTTATTGAGGAAAGGTGTGCAATTATTTATTTAAAGGGGTCATATAATGGTACATGCACTTTTACAAGTTGATGTGTGTTGGCAGTGCCTGTTCACAAACATCATATAATGATAAAAATCCATCCAGTGGTTTTGTTTTAATCTCCTTATATGTTTTCCCCTGCCTCAAATCGAGCCGTTCGTTTTTTTGTGACGTCAATAAAACGGACGCCCCTCCCACTACTGTTGATTGACGGGAGCGTTTCAACACAGACCCGCCCTCGCTCATGAGGCAGCTGTCAATCATAGTCTGCGCGGCGCGGACCGGCACGGTCATTGTTGATATGCCGGAGCACTGTCTATGAGCAGAATGGCGTCTAAGCGATTGTGGTGTTCTGTTCTTGGGTGTAATAACGAACACAGTCATTTTAATGTTCCTGAATCCGAACCGCTGAAGACGCAGTGGCTGAGTTTTGTTTTCGAAGGGAATATTCCCCACGAGCAACGTCAATGCTCTCATGTTTGCGCGAATCATTTCTCACCAGACTGCTTTATAAACGAGGATCAGTATAAAGCTGGATTTGCTAAGAAGCTTTGCTAAAAAGGATCGGTACCAGATATTCGTGTTCCTGCTGAACCTCCAGAAGAACAGAAGTGAGTGAAACGTTTTATTAAACTTTATATTAATATATTAATCTTTGCAAATCGCTAGCTGCACGCTTCACAATGAATGCGTCTAAGGTTTACACTCAGTCAGGGTACATTACGGCATGTTTTCTATGTATGACGTTCTCAATATAATTCATAATTCCACGTTTATACTGAACAAGCGTTATGGTTATTGTGTTATTGTGTTACAAACGGTGTATGCACAGAACAGAGGGGCGGAGTCAGCACAGCTCATGATCATTTAAAGTCATATGCACTGAAACGGTGTGCTGAAAACAGAGCTGTTTTTGACCAGGTAAAATAAGTGTTTTCTTACAATACTAATGAGAATTTTTAATTAAAGTATATTACAAACTTTTAATTTAGACCCTAAAGAATCATATTAGCTTGTACAAAAATGGCATTATATGACCTCTTTAAGTTTTTCAAATGGCAGATGATAAAATGTGCATCATCTCATAGACTTACAGGTAAGGGTTACGGTAGGGGTTTATGGTAGAGTGTTATGGTAGAGCATTACGGTAGAGCGTTACAGTAGGGCGTTACGGTAGAGCATTACAATAGAGCATTACGGTAGAGCGTTACAGTAGGGCGTTACAGTAGAGCATTACAATAGAGCATTACGGTAGAGCGTTACAGTAGGGCGTTACAGTAGAGCATTACAATAGAGCATTACGGTAGAGCGTTACAGTAGGGCGTTACAGTAGAGCATTACGGTAGAGCATTACAGTAAAGCATTACAGTAAAGCGTTACGAAAGAGCGTTGCGGTATAGAGTTACAGTATAGCGTTATTGTAGAGCATTACATTTGAGTGTTACGGTAAAGCATTACGGTAGGGCGTTACAGAAGAGCGTTATGGAAGAGCGTTGCGGTAGAGCGTTGCAGTATAGAGTTACGTTATAGCGTTATGGTAGAGCAGTACAGTGGAGCGTTATGGTAGAGTGTTACGGTAGAATGTTATGGAAGAGCGTTGCAGTAGAGTGTTACGGTAGAGCATTGCGATATAGTGTTATGGAAGAGCGTTGCGGTAGAGCATTACATAGAGCATTGCGGTAGAGTTTGACGGTAGAGAGTTACGGAAGAGCGTCACGGTAGAGTGTTACGGTAGAGCATTACAGTGGAGTGTTGCGGTAGAGCATTACGGTAGAGCATTACATTAGAGTGTTGCGATAGAGCGTTACAGAAGAGCGTTACAGTTAGGGTTGGGTATCAGTTGGGTTTTATCCGATACCAGTATCTACTCTGTATTTTTTAAACGGTTCCGGTGCTTAAACAGTTCTTGAAACGGTACTTAACCCTCTGGGGTCGGCCGTCGCGCCGGCGCGACGAGCTAGATTTTTTCCTTATCAGTGCAAAAGAGAATCAAATTACTCTGTTGATTTTGATCTTACATATAAGTGTTGTACATCATTAGATCCTGTTAAGTGTCTATTTTTTTTGTGGGTACTCACAATAAAAACAAATTGTTGTGCTTTTCGTCACATAAAGAAAAATAAACATGATGCGCGTTTTGCCTTCTCTCTGTCAGTAAAGTCCATTCTGAAACGCGTCCGAAAAATGAACTGTAACTCTGTCAATACTTGTCACAGAGATACGAGAGATGTATCTTTATGAAGCTGAAGATACAATTCTCTTCTTTTAGTAATTTTTAATTAATTAAAGTAATTTAAGTTAATTAAGTAATTTAAAAAAAAAAAAAAAATTATGTAATCCGTTTGAAACCAAGGAGAGGTACAGTTTTTTCGTTCTCCCTTCATCATCTTTAATTAGCTGAGACTGCCACGCCCCCAGAGCTTTTCACATTGTAAATAGGCGATCTATGCATCGCACACGCGGCACGCCCCCCGATCAATGCCATAACAACACGAAGTAACTTTCTTCATCAGAATCACTGATAGTTCATCGCGTTTTGAGGATGGCAGCACGCTACTCCTTCAGAGGATTATGGACAGCAGGGAAAAATTCACCTTTTCCTCAGAGGAATTTGAAACTTGGACGACGAACGGCTGCATTTTGAAGAACGAATTGACCCCGGCGATGATTCAAGCTCGGAGTAAGTTGTTTAGTATTATATCGTTCCTTTTCTGATCATAGAGCTCAAATGAATTTTCAGACTATATTTTGCCTAGTTTTGGCTAGCTTTTGACATAGGAAATATTACCTATACGCTCGTGTAAACTTTTTGAATAACTGCTTAGGTTATAATGATTTAGTGAAATAAATCGATCCGCAAGTCTTGCTTGAGTAATTCGGTGGTCTAGTGGCAGATCTTTTGCCAAGCGTGTCAGAGGTTACGGGTTCTAATCCGCCCTCGGTATAGTTTTTTTTCTCTCATCAAAACCGAATATGTTCATCAGTGGTTACAGTCTATATCAAGCAGTTGTGTGCCTTTTATTTTGTGATTTCACCGGAATGAATAGTGTCCGCCGCAACGGCGATAGATTGAAGAGCGCGTCCGAGTGAAGACTGCGCGCGCGCCGCCACAAGAGAACACTGTATCAATGACACTGATAGCAGCAGACACGAGAGCTTAACTTGAGTTCAAAAACAAAACATTTTAGCGCTAGATCTCTTATTGAAGAGCGGACTAAATGAATGCTCTGCTAGTTAGCTGGAGATGTTTTATTTGTATTAGGTACATCCGTGCCTCAATGTTTCCAAAAGTGGTGGGTACAAAATGACTCATGACGAAATCTGGTGGGGACGCGTACCCACCGCCCCCACCGAAATCGACGCCTATGCAAATATGTGATACTGTCTAAATACAATGTATTTTTTATATATAAATGTTCAGTTTTGGTTAGTCTATTACCCAGGCTGCCAAGGCAACTGCAAAAGGCTGCAAATATAAATGGACAGATGTCAGCATCAGTGAGATGAACCGCTAATTTACCTAACTAACCATCAGCCTTCAGAAATCATTCTGATATGATTTTTTTTAATCAATGTTGGAAACAGTTGTGCTGCTTAATTTTTTTAACCTATAATAGTTTTTTTTAGGATTCTTTGAATACATTTTTTTTTTTGATAAAAAAAACAAGTTTGGTCTTTTTATGTTTTTTTTTTTTTTTAAAGGATGTGTTAAGTGATAGGAATGACTTTAAGTCTTTACGTTCTTAGGAAAGATTTCTATTTTGAATAAATGCTGTTCTTTTTAACTTTTTATTCATCAGTGAATCATTCTTAGTTCAGGCTGCCTCACAGCACCTTGATGGGCCATTGGGGGAGTGTCTTTAGTCTTCCCACCCAGGTGTAAATCACATTAATATTCATGGCCATTCACACTCCCACCCATACAGCAGTGCTGACCAAAAACTGACGTAAGAAATTTAAATCGTTATATTGTTGTTTGTGAAAGAGTGGTCAGAATGATTTTCACTTCATTTTGAAGTAAAAATTCTAGCCTACAAGAATAGTAACTCAAAAGTCTTGTGACATTTTCTTTCCCAAAACGTACTAACCACGCATAATATTTTTTTTCTATAAAATGCAAACATGTACATCCATTTTGCTCACATATTATTGTAGCAGAGTTTGTGCTGAATACAGCAAATGTATATGTTGGCAAATGGTATGTTTTAAGTAGCTGAAATAAGCACAAATGTCAGGGCATGTCAAAACATCTCAAGGACCCCAAAAACACCTCAGACCCCAGAGGGTTAAGAAAACGAAACCGCACACACTTTGTCAAAAAATAATACCCCTTTATTTACAGGGCCAAACTGGACACAATATTAACTTATATCTTTAAACAATATAAATACAAGTAACATATGGTAATAATAAATAAACCAATTTAAAATAAAAATTCACATTACATAATATCAAATAAAACAATATTGTATCAAACAATGTAATAATACTGGAGATTAACAGAGATTACTACCTGGGTAATCTAATATCGACATGGCTACAGGTTCCCATGTTTTGTCTGCTTGAACCAGTCATGTAAGTTATCTGATCATTGTACTAGTTAAGCAGCGCTTAGCTTGGCAAGTTTGGTATTTCGTTCCCACTGCGTCTTAGCTACGCAGCTTTGAGTAAACTTATGAAAGAGAACGTCTCTGGTTACTGGTGTAACCCATGTTCTCTGAATAGGGAACGAGACGCTGCGTTCACTGCCAAACTCCTCGCGCTGCCGACAAGCTTCCTTTTTCGGCAGAGAAATCTGAGGAGCAGATGATGCGCGCGCTAATATAATACGATGATGTGAGCGTCAAGGCGGCGGCCGCGCCATCAGCCAATGGATTGGAGTGAATCGTGATTCTATATGGGCTTCAGACAATCGTTCTGACGCGTAATTTTACACGTGAAATGCAGCCAAACCTTGGAGCGTTTTGTCTTCGGGATCTTCAATAATCCCCTCGCTATCAGCAGACGTTCCCGCATATTGATAATGGCTCCTTGATGCCCGCAAATTAAAATCTCCCGGAACGCTTGAGCGAGCGAGCAAAAGCGCGCATGTGAGACAGAACAGACAGTGCTCCAATAAACCGTATAGTGCGTGCACGGCGGAGAGAGAGAGGGAGAGAGCGAGAGACTTTGCGTGTGTGCGCCTTATGCCACAGAGACTCAGGCACCGAAATCAGGCACCGAAATTTTCTTTCTTATTCGGTCTGGTTACTACCGTTTACGTCAGAACCGGTTCCCTATTGGCACTGCGTTTCGGTACCCAACCCTAGTTACAGTGGATTGTTACGGTAGGGCATTCCGGTAGAGCGTTACGGTAGAGCATTACATTAGAGCGTTAAGATAGATCGTTACCGAAGAGCGTTTTGGTAGAGCATTACAGTATAGCGTTACAGTAGACTTTGACGATAGAGCGTTACAGTAAGGCGTTACGGTAGGGTGTTATGGTAGAATGTTACGATAGAGCATTACAGAAGAGCGTTACAGTAGAGCATTACGGTAGAGCGTTACGGTAGAGCGTTACGGTAGAGCGTTACATAAAACATAGCAGTAGAGAGTTATGGTAGAGCCTTGCGGTATAGCATTGCGGTAGAGCGTTGCAGTAGGGCGTTACGGTAGGGTGTTATGGTAGAATGTTACGATAGAGCATTACAGAAGAGCGTTACAGTAGAGCGTTACGGTAGAGCGTTACATAAAGCATTGCAGTAGAGCGTTATGGTAGAGCCTTGCGGTATAGCATTGCGGTAGAGCGTTACAGTAGAGCGTTGCAGTAAGGCGTTACGGTAGGGTGTTATGGTAGAATGTTACGATAGAGCATTACAGAAGAGCGTTACAGTAGAGCGTTACGGTAGAGCGTTATGGTAGAGCCTTGCGGTATAGCATTGCGATAGAGCGTTATGGAAGAACGTTGCGGTAGAGCGTTGCGGTAGAGCGTTACAATAGAGCGTTACAGTAGAGCGTTACAGTAGAGCGTTACAGTAGAGCATTACAGAAGAGCGTCACAGTAGAGCAGTACGGTAGAGCGTTACATAAAGCATTGCAGTAGAGCGTTATGGAAGAAAGTTGCGGTAGAGCGTTTTGGTAGAGCGTTACAATAGAGCGTTACAGTAGAGCATTACAGAATAGCGTCACAGTAGAGCATTACGGTAGAGCGTTACATAAAGCATTGCAGTAGTGCGTTATGGTAGAGCCTTGCGGTATAGCATTGCGGTAGAGCGTTGCGGTAGAGCGTTACGGTAGAGCGTTACAGTAGAGCGTTACAGTAAAGCGTTACAGTAGAGCGTTACAATAGGGCATTACAGAAGAGTGTTACAGTAGATTGTTACGGTAGAGCGTTATGGAAGAACGTTGCGGTACAGCGTTGCGGTAGAGCGTTACAGTAGAGCGTTGTGGAAGAGCGTTACAGTAGAGCGTTAGAGTAGAGTATTGCGGTAGAGCGTTACAGTAGAGCGTTACAGTAAAGCATTACAGAAGAGCGTCACAGTAGAGTATTACGGTAGAGCATTACATAAAGCATTGCAGTAGAGCGTTATGGTAGAGCCTTGCGGTATAGCACTGTGGTAGAGCGTTGCGGTAGAGCGTTACGGTAGAGCGTTACGGTAGAGCGTTACAGTAGAGCGTTACAGTAAAGCGTTACAGTAGAGCGTTACAATAGGGCATTACAGAAGAGTGTTACAGTTGATTGTTACGATAAAGCGTTATGGAAGAACGTTGCGGTAGAGCGTTACAGTAGAGCATTGCGGTAGAGCGTTACAGTAGAGCGTTACAGTAGAGCGTTGCGGTAGGGCATTTTTGAGCTTTGAGTCGATTGTTTTATATGTGATAATGCAATGAAACATGACAAATTGTGCAACATCATTTTTGTCCAGGCTGAGAAAAATGATTAATCAAAATGACAAGGATTTGACCATATACTTTTCACATGAATCACTGGCATTACATTTAGTGTACATTTATTTATGTACTGCACTAAAGCAACACTTTAAGAAGACAGTACCATTCAAAGTCAAATCAGAAAATGAATCCTAGAGAAATTACTAATGACACGCATTTTGATAAATATTACAGCACGTGTCGCTTCGGTTCTGATGTTCTGTGTTTATGATCGTACAGGTAAGTGTGATATGTGCGCAGCGACTGAAACTTTACTCGTCTTCTATTGTGAAATAAAGCTACAACAACCAAACACATATGGGAATTTCCTCAGAAAGCCTGACATCCGAGAGGAGCGTACAAACACAGACACACACAAAGCCTTTCCCAAGCTCATTGTGTATAAAAATCTCACCACATTTGTTTCCTGTAAGTGCATTATTATTTATTTCCTCTGCTTGCACCGGTTTAACATCTATAAATATATTTGTTTCCAATTTGCAGCACTTGGGGCGTTTTACACACGCTGGAATGTGCAATTATTACCTCACATAATCCTACAATGACACTCAGACAGTTGCAACATGCGGGACTAATGCGTCTTGAGACCCAGATTAACCTGAAACTGAAAAAAGTGAAACAAAACAAAAGTCTTAAAGCAGTTTCATTCAAACAGTGTAAATGGTTTGCTAAACATGGGTGTGTGTTTGAGAAAGAGTTACGCAGCAACATTCATGAACCGTGTCTGATACTACAGTAAACACAGTGTAAATAAGAGCCAAGTTTGAAACACAGAGAGGACTTACTGAATGGAAAACTAGACAATTTAGAAGAAAAAAACTAGACAAAGAAGAAGATGTTCTTTATATCTTCACAATGCAACACTATTTATTTAAAGTGCATTTTTATATCGGCCAAATCAAAAACATCACGGGATCCGGTTGAAACCTGTTTTGTCCAGTTTCTCTAAAAGTGAATGACACTCAACACAGGAAACAATTAAAGAAACTATTTTGTTAATAAAGTATAACTCTTGATGTGCAGAACACATACTGGCTTTACTGACTGCAGATTTTATTTAGAGTTTTATTCACTTTTTAATTTGGTCCCTTTTTTTGTGCATAAAAGAAAAGATGATTTTAAAAAGACATAATAATAAAACATAAGAATATTCCATTTATTTATAGTAAATCAAATATTGACTGACAAAATGTTTTGGTTCTATCTTAAGTGAGACTTTTAATATAATATATTGATAATATATATAATATAAAAAATATAATATATTGTCCTCATAGTTTGATGGTTTAATCGAACTCATAGAGTCATTAAAAACAAACATCCCCTCCGGACAACATCACTTTTGGATACTATATATTATTGTGATCGATTTAAAAAAATGTAAGGTTTGAACTAAGCCATATAATTTGAGAAAACGTATATATTTTCGGGTGGGGTTCATGGGCGGTTGCCAGGGCGTTGCTATGCGATTAGCAGAAGTAATAATGACGCTTGCCTTATGCAACCGCACTGATGGTTCTGTGCGCACACACACACACACACACACTGTTTTTGTGCATCGAATCAGAACATTTTATGGCTGACCAACATCCGGCTCATTTACATAAGAAAGGCTGAGGAGGGACGAGTGTCTGTCCAGACCTTTAATTTCCCGGTGTAATAGTTACGGGACAGGCGAGTAATGACAGGAGAGAGAGGAATCCTCAGTGAATCAGCTGAACTGAGTCACGCTCATAAATGTGCTTTTAAACATCCAGCCTCAGGACGTGCTGCATTAACCCGATAAAAGCATATCAATCAGTCTTATCTCTGACTGGATCAGTTTCATCACTTCTTCTTTGGCTTTGACTCTCAGGAAGAGGGCTGAAGAAAGCTGATGTTCCTTTAATAACAGCCTGTGACACAATCCCATTGAAGTTACTCTGAGATCATGTCAACATGTTCACAAAGGCAACACTGGCTGGGTTAGACACTTGACGCTGGTCTAGACATGTGAGGAAGAACACCCGACAAACAACAACATGGTCCCTCAGCAGATGAACATGAGTTTGAGGAACACTGCAGTCATGTGACCCGAGCGCTTCTCTAACCGCAGATCTCAGATCAGCCTGAGTCAAAGTCACGAGGGCCAATGAGCTTCAGCAGAACAACTGCGGCACGATGATCACATTTACTGTTAAACCTCAAGAAAACAAGAAAAAGAAACAAAAACACACACCAGTGTTCATGCCTCCATAAGTGCTTTATGGAAATATGTGGATTATTCTTAGTAAATTAGGGCCCTATGAAAATCGTTTTATTTTTTTCCCAAATTCTGTTTTATAAAGTCAATTTTTCTGGATTCCATTTTGTTGTACTCCATTTTAGTAGTTAAATGAAATGTTACTAATTAAAAGGCATGTCTAATTAATTGAAATCTGTGAAAAAAAGGCCCTGTGTAATAAACTGTGAATTTTGTTTCTCAAATTCATTTTTATTTTGAACAAATTCTGTATTCTCTGTTTTAAGTTTTCTGAATTTCATTTGAATGAAAATGATTAAAATTACATTTTAATAATAAAAAAACTATTTCATAGAAATGAACAAATTAACAATTTTTTTTGTTGTTTTTATGCATTCAATTAATTAGACTTGCTCTTTGTTTTTTTATATTTGAAATTTTCTAGCAATCAAATGAAGCCATAAAACGTTTAATCATATGAAATTAAACAAACTTTTATGTTAAACAAAGTTCTGCACAACAAGTAAAGGTGTGATTATTGCTTAAGAATAAACTTTTAATAATATAAATGTATTATTATTATTAGTGTTGTTATTATTATTATTATTATAATTCTACTGTGATAATATATTTATATATATCTACTGTAAGATATTTCTGTCACAATTTCTTCAAATTAAACCAAACTTTTATTTTGACGGGTTGCCGTGAAGACCTTTGAGTTTAATCAAAAATATTTTAGTATGTCATTTATGGAAGCTTGTTTTCACCACAAAATATAAAAGGTTATTGTGACTTTTTTTTATCGCACATTGCGAGTGTACAGTCACAATTCTCTCAGAGTTGTGAGATATAAACGTGCAACTCTGAGAACGTCTCAGGTTACTACTGTAACCATAGTTCCCTGAGAAAGGGAACGAGACGATGCGTCACTTGACGCTTTGGGAACGCCCCCAGCGTGAATGCGTCTGAGCATCAATGTCAACTAGTCCAATGGAAAGAATGAGCGTCACAGGAGGGTGACGTCATGACCAGGAAGGCATAAGAGCACATCTGGTGAAACGCGGCATTAGCTTCAAAAAGTCGAAGCAAGCCGATCACAGGGATGCAGGAAGTATGGCAGGGTGACGCATCGTCTCGTTCCCTTTCTCAGGGAACTATGGTTACAGTAGTAACCTGAGACGTTCCCTTTCGAGGGAACTCGCGATGCGTCACTTGACGCTTTGGGAACGAGAATACCCAAAACGCCAGAATTCCAAGTGCCTGAGTGTCAGTCTGTTGGAACTAAGCACTAAGCACCTGAGAACCTGAGAACCTGGGGCAGCATCCAGGTCCAAACTGTAAAACCTGACGAATGTGAGCGGTGAGGACCAGCCTGCCGCATCACAAACGTCTTGGACAGAAACCCCAAATAACAAGGCTTTAGAGGCCGCCATACCCCTCGTTGAGTGAGCTCTGACCACCAAGGGACACGGATGGTCAGAGTACTCGTATGCAAGTGAAATAGCCTCGACTATCCACTTGCTAACCGTCTGTTTAGAAGCAGGAAGACCCTTCTTAGGTGATCCAAAGCAAATAAATAACTGGTCGGACTTCCTCATAGAAGATGTCCGATGAACATAAGTATCCAGTGCTCGCACTGGACACAAGAGGTTCAGCCTTTCCTGGTCCGCAGATGTAAAAGGAGGAGGACAGAAAGCCTGCAGCATGATAGGCCTCGGAATCAAGGTCGGCACCTTAGGGACGTATCCCTGTTTTGGATATAAGAATGCCTTGACCATCCCCGGTGCAAACTCAAGGCAAGTGGGGGAAACCGAAAGGGCCTGAAGGTCTCCAACTCTCTTAAGGGACGAAATAGCTAGCAGAAAGATAGTCTTAAGGGTAAGAAATTTCTCTGAAACCGAATCTAAGGGCTCGAATGGAGCCCTAGACAGGCCTTCTAGTACTATTGCCAAATCCCAAGCTGGCACCCTAGTGCGAGTTGCAGGCCTCAGCCTCAATGTGCCACAAAGGAAACGTGTAATCAGGGGGTCTCGACCCAACAATGTACCCCCAACCAGGGCGTGGTAAGCCGCAATGGCCGCCACGTAAACCTTAAGTGTGGAAGGACATAAACCTGACGTAAAGCGCTCCTGCAAGAACTCGAGTACTGTGTTCACAGAACAGTTAACCGGATCCCACTGATGTCGGTGACACCATACAGAAAAAACTTTCCATTTCAGCGCATATAGTTTCCTAGTAGCTGGAGCTCTGGAGCTTAGGATGGTCTCAGCAGCCTCAGCTGAGAGACCACTCTCTATGAGTTGGGCCCCCTCTGAGGCCAAACCCACAGGTTCCAAATCTCTGGTCGAGGGTGAAATATTGTGCCCCCGGCCTGAGACAGAAGGTCTCTCCTGATCGGGATCTCCAAGGGAGGACCGTCTAAGAGATGGATCAGGTCCGCAAACCAGATCCGACTCGGCCAGCGTGGTGCTACAAGCAGTAGGCTTATTCCGTACTGGCGGACTCGTTCCAGAACTCCTGGGAGCAGAGCAACAGGGGGAAATGCGTACAGACGTAGCCTCGGCCACGTCTGCACCCTAGCATCCAGCCCCAGGGGGGCTGGGTTAGTAAGGGAGAACCAAAGTGGACAGTGCGTCGTATGCTGAGACGCAAACAGATCCACCTCTGCTTGGCCGTAAAACTCCCAAATTTTCTCCACCGCCTCGGGGTGGAGTCTCCAGTCTCTCAGCTCCTGCCTCGACAGGATGTCTGCCCCCACATTCTGGTCCCCAGGAATATACACTGCCCTCAGGGAGAGTACCTTCCCCAGAGACCACAGGAGGATCTGGTGCGCCAGTTTGCAGAGCGGACGCGACCGCAGACCCCCCTGACGGTTCAGATAAGAGACCACTGATGTGTTTCACAGTGCGTGACCCACCCGTTTCACAGTGCGTGACTGGCCTAGCTTTAGCTCTTTGGTGGCTGTCAGGATAGCAGCTACACGAACGGGCGATAGAGTGGCCCGCATCGTCACTGAATCCCATACCACACCAAGGAAAGTGGTTCTCTGTACTGGAGAAAGAACACTCTTCTTGGCATTGAGCCTCAACCCCAACATCTGCATATGAGCGAGAACGACACCTCGGTGCCGAACCGCCAACTGCTCTGATTCCGCCAGAATCAGCCAGTCGTCGATGTAGTTCAGAATACGTATGCCCTGAAGCCTGAGAGGGGCTAGAGCTGCATCCACGCATTTCGTGAACGTGCGGGGTGATAAAGCTAGACCGAAAGGAAGAACCCGATATTGGTATTCTTTGCCCCCGAAAGAAAACCTTAGGAACTTCCTGTGCTGAGGGAGGATGGAGATATGGAAGTAGGCGTCCTTCAGATCTATCGTGACAAACCAGTCCTCGGATCTGATTTGAGTCACGATCTGTTTGAGTGTCAGCATCTTGAACTTGAGTTTCTGTACTGAACGATTCAACAGACGAAGATCTAAAATGGGACGCAACCCCCCATCCTTTTTTGGAACAATGAAATAACGGCTGTAAAAACCCGACTCTCTGTCGGGTGAGTACACCTGTTCTATAGCTTCCTTTGCTAACAGGGCCTTTACCTCTTGCTCCATTACCAGAGCCTGCTCGGGATGCACCACTGTGGGCAGCACCCCGTTGTAACGTGGAGGACGAGAACCAAACTGGATTCTGTATCCTTTCTCTACAATCTGCAGGACCCAATGAGAAATATTCTGCAGAAGCTTCCACGCTGCCAGAAAATTTACTAAGGGAACCAGCCTCTCGAGGCTGGTCTCTGGTGTTATCGAGACAGCCAATTCCGGAGCCTGAAACATAATGGCAGGAACTACCTGAACTGGCCGCTCTAAAACCCCCTCAGAGGGCGCGAAACCGATGCTGTGCCGCAGCATAGCATCAGCGACTCGCTGGAGACCGCTGCGCCCTGAAGCACAGAGGGTGGCAGGGTTGGCAGAACGGGCTCGTGAGGACCCCGAAATGGAACGGGCACCGTATGATGAGGTGTACACCGCTCTATTTCGGTCGGGCTGTCCTCACAGGCCTGATGCATGAACATCAGGACCTTTTTTTTTTTCTGAGCCGAAGTCTTCTTCGCCTGAAGAACGGTCCTCAGATCCGGCTTCGACTTAGAAGACTTCGGCTGAGAGGGCTGCGTCTGTCTCCAGTTTCCACGTGGAGGTGCACGAGACGCAACACTCTCTTTCTGATGCACACGATATGATGAGCTAGACGGCTGGGGCTGCTCACGCCCAGCAGCCCCAGGGGGCTGGACACGGCGAGGGATAAACTTTTTGAAAGCGTCCGCTTGCTTTTTTGATTCCTGAAATCTCTCGACGACCGCATGGACTGCGTCACCAAAGAGACCAGAAGGTTCAAGCGGAGCATCTAACAGAAAAGCACAATCTTTTTCTTTAATCTCCGAAAGATTCAACCATAAATGTCTCTCAGTAGCTACCAAAGCTGCCATAGACCGCCCAATTGCTCTGGCGGTCTCTTTAGTAGCCCTGAGAGAAAGATCGGTAGCCCGACGAAGTTCTCGAATATCATCATGACTAACTCCCTCGCTATTATCCAGATCCCCCAGCAGGTCAGCTGAAGCACTGCCATGGTATGCAGACATGCTCCAGCTTGACCTGCTGCCGTATAAGCTTTGCCCACTAACACCGACGTGGCTTTGAGCGGTCTAGTGGGCAAAGCCGAGGCTTTCAGAGACGATGCGGGCCCAGGGGAAAGATAGCTAGCTAAATTCGGTTCCGCCTGGGGCATCGCCTCATAACCATACTCTTTCAGCCCTCTAATTTTTGAATAAATATTAACTTGAGGGCTGAAAAGACGTGAAGAGTATGGCTTATTCCATGATTTAGAAATCTCATTATGAAGATCAGGAAAAAATGGAAGCCCTCGTGGTGGAGATGAAGCAGTAGAAGATAAAAAGCGCTCATCTAATTTACTCTTAGGACGAGCGCCCCTCTTATCAGATGGCCATTCAATCTTTAATTTATCTACAGCCCGCGACATAACATCCACCAGCTCATCATATGCTGGGGAAATAAATTGTGAATCTCTTTCCCCCATGTGTGTGCTTTCACTCTCCAAACTCATCGCATCGACCTCCTCGGAGGAAGAGCAATGAAGTAATGGAGGGCTCTCTCCCCGGGCGGAAGAAACCGCAGAGCGTGCTTCCGACACCGGGGGGAGAGCGCTGGATCTCTCGGGTAAGGAAGGAGAAAGAGCCCTCGGACCCGTCTCCAACCCCTCCGAAAGATCCTTTTGCGGTCCCCAGGAATGCATTCTCCGCGCTGCCTCAGCAGACGCGGGTCCTGATCCCTGCAGATCGCGAGCCTGCCCACTCTCTTTATCAAAGAGTGACAGCCGAGAGCGGAGCATGCGAAGCGGTAACATCTCACAATGCTGGCACTCAGCCCCCTCGAAGGCTGAGACCGCATGCTCCACTCCCAAACAAACGACACAAAGCTCGTGTGTGTCCCCACCCGTTAAATAACGCGGGCAGGGAGAAACACACTGTTTGTACACTTGTTTAGTTTCCATCCTTTTCCGCAACAGACAACAGTAAATAGACAGAGACAAAATGACACAGATCGCTTGCTGAGACACAGAAGCTAATGCCGCGTTTCACCGGATGTGCTCTTATGCCTTCCTGGTCATGACGTCACCCGCCCGTGACGCTCATTCTTTCCATTGGACTAGTTGACATTGATGCTCAGACGCATTCACGCTGGGGGCGTTCCCAAAGCGTCAAGTGACGCATCGCGAGTTCCCTCGAAAGGGAACTAAAGTCAGAAATGCTGTTGGAAACAAAATCCATAACTGAGACATTGCTTTATCATGGGAAGGCACTTTAACACTTTAACGCCTGTTAGCGGCTCAATGTTTGTGATATTAACTTGCATAACTTGGTCAGACATGTGGCTTTGATGTTCTCGAAATCTTTCCGTCCAAAATATATATATATATATTGTAAAATATATATTTTCCATAAAATCAGAAGTTTTGTTTCTTTTAAAGTAAACACACTTCTGTAACTTTAATTACACTTTTATTGTTTTTGCTTTCACTTCTGCAATAATGTCTTCTTTAAAAAGAAACCTTAGATCTGTGTTCCAAAGCATTGATGAATTAACCATTTCAGTTCAGACCTGTGCGGCGCGAGCTAATGAGGGACAGACACAGTTAAAGAGTGTGTCTGGGTTAGTGATTGTGTTAGTGAGTGTGTCTGGGTTAGTGAGTGTGTTAGTGAGTGTGTCTGGGTTAGTGAGTGTGTCTGGGTGCCTGGTTTAGTGAGTGTGTCTGGGTTAGTGAGTGTGTCTGGGTTAGTGAGTGTGTTAGTGAGTGTGTCTGGGTTAGTGAGTGTGTTAGTGAGTGTGTCTGGGTTAGTGAGTCTGGGTTAGTGTGAGTGTGTCTGGGTTAGTGAGTCTGGGTTAGTGTGAGTGTGTCTGGGTTAGTGAGTCTGGGTTAGTGTGAGTGTGTCTGGGTTAGTGAGTCTGGGTTAGTGAGTGTGTCTGGGTTAGTGAGTCTGGGTTAGTGAGTGTGTCTGGGTTAGTGAGTGTGTCTGTGTTAGTGAGTGTGTCTGGGTTAGTGAGTGTGTCTGGGTTAGTGTGAGTGTGTCTGGGTTAGTGAGTGTGTCTGGGTTAGTGTGAGTGTGTCTGGGTTAGTAAGTCTGGGTGAGTGTGTCTGGGTTAGTGAGTGTGTCTGGGTTAGTGAGTGTGTCTGTCTGGGTTAGTGAGTGTGTCTGGGTTAGTGAGTGTGTCTGGGTTAGTGAGTGTGTCTGGGTTAGTGAGTGTGTTAGTGAGTGTGTCTGGGTTAGTGAGTGTTTGCTGAAGAGGCGTCTTCTTCTTGAGCTCAGTGTGTTCAGATCGGGTGGAGTTTGGCAAATAGAGAGCGGCCGCGGCCCAAATCACACATTCTCTTACTTCACCACCACTAAAAAAGTACATTCTCTATACAGTAGTGTGAATGAAATACATTCTCCATGATGTTATTGTCATGTGATCTATGTCGCTTCATCAATCCTCTCCCGTGGCCTCATGGGATATTAATTAAAGTGTCCATCAAATACTTATTGGAAATCAGTCTTCGGGCTTTATTGTGTCATCCCTGACTATTTATGTATTTTTAATGTATGTCACAGAATACTGTTTCATATTTTTTTATCTTTAAGTGGTCAAATAAATTCAATCAATCAATCAAACACTTTAGCTTATATCTGGAAGAAGTAGATCATCTGGATCATAATCTCTAATGAGAACTGTGAATTCAGACATGCTACTCTTGCTTTGCGCTATATAGTAGGCAAGTGTGATTTCAGATGCAGTGTTTCCAGAAAGACTTTGGAAAACATCTTTGTGGAGGAACAACTCGCACACAACTAGTGTGTAGTGTGCAACGCAAAACAACTTCAACATTAAGATTTTATTTTATTTTTTACTGTTGTGTTCAAAAGTATACACACCCCTTGCAGAAAATTCAATTCAATTCACATTTATTTGTATAGCGCTTTTCACAATTTACATTGCTTCACAGCAGCTTTACAGAAAATGCATTAATGAGTTAATACGAGGCATCATATGTGTATCATATGTTTTAATGGCATGTTATTTCTTATTTAATACTGCCATAAGCTTTTTAACATAACAGATGTTCACATGTAGTCCACAACACAAAATAATATAAAAATCACCCTGTTCAAAAGTTTGCACACCCTTGATTTGTAACACTGTGTGTCGTTGCTGCTGTTTTCATGTGTTGTGGTGGTTGATCACGAGTCCCCTGTTTGTCCTGGATGTTCTCCGGGAAAATCCTCCAGAATCTTCTGCTTATTTGAAGCCTTTACAGCAGTGACTGTATGATCCTCAGATTCATCTTTTCACACTGAGTCACACCGAGGGACTCAAACACCACTATTAAAGAAAGGAGAAAACATTCACTGACGCTCCAGAAGGAAAGACCTGGGGGGTGAACACTTTTTAACAAGATGATGTGTACATTTGTTTTGTTTTTTCCCCTTCAGAAGATACGCACATGTTTTACAGAAGACAGCATAAGTATAATTTACCCTGATCATCCAATTCAAAAAGTTTTCACCCCCTCCGGATCTTCTTCCTTCTGGAGAATAAGAAATCAGGGGTATGAAAACTTTTGCACAGGACTATTTTGATATTATCTAGTTTTGTGGACTATATGTAAATAATTGAAATAACAAACCATTTTTATGATTTTACTTATTTTGTATACCTATACGGTAACACTTTACTTGAAGGGGTGTGCATTAGACTGACATGACACCTTCATAATCATGACAGGACACTTGACATGAATATGAAGGAGGTTTTATGCATGTTAATGACAACTGTCATTAAGTGTCATTCGCACAATTATGACATTTTTAATGCAAATATGACATTGTTTGAGATGTCTTTGTTATGACACCTTGACATAAACCAATACATCATAACCTGTCAGTGTCTTGGTAATGACAACTTGACATTAACAAGACAACATAAATTGTCATAAACATGTAATAAACATGACATAGCAGATTAATCATCAAACTTAAGAAACCACTTAGCTTTATGGGTTAACATTAGATTAAACTGTGGTTGGTTTTGACATTGGCTGTCATGAGGCCATTATAACATTTAAATGACAAATTCAATTTGTTCCACTGTAGTTGAGGTCAAGAAAAATATTCATGACACAGTTATAATGCCTCATGACAGCCAATGTCAAAACCAACCACATGACCGTTTAATGTAATGTAAACCCATAAAGCTAAGTGCTTTCTTAAGTTTAATAATTAATCTGCTATGCCATGTTTATTACATGCTTATGACAATTTATGTTGTCTTGGTTTATGTCAAGTTGTCATAACAAAGACATCTCAAACAATGTCATATTTGCATTAAAAATGTCATAATTTAGCGAATGACACTTAATGACAGTTGTCATAAAACATGCATGTGTCTTGTCATGATTATGAAGGTGTCATGTCAGTCTTATGCACACCCCTTCAAGTAAAGTGTAACAGTTCAGTGGGTCATATATTGAGTTTAGCAAAGAACAAAGTGTCGCCTTTAACCTGTTAACTGTAGATCATGGTTGTACTTCATGAGTGCTTTGGAACACAGATAAATAGTTACATTTAAATAGTTTTATTTTATAGAAAACATATATTTTACAAAATAAAATTGCAAGAAAACGCCTGAAATTGGAAGTTGATATCAACAAAATTGAGCTGCTAAAAGGTTTTGAAGGATTGTTGCACGGTAAAGCAATGTTTGTGTTTACGCTTTCGAATGATAACTAATTTATATAAATATTTGATATGGAAAAGAGGCAATAAAAAGCATGTGAACTAGCGTTGTGAAGATGTGAAGATGTACATGTGAAGTGCTGAACTTGCGGAAATGAAAAACCATGCCTTTACAGTCTGCGTTTTCTCTTAACATACTATATGCATTTTAATGTCATTGTTTTTCCAGCCCGTTCTCATTCCAAGGAGTCATACATGTGACGCTTTTGACATTTCGTCGAAATCTTACGCACATGGCTTCCTTTAGCGTCAATATGAGACGCAGAACCCAAGGCGTCATAACCGTACCCTACCCCCGACCTAAACCTACCCATAACAGTGCGTGTTATATTGACGCTAAAGGATGCCATGTGCGTAAGATTTCGACTAAATGTCATATGCCGTCACCTATATGACGCCAAAGGATGAGAATGCGTTGTGTTTTTTACGTGTCATGTTTACAGTTGCCCCCAGTGACACATCGAAGCCCCCTCGTTCCGTATGTCCTGGCGCCGACCCTGCAGTTGCACTGTACAGGCGTCAGAGAATAAGCAGTTCAGCCCTGTGTTGGGGAAACATCATATAGCGATCAGTGTTATCAGATAACAGTGTCCTGCAGTGCTGACTGTAAATAAAGCCCAGCGCTCACTCAGAGTTTGCCTTTCTTTGCATCTTCAACATCAGAACAATTTGAATGTAATTTTTCCAGTTGTTATATGATTTATTACAAGGCAAAGAAGTTTTCTGAGAAGCTTTTGCAAGACACTAAACTTAAAGCGAACAAATGAGTTTCCAAACAAATCATTATGAAGCAAGGCAATTAAAGCTGTCTTTATTATTGAGATAGCAATTCAGTTTTAGAAAGCATGTGTACAGGTGATTAAAATGAATACATGATTTACGTGAGAAATATCTTGACCTACAGACCAGAACTTTACGTGAGAATAATTCAGAATATTCTTCTGAACAAAATGGGAAGGATTTACAAAACAGGAGGAATAAAGACTTCACACTCACTCACTCACACACACACACACACACACACACACACACACACACACACTCAAACAGGCGCACACATCTTTGTGGGGACTCTCCATAGGCGTAATGGTTTTTATACTGTACAAAACTGTATATTCTGTCCCCTTACACTGCCCCTATCCATAAATCTACCCATCACACACAACTTTCTGCACTTTTACATTTTCAAAAAACATTACTTAGTATGATGTATACGCTGTTTTCCTCATGGGGACCGCTGGCTGGTCCCCACAATGTAATATAAACATGAACTCACACTCACACACACTCACACTCACACACACACACACATACACTCACACACACTCACACTCACACACACACACACACACACACACACACACACACACACACACACACACACACACACACACACACACACACAAGAGATATCAGACTCATCATCAGCGTCTGCTGTGTGTTAGAGTGTGGTAATCTGGCTAATGTGAGGTGAGGATATTGTGTCTGCGCGCGCTCTCTGATTGTGGGGTGTTTGATGGTGTTTGATGTGGACGGAAGTGTTTTGGACACACAAGCCGAGGGAGGAGGGGGGGGACGGTGTGTGACAACACTGGCAATTTAGTCTACAGGTGTGTGTGCCCGTGCGCTCGGGGAACACACCACTTCAAACACATCTCTTCCTCTCAGGATGAAAGAGGGATTCGGTCTAATTGTACAGCGAAGAGAAGACAAAACAAATAAAGGAAAGATAACTTTCTAGTGGCTGTTTTATAAAGCGTGTGCCGATCGCCACAACAGAGGCTCGTAACCACGGCTACAGCAAAGGCCTTTGCTTTACCTCTGATCATACACACACATTAAACACACACATATTCATGGATACAAAATTAAAACATGAATATGACCGCATAATAAACTCTAATACATATGTAATATGCTAACCATTTTTTTTTTTGGGAATGGTAGGCTACACTGAAAAAAAAAAAAAAGTTAAATTTACCTAATTTTTCTTTGGCAAGTTTTTGCACACATATTTTTTAAGTAAAATTCACATGTGGAATTAAGTAAACTCTAATTAACTAAGTTAAGTGAAAGTAATAAATAAAAGAAGTAATTTTAACTTGGCTAGTAAAAGGTTGAGTAATATCTATTTAGTTGAAGTTTCCTTTGCAATACATTTCACTCAAACAATATAAGATGGAATTAAAACACACTTTTAAAGTATGCTTTACGTAGTAACATCAAAGTAATTAAAACAATGTGTGAAACACCAAATCTACATATCACAGTCACACATCATGAACACAGAGTCCCCAACACTAGACATTTGATGGATCGTTTGTGTGTTTGAATGTCATTTTGAGTGGAAAACGAACTCCAAAAGCCACCGAATGTCCAGTTACTGATAACAGCAGAAGCGATGATGATGAAACTGTAAAGCTGGAAAACAGCGACAAAACAGCCTCGTTAATTACTCCAGCCCCAGTGCATGATGGGAACACCAGTAGCAGAGAAGTGGAGTCGTTTCACTTCATTTTATAACGTTGATATTTGCGCTTTCATTTCTACACGCTTGAATTGAGTAATATAGAATTTACTTCATTTTTTAAATTCTTGCCTGAACTAACTTTTTCATGTTTATTACCTTGTTTACATCTGTAGTATTTACTTCAGCACAGAGTCATGTTTATCAGTGTAGATTAGATTATTTAAGACATTTGAGTGACATATACACTGTAAAAAACAATAAGAAGAAAAATACATCAAACTAAAAAAATATTTTGCTGCTAGAGCCTCGTGTGTAGAGTTACATCAGATCAAATAATATCTGCAGACCTCAAAACACATATCCCCTTCATTCATTATATGAATCATTTGAAGAAACAATGCAACCAGTCGGATGAGGCCAGAGAGTCTATAGCCTATATATATATACACACACACATTCACACACACACACACACACACACACACACACACACACACACACACACACACACACACACACACACACACACACACACACACACACAGTATATAGCCTATATATATACACACACAAACACACACACACAGTATATAGCCTATATATACACACACACACACACACACACACACACACACACACACACACACACACACACAGTATATAGCCTATATATATACACACACACACACACACACACACACACACAGTATATAGCATATATATATACACACACACACATACACAGTATATAGCCTATATATATATACACACACACAGGATATAGCTTATACATATATTCAATGTTGAAGCTACTCTGATACGTGCAAAGAGCATTAGTTCTTCTCAGGTAATTGATCAATCTAAAGTTTAAATCACACATACAGAATAAACGCTTCAGCAAGTATAAAAATAAAGGTAACACTTTACAATAAAGTTCATTAGTTAACATGAACTAAGAATGAACAATATTTTACTCAGCATTTATTAATTTTAGTTAATATTAATTTCAACATTTACTAATACGTTAATAAAATCAAAGGTTGTATTAGTTAACATTAGTTAATGCACTGTGAACTAACATGAACACACAATGATTTTTTTATTAACTAATATTAACAAAGATTAATACTGTAACAAATGTATTGCTCATTGTTAATTCATGTTAGTTAATACATTAACTAATGTTTGTAAATTATTGTAAAGCGTTACCAAAATACTGATTAATACCACACAAATACTCCAATATTTATGCTTTATATGCATTAGCCAACAAGCATTTCACTTTCATGTGCTTTGCTCAAGACGTCCTGATCATATTTGAGATGTGATTGCGTGATTGTCCTCAAAAGCGGTTCAACTTCACATGTAGAGTCGACAGGTTGCATGTCAGGAACAATGCAAACAGAACCGGATCCATATCTACCAGAACCTTCTGTCACTCAGGAGTTATGCCCAACTCAAGCCTCAGCGAACACATGGCTTTCATAACTGGCAGAAGACAATAATTTAGCACAAATCTGTGTAATCGTACTGTAATATTCAAGTTTTACACGCCGTACTGGAAATGCTGTAAAGCGAGACGTCCCTCCCCCCGTAAGTCAACTGACCCTTTATCAGATCCATGATGCCTTTCTGACTCACGGCTCGTGCTGGAAATAGCTTTAAATGGTCCGGTAACATGTTGTGGGGCTTTCCAGCTTTCTCATGTTGGCACAGCGGATAGATGGATCCACCAGAGGACAGAGCGATGGACAAACTCACACGACACAGCGACGGAGATCTAGAAGTCTTGTAATGTTACTTCAACATCAAAAATGCTTTCTAAACGTTGCTTTATCCTCTTTATTCCTGAGGATCTGACTGTGTTGTGGCACTTCCGGTTTGGGGAACTTCCCTTCAGAGACACTGAAACAAATCATTTCAAATCATAAGGTTGCGCTACATATAAAGCTGATCCGTCAGTTTCCCTTCATGATTTATCTCGAGAATAACGCAACGCTTGGTATTTTAACGTGTAGAATATCCAATGCTATCTCACGACCAATTCATACGAGGGATTAAAAGCTGGCTAATTCGTACGATTTGTCTAAGTGCTTGTGGCGGTTATGTTTAGGGGCGGGGTCAGGGGTTAGGGGCGGGGTCAGGGGTAAGGGGTTAGAGGTTAGAGGTCAGGGGTAAGTCATTCGTACGAATTCATACGAATTGGGCAACTCATAAAATATTAACGATTTAGCAAAAATCGTACTAATTCATACAAGTTGCCGTGAGATCGGGTTGGAATATCTTTTCTGTCACTGCTTTCTTTTCCTCGTGATTATTTCGTTTTTTCCCTTTGCATCCGCTGTAAAAGTATGAAAAATAAACATATTCTGCACATCTGTGGTCTGTTCTCCCGATTTAATTCATGATATTCTCCATTAATAATTCACTGGATGCACGAAGACTCTCTCGTTTTCTCCTCAAATCCTCACGTCTCGTTCCAGGTTTGTTTTCACAAGTAAATACAATTAATTATGTGTCAAAATGACGGAAATCACTTTGTCAAGTTAACGAACATTTTTGATTAAGGCAACGTATGTTTATAATACAGATCAGGGACGTGCGGTCAGGGTAGACAGGGTAGGCAGTGCCTGACCAAAGGAAATGTTTACATTACATTTATTAATTCCAAGAGCTTTATTAATTCACCACATTATTAATTGCATTTATTTTATTCCAAATATTAATTTTTGAAACAAAAATTTTCAGGAATACACATATAATATACTCCTTTTGCCATTTTTGCTCCTAAAAACCATTGTTTCATGCAGGAAATTCAAGTCCATGGCCATTGAGGCAGAGGTTAGCAGTGCCTCTTTGGTCCATAGAACGTAGTTTACGTAGATTTGCGCATGCGCAGTCAGTTCTCATGTTGTCTTGAATTATCAACTTTGAGGCAGAGACCGAGCTTGCTTCATGTCACGTGATCCACTCGCTCTCACTCACTCTGCGCTTCCCGCTACTAGCATCTAGCGGCGCCGGCGATGCTGTCAACCTAGTTCGATGGCTGTGAACCGTTGGATATTTGGATATTATGGATATGTATTACTAAGATTGTCAACATTGTCCTATGAAGAAAAAAGAGTACAGAAGTAAGCACCCCCTTCAAAACGTAAATTAGTAATTTATTTATTGTTAATCAGTCAGTAAGTAATCAGTCAGTCAGTAATCAGTCAGGCTATCCGGGGTTTATAATGCTCAAAAATGTTCACAAACGCAAAACAAAACTTCGCACTGAGAGCCGTTCGAGGTGCGGTTAAATAGTCTGGGTGATAGACTGCAGCTGGGCGAGGTGATGAGAGTCATTAGGAGTTGCAGCTGAGTAAGATGAGTGTGATTAGAGGGCTTCTGGGGAATGTAGTGCAACGGAGAAAATTGGAACTCGGGTGAAAGCGGTCTTGGTTGGCTAGCAAGGGAGGTTGCAGAATCTGGGATCGTAACAGTATGTCTTTTTGTGCGATTATGGTGCATTTCGTTAGGGTTAAAAATGCTGTTTTGTATTTCTCTTTTTTTAATCCTGGTGCGCCGTCGCCAGACGCTCATTGCGTCTCGGTGTGTGCGCCTAGTGCAGTTTGTAGGAGCGAATAAGCTGTTTTTGTACTTTAAAGCTGTACTGCTGACACAATGTTTTCTGACTGTAGCCTATTCAAATCCTGGTGCGCCGTCACCAGACCAATAGTGTGTGTGTTGCTGTCTGTGCGCGTTTGCGCATTTTGAAGGAGTGACTAGGCTGCTTGTCGGTTCGCTGACACCGCGCCGGCGCCGCCTCCCTCTCTTAATATGTCCTGCACAAAACATTTGTTGGTTGTATAGCCTAAGTCATAAGATATGTGTCCATTAATTTGATTATTCGATTTGATTGTGCGTTAGCCTCACATATGACTGACTTTGCTGTATGCAGGCAGCGATGTGATGATGCCTGATATGAACTTGGGTTGCTACATTAACTGAATGAATATATGAACATACATGCCACATTGATAGGTCACAGCCTACCCATGACAAGATTTCACCGCACGTTACTGATACAGATATAGTATATTACAGTGATATTTAACTCGCCCGTTATTGCTGTGGAATGAATCACTTTTCTTTGGTTATTCAGGGTCTGTTGTTAAAAGTGCGATTGATTCTTTTACACGTTTAAATGTCCTTTTAATGTTCGCTGGTTGAAGGGTGAGTAGATAAATGTCTTCTCATCATGACAGCTTTTTAAAAAAACGTATAATTGCGTTCATAGAGCCTTTCACTGGTTGTTTACAGCTTAACGCAAGTTACACCTTTAACTCACGCAAAGCATCATGGGGCGCAGGAATAATGTGGATAAAGAACAGCTCGATGTCACACATGCTTTATAGGCTCTTTTGTTCATATTGTCTTCTGACAAACATCAATCATCTAGAATCAGCTGTCAGACGACACTCCCTCGGATGCACACCGCTCCCAGAACCGGAAGCTCGGATCTGATTGTCTGGTTTGAAACAAAGTTGTGTTTACAAGGTGCCATTCTGCTAGATCTGGGGAAAACGAAGTAAAAAGTTCATGGCTTAGAACATTTGAAAGACATTCAGAGTTTAGTTTGACAAGATGCCCTCGAGCCCAAATCTGTGAAAAAGGTTTGGAACAAGTAATTCTGATCTCATGGTCTACACAACGTTATCTGTACAATCTCTTGAATTGGCTCTTTGCGGTTTTGTTGCATCATGTATTTTCAGTCCAAGCTCAATGGAAAAATGTGGCTGTGAAAAAGTGCAACACTTTCAAAGCGAAGCGTCCAGTCAGTGGCGTGTCCAGTTTAATCTGAAACAGATGAACGTGAATCTGGCAACGTTTAATACATTGGTTGTTGTACGCATCGGTAAGCCCCGCCCCTCTTAGTTACTGTTGCTAACCCGGACAAACAAACGGAGTTGCTAACTGTCTTACAATGACAGCCGTCAGTGTGAAAACCTCGTCACAAGATGTTTTTGACACAGTTTGGACACAGACGGACCACCTCTCGTCGAGGAGCATCAAGTGGGACTTAAATATGCCATGGAGGGATACATAAAAGATTTAAAAATAAATATGGTGGGTAACAAGATTAATTTGTGAGCGAGGGTTTACAGATCAAGCGGGAGAAGCTCATGTTACACTCGTCACGATCTCAGATGAACAACATCCAGGATCAACACTGTTCATAAGATTACATTAATTTACATTTAACCAGTTTATATGAAGAGGCACTGACATGTAGACCGTCATTTATGTGTTTCGACCTACACTGAACATGACGGGAGAACAGCTATTTAGGTTTGTACGTTAGCATAAATTCACTAACTCACTAACTTAAATTGTAACTTAAAGGGGGGTGAAATGCTGTTTCATGTATAGTGAGTTTTTTACACTGTTAAAGAGTTGGATTCCCATGCTAAACATGGACAAAGTTTCAAAAATGAAGTTGTAAGTTTGATGGAGTAATTCTGTTCCAAAAATACTCCTTCCGGGTTGTCACAAGTTTCGGAAAGTTTTTTTCGAATACGGGCGTGTATGACGTCAGAGTGGCCGGAATTTCCTTATACGGGTCTTAAGGGCACTTCTCCCGGAAGGGCGCGCGCGCATCTGTAGCCTAGTGCGTGCGAGATTACGCCTATGCCCATCAGAGCGCTGGGCTCGGTCGGCTGCGCTGCAATTAAAAAAATGGCACCAAAAAAGTGTGTTTTTGGTTGCCAGGGCAAGACAACACTGCACAAATTTCCAAAGAACCCAGCGTTAAGGGACCTGTGGATGGATTTTGTTTTTCCAGAGCAGCAACGGAGTTGTGCAAGTGTTTTTGTTTGTTCCCTTTATTTCGACGGTAATAGTTTTATAAACAAGGCCCAGTTCAACGCCGGATTTGCAGATCGCCTAATACTTAAAGATGGAGCAGTCCCAACGATAAAGGTTCACGGTCGTGCGTTGGAACCGCAGGCGGTGAGTAAAACTGCTTCAAATGTCTGTGAGTTGTTAACTATCGGCGTGTAAGCACAGCAAGTAAACAACATGATCACATACAGTTAATGTATATCTATGGAGCATGCGATGTATGGAGTGTGTGTGTTTAAATACATTTGTTTAGCTGGCCACTGTAGGTGTCAGTTTGTTTATTGTAAAAATAAATCATGTCCTCATAAACCACGAGTCTGTCTGTTTACAACACACAAATGTTATAAAACTCGCGCATGACATGGTGTTCTAAAAACACTGCGCTCAAGTTCAAATCATTTCTATTTTTTTTTAAAAACGCTCGAGACCTTATGGTTTTCACCCATTTCACTGCCCATCTCACGTTTTTGTGAGCAAAAACGCGTTCTGTATGAACGAGCCCTTAGTATTGTTTAGATCCTTGTTCTGCATGGGATTACTATCTGATTGTTAGCCATGGTTTATTTTCGGATGTCACTCACAGCTTCCAGACGCTCTCAACGCAAAAGCTTCGCGCGCTCGTGTCGTGATTATTTAGCTCCGCCCACACGGCAAGCCTCCACCCGCTCGGGTTTTTCCGGAAAGACTCGGTACAGCCTATCTTTCTTTTATAAATATAATAAAACTAAAGACTTTTTGGAGATATGAAGGATGCAATACTACTCTATAGGTACTCAAGATTAACATGAGATTGAGTGAAACTGAGTGTTTCACCCCCCCTTTAATGACAGTGTGACAAGCAGAAAATGAACGTTTTCGTCTTCATCGGGATTGGGGTTGAATCCTTAGGGAACCAGGTTACTGCGCTCACATCAGTGATATTATAAATAAACCGGGCTTCAGTCGTAATGCGCAGATAATTGGTCCGTTCGCTCAAATCTTATCACTATTTTGAATCGCGCCGGTGAACGCGCGCACAGTACGGTGATTCAATACATGAATACCCTCTCAGGATCCTGGAGTCAGTCTGACAAGAACCCAGCGCACATCGTTTTACCATTAGCATAAACACCATCAAACCCACGAGAGCTTCAGATCTTCCAATGCTTCTCTATGGCGCTGAAACCTAAAGATGTCCTAGTTCCCGTGCAACTGATACTCGACTGCCATTGGCTGATCTGCGTTCGAGGGGAGGGGCTTACCGATGGGTCAATTGAAATGTCTGGTGAGTGTCGTTTAAAGGTTAATGCTCTATCGTGTTTTAACATAACACACCAGCTACACTACTACAAGTCTTTGAGCTCTTGTGATTTGAGTTTCACATGACTCGCCTCATTACTCGAGCTCATTATGTGATGCAAACATCAAAACGTATTCGTTTACCAATCATGCACTATGGTAAAAGTGTTCTAGGGTCATAACATAGTATTGTGCAACCCAGACAGCAACATAGTGTCGGCCCAGATCCGGCCCACATCTGGTACATTCAACGCACACCAGATGTGGGCCGGATCTGGGCCGACACTATGTTGCTGTCTGGGAAGGAAAAGTGCAAAAATAAGTCTTAGTAATCGATAATCTGCCCCTGATATCATATTTTATGTGAAAAGGAATAACAGTGGTTGGTGTTTTACTGCCACTAGTGTTTATTTCAGCTGGAACCTGCAGGGAATTGTATGAACTGGTACATGTTTGGAGATTTGCACAAATATAGGTATAGAAGCACATTTGGAAACACTTTATTTTGATGGTCCCTTTTTAACATTCAGTTGACTATGAGTAACTTTGCAACTACATGTCAACTAACTCTCATTAGAGTATTAGTAGACTTTCTGCTTAATATCTGCTATTTATTATGATGGTTCTCCAACAGACATTATACTGACTATAAGTAACTTTGCAACTTATTATACTAACCCGATCCCGACAATCTACAAATACTCTACCAATACTCTACCAATACTCTACTAATACTCTACTTATACTCTACCAATACTCTACTAATACTCTACCAATACTCTACTAATACTCTACCAATACTCTACTAATACTCTACTAATACTCTACTAATACTCTACCAATATTCTATTAATACTCTACTAATACTCTACTAATAATCTATTAATACTCTACTAATACTCTATTAATACTTTACGACTCTACCAATATTCTATTAATACTCTACTAATACTCTACTAATAATCTATTAATACTCTACTAATACTCTACCAATATTCTATTAATACTCTACTAATACTCTATTAATACTTCTGATACTCTACCAATACTCTACTAATACTTTACTAATACTCTACCAATACCCTACTAATACTCCACCAATACTCTACTAATACTTCACTAATACTCTACTAATACTCTACTAATACTCTATTAATACTTTACTAATACTCTATTAATACTCTATCAATACTCTACCAATAATCCACTAATACTCTACTAATACTCTATTAATACTTTACTAATACTTTACTAATACTCTACCAATACTCTACTAATACTCTAATGAGAGTTAGTAGACATGTAGGTGCAGCGTTACTCATAGTCAACAGAATGTGTTAAAGGGACCATCAAAATAAAGTGAAACCGCACATTTTTCCAATGAGCCTGTGCTGTTTCTTTTTTAAATTTACATGTGTATGTAAGCAAATCTATATCCATCTATCTCTAAATCCAATGCAGATTTTATGTAATCAAACGCAAGACAACCTATAGTGTCTGTTGAATGTCTCTGTGATTAACCATGATTCTTGAAAACTGTTACATCACACTGTTGCCCGAAGCATTGCAAGAGTGTATATCTTCCAATTACTGTTCAATTATCGTCTATTACGCATGGGGCGTAAAGCTGTGGTTTTCAACCTGCCACGGCTCATCACAGATTTACAAATAACTCCGAAGGTAATCGAGAAATGCAGCTCAGATCCAGTGACGTCATGAGTTTAGGAAAAGAGCCGATCCGATGGGAGTCTCAAACCCACCACAGCTCAGGATGACAGGGCTCCTACACACCGCTTTCCATTTCCCACATCAGTCGAGAGGCACGTGTGGTTTCTCAGATGCCTTTAATCAAGGGTGTTTCTTTCATTTGCGTGCCCCACCACCCCAGTAATGCACACACAGATCTGTGTTTCCTTCCCTGTACCTGTTCCCGGCTCCCAGAGCTGGTTCTGGGTGGTCTCGGCTCCGGGTTTTGGCACCAGTTTTCTGGGGGTTGTTACAGGACTTCCTCCTCGGGCTCGAAGCTTCCTGTGGCATTACGCTTCAAAAGGCCTCGCAACACCCACACACAGACCATACACACACACACGGGGGATGTTTCTTCCGTCGACGTTTGGGGTTTAACCGCTCCTGCTCAGCGCACCCCAGATCTGGAACCAAACACACACTGAAAAACATAACTTGTAGGATTTAACTGATAAAATCCTCGAAACAATTTTAAAACGGCATTTTCCAAAAGATGGGCTAAAATCTTACACTAAACCATATCAAATTATCCATGTTATCCCCATGAATGAAAGTTAGATGTCTTTTATAAAGTGAATTTTACATAAAAAAGCTGTTTTTGTCACCGGCACAAGACATCGTTGATTGCCAGCGACTGATTATTTTCTATATCTACAGAGAACAACATGCACAAACATAAAACACAGACAAAAACATAAAATAACCTAAATTAACTGGTTTTATTCAAGTCAAAAATTAAATTTAATATTGCTGAATCAAAAATATTAACTGTTTTCAACACTGATAATAATCATAAATCTTGAGCATCAAATCATCGTATTAGAGTGATTTCTGAAGGATCATGTGACACTGAAGACTGGAGTAATGATGACAGGCTTTGATCACAGGAATAAATTACATTTTACTAGATATTCACATAGAAAACAGCTGATTTAAACTGTAATGATATTTCACAATATTGCTGTTTTTAGTGTATAAATGATCACGTAAATCCAGCTTTTGTGAGACTTCTTTCAAAAAACATCAACAAAACTTAATGATTCCAAACTTTTGATAGTATATTCAAAGGATTTTTAGAGAAACATTTTAGACAAAGTTGAAACCGCTACTAAACTCTCAGAAAGAAAGTGTTATTCCTTTGTTCACAGACTCAGAGTAACAGGTTTATATCGCCCATGATATTTTGGCAATCTTCCAGCACATAACCTATAGACATCTTAAAGTTTTGTGTCGATATCACATGTCTGTGTGACGTTATCATGATGCATCACATGTGAGGAATATCAGTTTTGAATGACAGGATCTCACTGTCTTTGACAGATTTTAAACAAAATTGTATCAAATGCTATACTTTTGTTCACTGTTGTTGAACAGATTGCTTACCTGTTGCTGTAATGTGTCTTTTGCAACTCACTGAGTCACAGTTTTCTAAGAAAAAAACTTCTGCTTTTTTGCAAGATGAGGGACGGACTAAGGGGCTTGTGGGAAAAATAATATGAAGACAAGCTATTTGAGTAGCTGAAGTGATTGTGATGTCATAAGTCTACTTCCCTCTTTCTCTCACGCACAGACTCCTAGTTTACGATTAGTTTACACACTAATCTCTCACAACACTATAGAAGCGTTTCACCTGAAATGTGTGTAAATGTGTTTGATGTAAGAAATTCCCCTTCATTGCCACATTACATATAATGCTGCTTTCTGCATTGCTGTGGCAGTGTGTCTTTATACCGTCTGTATCTGTATCCAGGCCTGAAAATACAGCGAGAATCAAAACCCCCAATCAATTAATAAAATGTGAAGTGAAAGTGTGAGAAAGTGAATTCTGAGATTGGTCCAGGCATCACACCAGATAAGTATGGCATTTGTGGTTTGATTTGAGGAAGCGAGAGTCATTGTATGTCATTGGAGATTTAACAGGGAAATGCTTTTCTGCTGAATTCAGACGTTTAGATCTGAATTATGTCGTCGATTTCCCACCACTGACTCCTGTCAGTCAGTCTCTACGCCGGTTTTCTTCAGAATTTTAAAGGAGACACTCAAAACTATGTAGCAGTGCATTGTTAAATTCATAAACTGCACAAATATGACAGTGATTTTGCATCTTTTGCCGGTCTAGGATTAACATTCCTGTCAAAGCACCACAGTCCCAGTAGGAGATGAAAGAGGGAACCAATGTTGTTCAGACCTTCCGGCCCCACAGTGCAAAATATCATTCTGGCAATCAGTATTTGACTCATGTCTTCCAGTGCAATTTTACATCCTTAAATTTAGATAAACACATTGCTATATAAACTTCCCAACTGGTGAATTGTCTTAAGCCTACATTTTGAGAAGCAAAACTGCGATCTTGTTTTAAATTTAGTAATTGACCTCATCCTAGAAACTTGCTCTTTTTTCATTCATCATAGATATGCACAAAATAACATTTTTGGTCAGTCAGTTTTTTTTTTTTAGAAAGAGGATGCATAAATAGACAGACATGCATAAATAGACAGATAAACCCCAGATCTGGGCAGGTGGAGCTGGGGAGGTGGAGGGGTTCATTCAGAGGAACTCACTGCAGGACTCGCTTACACAAACACTGAACCACACTATTCAAATGTTCAGCAAGAATCTCATTGGCTGCAGGATCAGCAGAGGCCAATCAGCTTGTGCCATGCGGTGATGATGTGATTGCTTGCAGATTGCATGTAAAGGACCAATCAGCCTGTGCCCTCTAGAGCTTTACGACTGAACTAGATATATAATTATTAGGGCTGTCAGTTAAACGCGTTATTAACGGTGTTAACGCAAACCCATTTTAACAGCGTTAATTTTTTTATCGTGCGATTAACAGTCTTTTTGGCCTAGCAAACTTTGTAGTTTTTTCACATGCTTTTGCAACAGGACTATGAAACCCATTCATTTCAATGGCTTGCGCCGTGCGAGGACGTTTTGAAAGCGCAAGCGGATCTAGCTAGACCGGAAACAAAACAACAGGCACGACGCCGCACACACTTGTTTGGGCTTGCGAGCCGGACAAATAGTAGGTTAACGTTACGTTTTGAGTGGATGACGAGTGCGAGACGCCGAAATGGATGCCAATAAGATTCTGAATGGAAAGTTTACTTTTAAAAAGTTGCCAAATGGTTCCATTGACAAGACCAAAGTGATCTGTGTGTTTTGTCGTTGTGAACTGAGCTATCATCATCGCAGCACGTCCAGTCTGAAACACCACTTGATGATGGCCAAGCACACACACACACACACACACACATAGCCTAGAAATCTAGACGCACCCTAGCGGCAGCAAAAATTATTTTGCAGCAAAATGTGGTCTAGCAACTCTCCGTTGGCTTTTCGAGCTGGAAAAACCAAACTCTGGTCAGGCCAATCACATCGTGTATAGAGTTGGTGGGCGGGCTTAACAATGACGGCAGAGATGTGACGGTTTCGCGTGATTTCCATAGGAGATTTCGCTGCTAACTTTACTTGTTACTTGTAAAGTTACAAAGAAGATGCTGCTGGCGAACAGCGGTCTTTCGAATCGGCTTTGGCCGAGACTCTGGAGGACTTGGAGTTAAGAGAACGTCACTTAAGTCATTCTTAAAAAAGGAAGATGTGTTCGGAGTTTTGACAACCGGATACGGCAAAAGTTTAATATATCAACTAGCTCCGCTGGTGGGAAAACGCATGGGACTCACTCAGCCACAGCCGTTCGTTGCTCTGGTTGGTTGAAGCGCTGTCCTATTGCGTGCCGAGGGATATTGAAAGACAACCGTTTATCCCGCCCCTCGGATTGAGGCATGCCAATTGTGAGTTCCCAGACCTAACATCTTGATGTAGGTCTGGCTTGCCAGGCTAACACACACACACACAGCTGATGCGAATTCTCCGCCCCTCGTCAATATCAGCACCTCCTCAGTATTTCTTTCACCCTTTTATTGATGGACAGTGTTACATTGTGTGAGAGATTATTTGCTCCAAGTGAGAATGTTAGTGTGAAATTGAACACATTGTCAATGTTGTTTTAAAAAAAAAAACATTTGCACAAAGCAAGCCGATCTAGTTTTCCATGTTGATAAGAGCATTAAAATGAGAAAAAAGAATGGGACAAAAAGAAATCAAGAGACATTTAGAATAGATAAAAATGTGCGATTAATTGTGATTAATCGTGAGTTAACTTTGACATTAATGCGATTAATCGCGATTAAATATTTTAATCGTTTGACAGCACTAATAATTATTAAAAATGTAATATATATGTGACCCTGCAGTGAGTTTTTCAAGAGTGTGCTCAGTCTAGAGTATAATATGTGCAGCTGTGTAGTCAAGGCCCATATAACAGGACGCGATGTCACGCGTTTTTTAGGCCAAAACTTTTTTTGTCACATACAGCAAACATCTCCTCACTATCCGCTAGCTGCCTGTCCCCTGAACACACTGTAAAAAACCGCGGTCTCTGCAGACACCCCAGGCTCCACAAACGGCAACAAAAACAAACTGGGCTTACCCGCACCACGAAACATAGCAAACTGTTCCAGCCAATGACCGACAAGAAGGGTTTGGGGTGTGGTTTGGGGGGTTAGTATGCGGATGAGGAGGAGGGAGGGTCTAGCTAGCCTCCGTTTTGTTTGACAATAGTTCGAACGTCAACAAGAAGTGACGTCACCCAGGATCGCTTAGAGAACCTTTAAAGATTTTAGGGATGTAACGGTACATGTAATCATCCTGAACACTACGGTAGGGACGTCATGCAGTCGCACGACAAATACATTCAGGGGCGGTAATGCAACGCAGTTTGCTGACAGTAAAAAGCCCAGAAAAAGAAGAGACGATTGATCGATATGTTTACATTTCTCAACCAGTGTTTCAACTGGAGAACGATATCAATAAAACAGCTTGAGAATTATATCTCACGTAGTATTACATTTACCTCAGGCATTGAGTGTCGAGTGCAGTTCGCTAGAGAAATGAACTCTAGAGAGAAGCATTTCATATATATGCACTATATTAGCCTAGTCATTATATTTACTTAACCTGTTAGTAATGTCTTGATTATTGAATGCATGTTTAAATAAATTTGTCATGAAAACAAGTTATGACAGCCACTGTGTAAAAGATTATATTTCAAAAATGAATTGAAGTAGAAAATTAACTTTATAATTAGATTGAGAAGTTAATGCAAATGTGCAATTTACAGTACATGTTTATTTTATTTTAGTGTTGATTACTATATCTAAAAAAAGCAACTCAATTTAATAATTTGGGCTCTGTTGTTAATAACCTTTAATATTATAGTAATGTGTAATTAAGGGCTCCCATATAGTTTACAGCATTAGCTAAGATATCATTTTTGTAAGGATAAGAAAATCTAATTATAATAAAACATTTTTAAACACTTATACACATTTGTTAAAATCTGTTTAATAAAAAAGAAAGAAAGAAAGAAAGAAAAAGCATTTTTGTGTTTAGTTTTCTCCGCGCTGCTGTACCGAACCCGTGCCGAACCGTGACTTCAGTCCCCCTGACACCCATTGAGAAAGACACCTGTGAATCCACACGACAACTTTTTCTGTGCATGCAAATACGTCACTTATTTATATTATGCAACTCCAAATTATTAGTGAATGAGGCCCGTTGACCATGAGTTTCATATGAATATCTTCATATTCTGTTGGTGACTATTAAAGGTTTAGTTCACCCAAAATGTAAACTCTGTCAGTAATTACTCACCCTCATGTTGTTCAACCCCGTAAGACTTTCGTTCATCTTCGGAACACAGATGAAGATATTTGTGATTAAATCTGAGAGCTGGATCACTCCTCCATAGGCTTCTATTGTAATTGAAACTTGCCGGCCCAGAAAAGTTATTAAAGACATCGTTAAAAAAGCCAGAGTGACTACAGTGGCTCAACCTTAAGTTTATCAAGCGACGAGAATACTTTTTGTGCGCGAAAAAACAACAAAAATAACAACTTTATTTAATTATTCATTATCTTCTCTGTGGGCCTCGAGTGAGTTCGCGTAGTGTAACAGCGCAGCGCTTCTGGGTTGTACGTCAGAACGTAGGCTCACCATTGGCCGACACTGGTCATGTGTGTGATGCGTGTGACGTACAACCCAGAAGCGTCGCTTGATAAACGTAAGGTTGAGCCACTGTAGTCACTCGGACTATTTTAACGATGTCTTTAATAACTTTTGGGCTGGCCAGTTTCGATCCCTTAAGAAGCCTATGGAGGAGTGATCCAGCTCTCAGATTTAATCAAAAATATCTTAATTTGTGTTCCGAAGATGAACGAAAGTCTTATGGGGTTGGAACGACATGAGGGAGAGTAATTACTGACAGAGTTTACAGTTTTGGGTGAACTATCCCTTTAAGAGACCCGAATAATCGTATGAGACGGCTGCCTATATAATGCAGGGGAAAACATCAGGCAAGCGATACTGTGGGCCGAAGAGATCGTGCTCGTCAAACCATCGACAGCTGTAGGATTTGAGATCTTTACACCGGGTTATGCATCATATGCATTCTCAATAATGACTAAACTCATGACTGAATCATTCAGGTTCTGATTCAATTCTGTTCTCGTTTCTGCTGGACTTTTTGAGGCTGGTATTTAGCAACTATCCTGTGGAGTGTCTGACGCTGATGATGAGTATGCGAAATTGATGTGAACTGTCTAAGAGAGGCAATAGAAATGTTCCTGGACGCAGTTTTCGCAGATGGTGATTGGTATTGAGAAATCTCTGAAAGTTGGTTGATTACTTGTTACCCAACACACAAGGGAACTGAGAGACTGAGGTTACTGTCGACACTGAAGCCTTTCCACAAACTCAAAACATTATTTATTTATTTATTGTTGTATTTGTATAGGGACAGATATAATAAACATAGATAAAACTGGGTCAACAGCCATATAACGCATGTATCATAGTGATTGTAGCTAAAGCTAATTCACAACACTTGTCCCTAGAAGGGCTTTTATGAATTACAGTTACACAACAGCAAAACAGAAAAACATCATTCATCTGATCTCACACACCACACACATCTTGACAGTCTTATCATAAACTCATGTGTGTTCTTGCAACATCCTACATTTATTCAGAACTGGTTTCATTATGAAGTCTGTCTGTCTATCTATCTATCTATCTATCTATCTATCTATCTATCTATCTATCTATCTATCTATCTATCTATCTATCTATCTATCTATCTATCTATCTATCTATCATGTTACTATCTATCCATCCATCTCCTTTATTTATGTTGCATAGCCCATTTATTCTAATACATTTATATTTAATTTAATCAGGGTTATTATTATTTAACTAAAACCATAAAATATGTCATTACTTGAAATAAAAAATAACTGAAATAAAATAAAATAAAATTTGTATTATTTTAATTAGTTGCCAAGACAACATTTCTAATTTTCTGTAAGTTTAAGTGCTAAAAATATATAAACATACAAAAAACACACAACCAAATTACTTAAATTGTAACTACAATTTAAATTAAAACAGAAAATATAAATGCAAAATGTCAACAAAAACAAGTACATCAATGATACTAAAATAACAGTGATGTGCATTCCTGAGCTCTTTAATTATACACACACACACACACTGACAGCGTGTTCCAGTTCCGGCCAATATCCAGCAACTTCGCACAGCCATTGAAGAGGAGTGAACCAACATCCCACAGGCCACAATCAATAGAGGGAATGCATTAACGTCACTTCCCCGCCGGAACACGCCCCCCTCAGCGGGACTGAGTGGCAGAAGAGCTGCTGCGTGACTGGAGTTAATAGGGAGTAAAACAAACTATTATCAGTTTAAACTAAAAGTTGGACTCGATATAGTGTTCCTTACAACTTATCAAAGATCCAGTGATCCATGGATATTGACATGCAGCCAGGAATCGTGTTTCCTGACATTTATATGTGCCTGATTTCGACGCCGGGGAAATAAATGAAGACAATTTGCCTGTAAACGTTTTATATAAATACAATATAGATAGGTCTAAATCTGAGTGATCACTTACATTAATGTTATACTGTATATCATCATATCATCCAGCCCTAAAACTTGTATAGTTTTTTGTCAGTGTTTATTTAAAAACATCCAATTATGCAGAATATAGTCTGTTCTGTAGCTTTTTGCAGTCTGTAAAAATATACAGTACCTCAGATTTCTGGTCAAATCTAGTTGTACAGTCAATCGCAAAGCTCTTTCCCGTTTTAGATGTGTTTTGTGTGATTTTCACGGCGTTCACGCTGAAAACAAATGCTGCCGCTCAGTCTTTTTGCCACTTGTGGGCGTGACCGCATTCACTCCGGCCGACGGTGACGTCATGCGCATACCCTCTATAACCTGATCAACTCTATGCAAAGGAGATGTATTGCACTGCGTGACGCAAATGGTGGTCACACCAGATACTGACTGGTTTTCGGACCCCCCAATACAGTAAAACTGCACATTTTAGAGTGGCCTTTTATTGTGGCCAGCCTAAGGCACACCTGTGCAATAATCATGCTGTCTAATCAGCATCTTGATATGCCACACCTGTGAGGTGGACGGATGATCTCGGCAAAGGAGAAGTGCTCACTAACACAGATTTAGACAGATTTGTGGACAATATTTGAGAGAAATAGGCCTTTTGTTTACATAGAAAAAGTCCTAGATCTTTTAGTTCAGCTCGTAAAAAATGGGGGCAAAAACAAAAGTGTTGCGTTTATAATTTTGTTCAGTGTAGTTGCCAAGACAACATTTCTAATTTTCTGTAAGTTTAAGTGCTAAAACTATATATACATACAAAAATCACAAAACCAAATTACTTAAACTTTAACTGAAATTTAAATTAAAACAAGAAATATAAAAATAAATGCAAAATGTCAACAAAAACTACATCAATGATACTAAAATAGCACTGCTGTGCATCCCTGAGCTCTTTAATTACACACACACACACACACACACACACACACACACACACACACACACACACACTGTAGTGTCTGTGTTTGTGTCTGCAGTGTTCCTGTGCTTGTGTTTTCCTAACTGTAGTGAGAGCGTCTCCATTCACTGTTTCGTTTGTGTCCACCAAGTTCTCTGATTCAATTAGACTAGTGTGACTAAAAAAAAGGGCAAAAGATAAAGTTATAGAGTTACTCGTTGAGTTTAAATTTCCTTTATTAGTTTCCCAGCCCTAATTAAGCATTGAGTCCTGAAGATGGCCAGTGAAACAGATATGGATGTCTAATAAGCTTACACTGTCTCCCTCTCAGCTTACAAGCCTCTTTTCCAACGAAGGCCAGCCTTTCATGTCAGCTGAGAAGACGACACAATACGAGTGATATGGCGAGGCTCCAGTGAAACTCTCTTCAGAAATCTTTCCACTCTCTTTCCTGCTAAACTAGTAAAGACAACACTGTAAAATATATATAAATATTTTTGTCTTTTTTATCTTCTTTTACGTAAGCTCATCAAATTTGGCTTTAAATCCCAATACTTTCTTACATTTCTGCTTAAAACATAAAGATAAACAAAAATAATTTCAATAGCTCTCTGAAAACTAGCTGGAGTATCTTAAGCTCAATTGTGCTCCTTCTTGCAAAAAAGAAAACAAAAAAGGAAGATATTTATGAAAAGTTTCAGCCAGGATTCAGGCCTAATCATAGCACAGAAATTGCGCTCATTAAAATTACAAAAGACTTACTTCTAGCATCTGACCAAGGCTGCATCTCAATACTAGTTCTATTTGATTTTAGTGTTACTTTCGACACTATATATCATTACATGCTCTTAGATCGATTACAAGATGACTCTGGTATTCAGGGACAGACATTAAGGTGGTTTAGATCGTATCTATCAGACCGTTACCATTTTGTCTATTTAAATGGGGGGAAAAAATCCAAGTTAACGTCAGTAAATTATGGAGTGCCACAAGGGTCTATTTTAGGCCCTCTGCTATTTTAATATTTCAATATGCTGCTCCTTGGTAATATTTTTAGAAAACATGGAATTAGTTTCCACTGTTATGCTGATGATACTCAATTATACACAGAATCTCTTAGAATGCAATTTTCTGTAAATTGCTTTGAAACAATATGTATTGTTAAAAGCGCTATACAAATAAGTGTGAATTTAATTGAATTAAGCAGTTTTGCTTCTTAATTAAATTTGTTTAATTTTATTGGACAACAAGACAAAAAAATGTTCATTAAGAATTTGCAGTGAATAAAGTTACCTAGAGCCTGGAGTTCAAACATTCACAGACTATCTGCTGGATATTTGCTCAGTGACTCTTACCTACAGTCTGTGTAACTAAAGATGTCCGTTCTCGCAGCCAACACCTCACACCATCACACGTACCTCACATAAAAAATTAAAGGTTCTCACTTACACATAATGATGCCCAAATCGCTTTCTCATCAATAAATGGCTGAGCTGAAAGGAGAGAACGAGAGAGAGCAGGAGACGTGGAGATAAAGGTGGTTCTACTGAAGCAAAGGGTTTATCTGGCTGCTTCAGGTCAATGCACCTACGGGGGCACTGATGGGGCATGGGATGAGCATGAGCTCCCCAAACTGTGCGAGGTGGGGGATGTCTCGGCTCATCACTCCTCCTAGAGGTCTCTTTCCTGTGTGAGAGGCAGGAGTGAGAGGGTCACGAGCCCTCCTAGGCATGAATGCATAAAGGCAGGAGATTACGTTTTAGCAGTACAGAATTTATCGACCACTGAGCTGATCACTTCTCTAAACAAACCTGACTGGGAGATGGTAGGGGCGCCCATGGGAAGACTTTCTCCTTTTCATTAATCTCAGTGAGATTCAAGAAAAGATGGCGTTCAACAGCCATCAAACCCGCCATCGTACGTGCGTGGAGTGTGATTAGTCGCACACAACGCCAGGTCAGTAGCTCTGTGGAGCTCCTTGACTGCTTCCAGTGACAGGCCCCGGCCCTTGGAAGGCCTGAAGAATGGCCATGGTATGGAGCGACACACCTGCCTGTCCAGCCTCCATGATTTGCCCACGAGGGCGAAAGTGGTCCTACAGGGCTTAGAAAGGAGAAGAGGGCGGGATTTCCAAGAAGGAGCAGATGAAGGTGAAAGGTGAGCGGCCAGCGTGTCCTCAACCACTGGAATGCTAGTGTAGCCCTGCTCCACAGAACCAACCAGGGCTGCATTTCCCAAAAGCACCGTAAGCCTAAGTTGATTGTGGAACAATTGCCACCTATGGTCTCTAAGATCAACTAAGGCTTACGATGCTTTTGGGAAACGCAGAGTCAGAGGCCGGTGCATTAGTCAGACGAGTGGAAAAAGGCTGCATCCAGGGTCTTGAGATCTCACAATGAAGATAGCTGAAAAATGGCAGCTTCCTTCTAATGGGGCGAGAATTAGAATGGCACCTCAGAAGACGCTCGTCGAGCTTGGAGGACTGATAATCACGAGGCTTGTCAGGCCACTCAATGTTGAGCTTCTCAGTAGCGCAAGTTAGTGCATCCACAAGCTCAGTGTAGACCGCAGAAGGCTGCACTTGCTGACCGCTAGGCTGGAGAGCGTCGGCCACGGGCCCAAAATCCTGTGAATCAGATGGATCAGGGGCGGAATCAAATTATCCTCCATTCCAAAGAAAATGGCATCGTGTGCCTCTGGACTGGGGCATAAATGATTGTGGAAAGATTCTAAACAGCGTTGAGTGAACCTATGAAAGAGAACTCTGAGACTCTCACAACGGCCTTCTGCAAAGTTTTAGAAGAGACCTCAACAACTTTGCAAATCAAATGTCACAGTATGAACATAATATGTATTAATAATCAAATTGGTCAAGGATTGAGTCATTAGCCACTTAATGTGCCTTTCAGCAAAGAAGCTCCAGGGTTACTGTTCCTGTAGAAAGACTTCTGTAAGTCAGTTTTGATTAAGGCATAAGGTACATTACTATTTCCAAGAACAAATGTTGTGCCCTATGCACATAAACTTTACAGCTCTATTCTCTTATTATGTGTCAGCAATTAAGATTAACGTTAACCTTATTTCTGCATAACTTCACTCTTAATATAGGCTTAAACTTTGAATTTATGGATTGGTTTTATGAATTTGGTTCGAAATTACGTCACACCAGCTCAAGTATATAGGGGCCTTCACTATGGCCATCAAGTGTGGATCCACCAGTTACGCCATTGATCTGACACTTGGTAGAAACTAGCCATATAATTGGGCACATGCCAATATAAACAGGTTGTATATCCTCAAAAACCACGAAGAAGAAAAATAGACCCAGACTGTATTAAAGTTGACATATTATGCCTCTCTTCACAAGATGTAATATAAATCTATGGTGTCCCCAGAATGTGTCTGTGAAATTTCAGCTCAAAATACCCCCCAGATCATTTATTATAGCTTGTCAAATTTGCCCTTTTCTGGGTGTGAGCAAAAACACGCTGTTTTTGTGTGTGTCACTTTAAATACAAATGAGCTGCAGCTCCGCCATTCAGAAGAGGGCGGAGCCTTTACACGAGCTTCAGAGACTCCAGCAATAACAAAACACACCAATCTCGCTCATCGAAAATCTCCGAAATAACCAGTAGCGAGTGCAGCCTTACGGAGAGACTCAGGGAGAGTTTCACTTTTAGACGCACATGGACGTTTCTAAATGTTAGTGGAGAAATTTATGTAGTTGTTGTGGAGTTACATTGATCTCATCGACTTGCATGTACCATCATGTTTAACTTTTTCACAAGTTGACAGTTTCCTGAGGTGTTTATAAGACAGCGGTGACATGTTCTGGTCAATAGTGTTTAGTGCTCGTCTGTGCTCAACCACAGAACAGTTTCAGGCTTTGCTGGATCTTCTGCCGTTGCGTTAGAACTGGTCTCTGTTGGCGCTCGCGGAACCGAATGTCGGCCGGTAATATTCTAAACGTGCAGATTAAGGGCCGGTAATATTATAAACGTGCAGATTAAGGGCTGGTAATATTATAAATGTGCAGATTAAGGGCCGGTAATATTATAAACGTGCAGATTAAGGGCCGGTAATATTATAAACGTGCAGATTAAGGGCCGGTAATATTATAAACGTGCAGATTAAGGGCCGGTAATATTATAAACGTGCAGATTAAGGGCCGGTAATATTATAAACGTGCAGATTAAGGGCCGGTAATATTATAAAACGTGCAGATTAAGGGCCGGTAATATTATAAACGTGCAGATTAAGGGCCGGTAATATTGGTTAAGGGCCGGTAATATTATAAACGTGCAGATTAAGGGTCGGTAATATTATAAAACGTGCAGATTAAGGGCCGGTAATATTATAAACGTGCAGATTAAGGGCCGGTAATATTGGTTAAGGGCCGGTAATATTATAAACGTGCAGATTAAGGGCCGGTAATTTAAGGGGTGGTAATATTATAAATGTGCAGATTACGGGCCGGTACTATTATAAACGTGCAGATTACGGGCCGGTAATATTATAAACGTGCAGATTAAGGGCCGGTAATATTATAAACGTGCAGATTAAGGGCCGGTAATATTATAAACATGCAGATTAAGGGCCGGTAATATTATAAACGTGCAGATTAAGGGCCGGTAATATTATAAACGTGCAGATTAAGGGCCGGTAATATTATAAAACGTGCAGATTAAGGGCCGGTAATATTATAAACGTGCAGATTAAGGGCCGGTAATATTGGTTAAGGGCCGGTAATATTATAAACGTGCAGATTAAGGGCCGGTAATATTATAAACGTTCAGATTAAGGGCCGGTAATATTGGTTAAGGGCCGGTAATATTATAAACGTGCAGATTAAGGGCCGGTAATTTAAGGGGTGGTAATATTATAAATGTGCAGATTACGGGCCGGTAATATTATAAACGTGCAGATTACGGGCCGGTAATATTATAAACGTGCAGATTAAGGGCCGGTAATATTATAAACGTGCAGATTAAGGGCCGGTAATATTATAATAAGATCCTCTTCATACGTCAGAAGGAGAGCGAAATTTGATCGGCTTTTTTTTTGACATACTTGCAGAGAAAGGCTTACCAAAACAAAGTTACTAGGTTTCACTTTTCACGTTTTCTGGGTCGGTAGAAGCACCGGCGACCTGATTATAGCACTTATGATATGTCCCCTTTAAATATTGTTGAGTCAAATCCATTTGAGAACCACTATGATTCAACAGCACCCGTGTACTTTATTAATATGTCTCTATATTTTGAGCAATCGCACTCAATGTCCATATACCAAAAATGCGCATATCTATAGCTTGTGGCTCACGGTCATCACTCATTTTCCATTTTGTCTTGTTTGTGTCCGATCTCTCCTTCCTTTCTTCTAACTTTATCTGCGGCTTGGACTATGAGTAACGACTCACTGGCCGTCTGAAAGTTAGTCACCTTCACGACACCACTTCCCCTCGCTGGAGAAAAAGGGAAGCCTTTTCTTCCTCTCCCTCGGCTTCTCCTTTTGCTGCTGCTGTCTAGACCCCAATAAACAATGCCTTCTCCAGAAATTCTTTATTATGGGAGCCGTGGATCAAAGAGCGAAGTGTAACATGAGTCCACGGACAGCGGGTAAACAGGCACGCGTGCTCAATGCTGCTCTTTATGCTGGAGGAGAACGCATGACGGAGAGGAAGACTTCAAAGTGACACGCCTCTGTCTTCACTGGCCCATTTAAAGCGAGTCGGGGGGAGGGGGTGCTTGATTTCACATGAGATGTGTGAGATGCCGTCACAAAGATGCTTTTTAGCATATAGTGAGAGTCTGTGGGAGAGATGTGCGTGGGATGCTGATGTTACGTTATGGGAATTCTGCAAAGATCATTCACAGAGGAAATGTGGTGAGGGTTGAGAGAGCAGAACCATCTGAGAAGTAGACACAGATTGTGATGGAAAGCCCCTAAATTACCCAGTCGCAATTGGATTTTCAACCACATGATAAAATTTGGGCTGTTCCTAATCAGGACGATAATATCACAGAGAAATGAATGCAATGTGACATAAAGCAAGCTATTGCAAAATTAGTCATTTAAGGGCCGGTCACAATAGAATGTTCATTCCATTGACTTCCATTAATACGAATGCAAATGTGGGAGAGGCAAACTTCTCAGTTTTCCAAAGTTCAAGTTTGGGGAACGCCAACCAATACCAATAGAAGACCAATAGAAGACCAATAGAAGATTGATAGAAGACCAATAGAAGACCAATAGAAGCCCAATAGAAGATTGATAGAAGACCAATAGAAGCCCAATAGAAGATTGATAGAAGACCAATAGAAGCCCAATAGAAGATTGATAGAAGACCAATAGAAGACCAATAGAAGGCCAATAGAAGCCCAATAGAAGCCCAATAGAAGATCGATAGAAGACCAATAGAAGACCAATAGAAGACCAATAGAAGATTGATAGAAGACCAATAGAAGACCAATAGAAGCCCAATAGAAGATTGATAGAAGACCAATAGAAGCCCAATAGAAGATTGATAGAAGACCAATAGAAGCCCAATAGAAGATTGATAGAAGACCAATAGAAGACCAATAGAAGGCCAATAGAAGCCCAATAGAAGCCCAATAGAAGATCGATAGAAGACCAATAGAAGACCAATAGAAGACCAATAGAAGCCCAATAGAAGATTGATAAGCCCAATAGAAGGCCAATAGAAGATCGATATGTCACGTGACCTCTTAGCTGAATTTAAAGAACGCAAACTTTAAATCTGCAGGATTGCAGCATTGCAGTAACATGGAGTTGATATTTGTATATAATTTGGAATATTTTTACATTTAGGATGGAATTTTTTTTTTTTTTTTTTCAAAAAGACATCACAGAGTGTGACTTCATATTACTACCATCTGTAGCAAAGTCTAGTTTGACTATTCTGGTGTTTTCTGAGACAAGCAAAACTATTACTAGTAACATTAGAGATTTAAATAAAACCCCGACACGGATTCTCAAACGAGGGTTTGTGAGTGGATGAGAAGCTAATAATTAATTCAATTGAATGTAACTTTTTAAAATGCTGCAGAACAATTAATCACAAGAAAATGTATTTAAAGAAGAATATAATCTTTTGCGTTGCGTGTTTCAGACTGTGTTCATTTACACATGAGAAGCTTATGATAGGGTTGTTTTTAGAGTTCAGTGAATGCCGATCTCATGAACTCCATCTCTGCTGTTTAATGTGCCATTGGGAAAGTGATGAGCACTAGGTTCACTTGATTTACATTCACATAATTTAATCAGCATTTCACCAGTATTCCAAAATAAAAGGAGCTAGCAAATGAAAGTGCAAATGTGTTGTTAAAATATTAAAATAATTGGTAACACTTTATTTTGATGGTCCCTTTTGAACATTCTGTTGACTTTAAATAACTTTGCAATTACATGTCAACTAACTCTCATTAGAGTATTAGTACTGTCTGCTTTATATCTGCAAACTCTTTATTGTGATGCTCCTCCAACACACACTCTACTGACTATAAGTAACTTTGCAACTAGCCAATTTATTCTAACCCTAACCCTACCAGTCTACTAATACTCTACCAATACTCTAATGAGAGTTAGTAGACATGTAAGTGCAATGTTACTTGTAGTCAACAGAATGTGTTAAAGGGACCATCAAAATAAAGTGAAACCAAATAATTAACTTAAAATCTCGAGGGTCTTCAAGTAAATATTTTACATCGCAATGTGCTAAAAGCAATCTTAAACACTGTAGAAACCGTCACTATTCCTCTCACTGCCATCTTTACTCGCGCACACATCTGTTATGAGCCAATCACCTGAGCCGAGAAAGCTCTCAGTCCCAAGCACACAGTTAATATTATTATTTTAACCCCAGAAGCACTCATATAAATTTGTTAAAAACAGGGAGTCAAAGACATAACTGTCACTCATTTCTGGTTGGGTCACATTTGTTTAGCTAATTTTGGCTTGAGGGCCGAGGATCTCACCACAGATTCCACAGCGGGTTCAGGTTTGTCACAGAAACAGACAGCAGCTTGGTTTGAAAGTGACTTCTATATAAATAATAATAATTTATTAATATATATATATATATTTAGTTATCCTGAGGCCCCGTGGATGTTTGCTGAGATCCTGGGCCCCTGATTAAAAACCACTGGTCTTTACAATGGAGTCTATTAAAAAATAATTATCATATATTTTTTCTATGCTCAAAAGGTGAATAAATGGATTTTATCTACACGATAAATATCATTTAGTACCATAAAACCCCCTAGAATTACAAATAAAAATACATTGAATAAAATATAATAATAATAAATTTGCTTCTGTTGAAGGCATCAGCCCGCATTATTTCAGCTTATTTTTAAGTGGAATATGTTTGGCTTGGTTCATGTCTCATAAGACTTTTTGGAAACACTTTACTTGAAGGGGTGTGCATAAGACTGACATGACACCTTCATAATCATGACATGACACATGTCATGAATATGAAGGAGGTTTATGCATGTTTATGACAACTGTCATTAAGTGTAATTCGCTCAATTATGACATTTTTAATGCAAATATGACATTGTTCGAGATGTCTTTCTTATGACACCTTGACATAAACCAATACATCATAACCTGTCAGTGTCTTGGTAATGACAACTTGACATTAACAAGACAACATAAATTGTCATAAATATGTCATAAACATGACATAGCAGATTAATCATCAAACTTAAGAACGCACTTAGCTTTATGGGTTAGCATTACATTAAACTGTCAGGTGGTTGGTTTTGACATTGGCTGTCATGAGGCCGTTATAACATTTTAATGACAAATTAAATTTGCACCACTGTAGTTGAGGTCAGGAAAAATATTCATGACACAGTTATAATGCCTCATGACAGCCAATGTCAAAACCAACCACATGACAGTTTAATGTAATGTTAACCCATAAAGCTAAGTGCTTTCTTAAGTTTGATAATTAATCTGCTGTGTCATGTTTATGAAGGTGTCATGTCAGTCTTATGCACACCCCGTCAAGTAAAGTGTTACCCATATGTTACATGTACTTACCATATTAAAAATAGTAAATTATACATAATTACATGCAACTAACCCTCAACCAAACCCTAATGCTACCCTAACCCTATAGTAAGTACATGTAGTTGCTTAATAATACTCAGTACTTAAATATATAATTACACTGTAACAATGACACCTTAAAATAAAGTGTAACCAAAAATAGCTATGGACCCAACAGGGCTGATAAAGTAGGCGGGCACTAATGCACTTGCTTTATTAGAACACCTTGGCAACCACATAGCAATGCCTTGACAACCACTGACAACACAGACAAACTCCATTTAGAATGCCTTGAAGAACAACAACATGTAATACAATCAAATCTATTCTGTTTATCAAATTATTTTATTAATGAATCCTAATATGGAAAAAGTTTGTATATTAGGAGACGCATGTATGATATAGTGCTGAAAGTCATTTCTTCGGCCCTCGTTACATTGGGTGTCGTTTTGCCAGTTGCTTGTGTCTGCTCAGCATGAGGGTTCGGGTTTCCTCGTTCACAGTGACGTTCCCTTGATATTTGTGTCTCAGTGCTTATACAGGCCCCGGTGCCTTCTGTGCTGGATTAGGGGCCGGTTGCCAGACACACGTCTTGGCATAACACAGGCCATCGTGTGGGGTCACAGGGATCATGCTGTCATGTGTTTAGACAGAGCCGTGTCCGAAATGTGAGGAAGCCGAGGGGTGAGTGTGTGTGCGGATCGATCCCTGACCCCGGGAACGACTGCCACGCTCAGCTGTCACCGCAGACACGGTGTGTTTCAGAGGCGCTGGTGCGTCGCCTGTGTCTGGCTTAGTGGGAGGCGATCCTACAGTTATCCGGATACATCAGAAAACACTGTCATTTCAGAACGAACACTAGCGTTTTCCAAAAGATCATTGTCAACACTGTAACATCCCAGAAGGCAACAGTGCCGGCCCAGATCCGGCCCTCATCTATAACCGCTGCCTCGCACATAACAGGCCCTGAATGAGCCGTACGCCACCTCACACACACACACGCTGTGATTTATAAACACACACTTGCCGGGAGAATGTGTCAGTACATCTGTAGGTAACTCTGATCCTCTACGAACATCTGCAGTTTAATAACACAGATGATGATCTGAGGGACTGATGACGGAAAAACACTTCAATTATGAGTCCTAATCATAAATACAGTGCATGTTCACAATGTTTTACATCTGATATACACATTTAGATTAAATATGCCATTCTCAGTAATGGAGTTAAACACTTAAACTAGGCCTATATATAATATTTATAGTGTATGCGATGCTTTTGAATACTTTTCCCGTGGCATGCTGTGTTTTAATGTTGTAACTACAGCTTAGCGCATGATAATGGCAGAACTAACAAATATTTTCATATTTTCACTTTTATTGGAAGGCTATCCGGCTATCCCACATTTATCCGGATGTTATTTCAGAACACACTCTTGTGTTTTCCTTGATCTGGCCGACACTATGTTGCCGTCTGTGTGAGCTGATGCAGAGAGACCAGACATAATAAAGACCATAACTCATCACTTACTGGCCGTTCAACGTCCGCTCTAAAGTGCAATCGCCCTCATGTTTCGCCGCACGACGGTGATTGTGAGAAACTATATCTTTAGCGAGACCGTAAAAGTGAAAGTAGCACATCGCAGACACATGCCAGGACAAACACATCTATCGGAGAAATATGTGTCAAGTGATTTTGAATACAGTTTTCACAACATTTTCACTTTTATCCACTTGGGAGAATGTCTTCAAAAAGTGTAAGTGTGAACTAAAGGGCAAAACGTAGAGAGAAAGATGCATTTTCATATTCATATTTTCATAAGTTATGACAGCAAGAAAACATGCACATCTTTAATAATGGCAGCTTTAAATGTAAACATTCAGAGGTCAAAGTGGCCTTGCGAATGGGAATGAGTTTTATTGAGGAAAGTGTAAATGATGGGCTCATTTTGTGGTCCGTTTACGATTCGACAAACACACGCCGACATATGCAGGTGATGAATGTCCTTTTTGCTCATCTTTGTTTGTGCTTATGGTGAAAGTGTATGAGCTGTTAATATTTGTGGAGTGATACTTTTTCTTCTTATGAACTCAGTTTGGCATGTTCAGGAGTGCAGTTTTAGCCGCAGGGTGTGTGTGTGTGTGTGTGTGTGTGTGTGTGCGTGCGTGTGTGTGTGTGTGCGCTGCAGTTTTAGCCTGCAGGGTTAAAGAGAACAGGTGTTTCTCATGTTCGAGTGAAGAGATCTTAGCGCTGAACAAAAGGGAAAGTAACATCCGGACAGAATATGTGACAGATCTTCTACACTGCATGTGAACGAGGCTGAGCTTTCCTCGGCACATTATAAGCCGGCATCCTACACTTTGGAAAGGCCTTCATATCAGGAGTCAAGTAACCTTTATTTCTATAGCGCTTTTTACAGGAAAGATTGCTTCAAAGCAGCTTTACAGAGATAACATGAAAGACTCTTCCAGCTGTCCAGCAGATCTAGAAGAAAACAGTGTCAGTCCAGCTTCAGTCAGTCCAGTGAGGGTTCAGTTCTGTGTGTCTGCTACCTCGTTTCCACCAAAAAAGAACTGGTTGGGAACTGGTGCTGGTTCAAAGTTGGTTCAACCAACCCCCCCCCTGACGTAAACATGACGAGGAAAAAGAACGGTTCTAGTCCAGCAAAGAGTTGGTGCCGCTTTGGAACCGATTTTCCTGGCCGAGAACTGGTTCTTTGGCTGTTGAAACACAAACTGGTTCGCGAGTACGCACCAGCTCTAAACCGGCTCTCCAAATGCTTTGGTGGAAAAGGGTCTGTATGCCTATGAATGCTGCCTAGTTAGGGAGCTCACTAGAGTTTGAAACACCATCATTCACCCTCATGTCACTCCAAATCCATAAAGGTGATGATACACAGGGCAACTTTTTGAGCAATGTTGCTGGGCAATTTTGCCCAGATGAGACTCAGGGCCCACGACCAATCTAAATTATCCAGATAGAAATGTATTGCTTATTTTCATTGGGAAAGTGCCCAAGCAACAATCGCTCGGCAAGATTGCTCAAAATGTCATCACTGTCACGATTCCTGTCTTGTGTGGACTTTTGTTATTTCCTGTTCTGTGCCATGTTTTGTAGTCCTTTGTAGTTTTTCTTGTTTATTAGTCTCTCCAGGTGTTTCTAATTAGCCCCGCCCCCTTGTTATGTTGGCTTGCATTTGCCTGTGTATTTAAAACCTCTGTGCTTCAGTTGTTGGTCGGTCGTTGTTTGCTTGTAGCTGTCTCCATGTTCCTGTACTGAGTTCCTTTGTTTGCCCTTTGTTTCATTAAAATAGTGCTTGCATTTGGATTCTCTCTCCGCTTCATTCCTGCCTCAGCGTTACAATCACCTTAAGACTTTCATTCATCTCCTAAACCATTCGTATTTGTAATGCGAATTTTCTTATTGAGGAATCTTGAGGTGTTTTCCTCGTGTGAATTTTATAATAAAGCATGTTGCATTGGAATTTTGTAATATGTAGATGTGGAATATGATGGTTTTTAAATGTATGTTTGTTTTTTAGCTTGTAATGTGATGCCACTAATTGCCCCTTGTGGGATTAATAAATTGGGAAAACTTAACTTAAACACAAATCCATATGAATCATAAGGTTAAACCCATAAACATTGATCCACACCCATATATGGTAAATGTTAGCTCAAACCTCATTGGTTGAAATCTGTTTTTGATATAAAGTGTGTCTCTTCAGAAGACTTGAATAGACTCCATATCTCTTTACGAATGTTTATAGAGAAAGAAAATATCTTCTTCATTTGTGTTTCGAAGATGAACGGATGTTTATAGGGTTTGGAAAGGCCTTCACGTAACATCTGTCAAATTCACAGATCTTCAAATCCACGAATCTACAAATCCACAGATCTACAAATCCACAAATCTACAAATCCACAGATCTACAAATCTACAGATCTACAAATCCACAGATCTACAAATCTACAGATCTACAAATCCACAGATCTACAAATCTACAAATCTACAGATCTACAAATCCACAGATCTACAGATCTACAGATCTACAAATCTACAAATCTACAGATCTACAAATCCACAGATCTACAAATCTACAAATCTACAGATCTACAAATCCACGAATCTACAAATCCACAGATCTACAAATCCACGAATCTACAAATCTACAGATCTACAAATCCACAGATCTACAAATCCACAGATCTACAAATCCACAAATCTACAAATCTACAGATCTACAAATCCACAGATCTACAAATCCACAGATCTACAAATCTACAGATCTACAAATCTACAAATCCACAGATCTACAAATCTACAGATCTACAAATCCACAGATCTACAAATCCACAGATCTACAAATCCACAGATCTACAGATCTACAAATCTACAGATCTACAAATCTACAAATCTACAGATCTACAAATCCACAGATCTACAAATCTACAGATCTACAAATCTACAGATCTACAAATCTACAGATCTACAAATCCACAGATCTACAAATCTACAGATCTACAAATCTACAAATCCACAGATCTACAAATCCACAGATCTACAAATCTACAGATCTACAAATCCACAGATCTACAAATCCACAGATCTACAAATCTACAGATCTACAAATCCACAGATCTACAAATCCACAGATCTACAAATCTACAGATCTACAAATCTACAGATCTACAAATCTACAAATCCACAGATCTACAAATCTACAAATCTACAGATCTACAAATCCACGAATCTACAAATCCACAGATCTACAAATCCACAAATCTACAAATCTACAGATCTACAAATCCACGAATCTACAAATCTACAGATCTACAAATCCACAGATCTACAAATCCACAGATCTACAAATCCACAAATCTACAAATCTACAGATCTACAAATCCACAGATCTACAAATCTACAGATCTACAAATCCACAGATCTACAAATCTACAGATCTACAAATCCACAGATCTACAAATCTACAGATCTACAAATCTACAAATCCACAGATCTACAAATCCACAGATCTACAAATCTACAGATCTACAAATCCACAGATCTACAAATCCACAGATCTACAAATCTACAGATCTACAAATCCACAGATCTACAAATCCACAGATCTACAAATCTACAGATCTACAAATCTACAGATCTACAAATCTACAAATCCACAGATCTACAAATCTACAGGTCTACAAATCTACAGATCTACAAATCTACAAATCCACAGATCTACAAATCTAAAGATTTACAAATCCACAGATCTACAAATCTACAAATCCACAGATCTACAAATCTACAGATCTACAGATCTACAAATCTACAAATCCACGAATCTACAGATCTACAAATCTACAAATCCACAGATCTACAAATCTACAAATCTACAGATCTACAAATCTACAGATCTACAAATCTACAAATCCACAGATCTACAAATCTACAAATCCACAGATCTACAAATCTACAAATCTACAGATCTACAAATCTACAAATCCACAGATCTACAAATCTACAGATCTACAGATCTACAAATCTACAAATCCACGAATCTACAGATCTACAAATCTACAAATCCACAGATCTACAAATCCACGAATCTACAGATCTACAAATCTACAAATCCACATATCTACAAATCTACAGATCTACAAATCTACAAATCCACGAATCCACAGATCTACAAATCTACAAATCCACAGATCTACAAATCTACAAATCTACAGATCTACAGATCCACGGATCCAGAGATCTGGGTCGACACGTGTGTTTGAATCATAAGGTTAAACCCATTTAAACCTATAAACATTGATCAACGCCCATATATGGTAAATGTGAGCTCAAAGCTTATTGGTTCTCGTGTCACGTTTGAGCTCAAGTTTACCATATGAGATGTGCTCTATATTCAATTCAATTCAATTCACATTTATTTGTATCGCGCTTTTCACAAGCGCGATACAACATCGTTTCACATCGTACAAGTACACATCGTTTCACAAGTACAAGTTTCACGTTTCACAAGTACAAGTTACACAAGTACACATCGTTTCAAAGCAAAGAGTCCATATTACAATTTTCAGCGAATCAGAGGAAAGTTATGCATTATGTACATATTCAAATCACACAGTTAACTAAAAATGTATTAATTTAAACAATGGCAGAAACAATGAGCGCACTGAAGTGAGGAATACTATGTGTGTTGATCAATGTTTACATATGATACATAATATAAAGCATGTCTCTTCAGAAGACTTTTTAAAGATCTCTTTATGAATATTTTGAAGCATGAATGAAAGAAAATATCATGTTGATGTGTGTTTCGTAGACGAGCGGATGTCTTATAGGGTTTGGATCGGCGTGAGCATTTCCCGTCTAAATGAACACATGAAGATTCATCTTTCTTGACTCTTTCTATAGCAATACTGGTTTGATTGATGAAGCTGAACAGAACATGTGTGGCACTGCAGATATCTTCAGCACATGAGGAGTGTGTAGCGTGTTGTGTAACGCTGGCCTGTTTACACAGTGGGACACAACGCTCGTAAATAAGGAGAAGAGTTTGTGCGAGATGAAAGCCTCAGTCTGTTGTCTGTTCCTGCCAGCCTCTTATTAAAAGCTTTTACATGTAAACAGTCCGGCTGTAAAACACAGAGCGAACCCTTGCCTTTTAATCCGACCTGTTTTCCCCTCACACTCATTATTTGCTTTTGTTCCTCCTGATATTTGCTCACGGCGAGGCCCTTTCGGCAGACTTTCAGGCACTGAAGGCATATTAGTGGGGAAATCATACAGAGATTAATTATGTGTTTGATAGTCATCTGACTAATTTGCAAAGGAAATCTCTGACACTTGGTGAACTGGTTTCTGAAAGTAAAGAAAATAAACTGTTTTGCATCTTGATATTTTCACATGGTGAATGCGGTGTGGAAGTATCGTTTCTCCTCAGCTTTATGCAAAAGAGTCTTCTGAGACTGGCG